>WBMV01003343.1:1011256-1374178 GCA_013396655.1 Campylorhamphus procurvoides
GAACCCAACCTTGGGAAGTTTTGGTGTACCGATAAGCAGTTAACATTGGTGGTAGTTGTATTGCTCAAGCTCAGAGCACAAGGATGGGGTTGTGTTGCTGTTGGCTTGTTTCAGTAACCTGTGCAGCAGTGTTTGCATTGACAGTAAAGAAATTGTCTTTGCCCTTCATGTCTGCAGTGACAGACATGGGGCCTGGGTTTCAGGCTTGTCTGTAAGTAGCTTGTGGATATCTCATTTCATTTATTCCTGCTTTGTACACATTGGAGCCCATTATGGAGTGCATGTTTGGCTTTTGGGTCAGCATCATGTATTCATGTTCTTGCAAAGAATGACTGAAGTCTATCCAAGCAGACTTTCTTGGAGATTAATCATCCTTGGTAGTACTGTGCTTTTATGGTGCTTCCATTGTAGAGTCCTGCTTCAGAGACTGTTGTACATCCACAATATACAGTGCTTGTCAGGGTGAAACTTAATATTTAAAACCTCAGTCTGACACAGGATAAGCCTTTTCAAACAAAATTTAATAAAATCCCATAAGCATCTTCCCATTTTTCTTAGTGTTGGATGAAGTCAGACGCTGACAGAGACCCATGGTTATATGTTTATTACATTCTAGTAAATATGTGGCTCATCTATACTTTCCTTAGCTTTGAAGGTTGCACAATAACCTTCTCTGTATCCAAGACTTTTACATTTTTTAAGCTAAATTTTAAAGGTAGCAATTATTTTGTCTGATAACTTCTATTCATGTTGTTTGTGGACCTTCAGAGTGCAGCCTAATTGGTAGGATGCCGTTGTATTGTATTCCAGAGTTAGCTATGATGCCAGGGGTGGGTTCCTGCAGTACTCTAGTAATTTCTGCGAAGAGAAATTCAGGGGCAGAAGACTGTCTTGACTTGCAAGAATGGCAGATGGGCAAGATGGGCAGCTGCATTGTCGTGGCATCCTCTGGCATGTGTGATTTCCCAAGTGAAAATTGTTACTGAGATTTTGCACTCAGTAGTGAACACAGGTCATCTTTCTGCACTGTGGTGTTGGTTCAAAGCTCTAATCTTTTTTAATTCAAGGATCACAGTGTTGTTCTGGGGAGCACCTCTTACACATTTCCTGTTTATACCTGTGCCTGACTCCACTGGGTCACCTTGAGAGCTGGGGCCATAACCAGACTCTGAATGAGAAACCTCTCTCTGTGATGGGTGGTGCACAGCTCAGCTGTTTGAATTAGTTTTCTGTGGTCTGGGCTTCTGTTGTTAGGATGCTATGCTAAAATGTTAATAATACTCTTCTATTGGTTTGTATTGGGATTCCTCCTCTGTTTGTGGCCACGAAGTGCTGCGAACAATAAGAATATTTTAACATAATGTAATAAAACAGTTCACCTGGAAGAGTCTAGCCCTTTCTGAACCCATGTTGACTGTGTCTGATAATTGCATTATTCTCTAAATGCCTTTCAAAGATTTTCAAAACCTATTTCAAAATATTTTACATGAAGAAGCAGAAGTTGTGCTAGCTATCTTGAATATCCATTAAGAAAGTGTGACAATCTGGATAAAGATTTATATCTCTTTGAGACAGTCTTATATGTTGCAATTAACGTATTGTGATTCTTGTAACAGGAGCTGGACTTCAATGATTCTTGTGGGTCCCTTCCAACTCAGGATATTCTGTGATTCTGTGAACACTTAAAATTTCTTGAAAACGTAGTTTAAAATGTCCTGCAAGCTGTCACTGTGTTGTTTGTGGAGGGGTGTGTGTATATGTAATTATACCATCTGCAGGATAAACAAAAACTTGGGGAAGTGGTTGTCAAGCCTTTGAATGGCCTGTGTAACCTTTCAGTAAGATAGCACATGGAACATTGAAGTGGCCATTTCTTTTCTTGGTCTGTTTACGGATAGCAAAGGCCTGCTTAAAGGACTTCTGAAATGTGGCACTTAGGCTGACTTGTGCAAAGTACTATGATAGAGTCTTTTGTTTGCTTATTTGTTTTCAGAGCTAATTCTATCTTTATTTTTTATTTGTTTTGGTTTTATTTTGAGTTTGGGTTTTTTTTAATTTATTTTTTTATTTTTTAGTGTAAATACCAGGAATAGTTAATTCTTTGGTTTATAAGAAGACTTCTGTGAAGATAATTAGGAGTTGCTTCTTCAGGTGTTTTTTTAGTTCTGCTTTAGTTGAAGGAGAAATAAGCTTGACCAATTGGTATTTTCTTTTCAATGTGTTGTTAGCTGCTCAAAATTATGTGAAAAGTACCGAAACTTCAAATTCCTGAGGAAACATACCTTCTGTTCTCAGTTGTTCCATTTTATCCTCTTTATTCTTATCGTACCCATGTTCTAGTACCTCCTGTTTATCAAGAGATCCATTATGTTAGGAAAGGTTCCATGGATGGTTAGAGGCAAAGACGAGGCAGTAATGATCCTGCAGTGATTTGTAGTGAAGCTCTGATTAGCCTCTGGTGGGGTTTTCTCCACTTGGCTTCTCACATTTACTGAGTGCATTTTGAAAAGAGGAAGGGGTTTTATATTTTAATAACAAAAACTCAAGTCTGTTTGTTCACATGCAGTGACTTAAGTAAAAAAGTTTGGAAGCCTTTACTTCATTTATTTCTGTGGTGCCAGAAACTGTGAATACCCATTTTGTTAGTTAATTGTGTCATCTTCCTGCCTCCAGTAATTCTGTGTGGGAATGGGAACAGTTTTAAGTGTACTCATCCAACTGGACTTTAGAAACTGCAGTGTCTGCTTGTCATGTAGAAAGAAAGATGCAAATCCTAAATAAGGTAAAACAATAGGAACAATAGGGATGTTTTACAGTTTCAAGCAGTTCTGGAAATGAAATATTATGTGCCAAGACTTGACACAAATCATAACTCTGCACTATTTTTCTCCCTCCCTGGCAAGGAGAGGAATAAAATGGGGTAGTGTGATTAACCTGCCATATAGCTGATGAGAAATACTGTGAAGGCAGAGAGAAGAGAGGAAGTTCAGGAAAGGCATGTCCTTTCCCCTCTGCCTGGCTCCATATCGAGGAGGTTGATGAATGTTTGCACCTCTCATTCACTATAAAGAAAGGTTTGTTGAGAAGTCCTGCTCACGTTGTATCTGCTAGTGTGCAAGGTGAGCTGATCAAAAAAAAATTGTCCTCTGTAAAACCTGACACATAGCTGGAATTCATAATCTATAACAGATGAACCACTCCTGAAACTGCATTTTTCAAACTGCAACTCTACTATGCTACAGTGCTCTAACCTTTCCAGAGACTAGAGGATGAAACACAAGCACTAAGTAATCTGCAGATTTTTAGCAAGTAACTTGAGTGTCTGTATGAGAGAGAGAGAATGAGCTCTTGACTATGTTAATTGCAGTGTACTTAAAAGAACTGAATAATATTTTATGCTTCTTCCTATTAGTTCTCTAATGGTGTTTACTTACAAGGAGGAGGAAGGAGGTACTGTACATGAGCTGGACATTCACCCATCCCTGTTATTCATGGTGTAATGCTGGTGTGGAAGTGTTTAAGTGGGGTGGCAGAGCTCAGGTCTGGGCTTTCTGGGCAGACTGACTTGTTGCCATGAAAAGTGTTTTGAGAATTATGGACTGACATAGATTTGGCATGAATTTGAAGTGAAGAGAATAATTTAATGAGCAAGACTTTGAAGAGTTTGCCTTTGTAAAAGCTCACCTTTCTTGTAGATGCATTTGAAGCTGCCCTTCCTAGGGAAGCATGTGAATTCTGCAAGATTCGTTCTGTATGGAATTTCTTTTCCAGGGTCCTTTTTGTATTTCTTGAAAAAGTCTTCAACTATTGCACGTCAGCCAACTTTCCTTTGACTTTCTGTGGATTCAGGGTGCTTTGAATGCAGCTGGCTTTCCAGTGGTCTGCATAAATGTCCTTGCCATCTGCAACAAATCCTTTTATATTTCTTACCTCCTACTTTAATTGGGAAGACAAATACTGACCTTGGTTTTCCATGAGTCCCTCTGAGGTTGGTAAGGGAGCCCTTAGCCTGGCCCTTACATGGGTATTGGAGTGATGTAGTGGATCCACCAGGAGATTCCCACTAGTGCCAGGTCTGCACACCCCTGCTGAGTTGCTTGTCTGTACCTGTCATCCCAGATGTTTGTGTAGGGTCTTAGAGAAACATATATGCCATACTATGGCTCCTCTCGTGTTTATGGAAAGAGGCTTGGGGCCTAACCATGTATCTTGCTCTCATTCCTTGTTATTTGAAACACATGACTATAATTCAGTTAAAGACTTTGTGGTAGCGCTTTCCGTGCCTCTCATGCTAACATAAATGTGCTGGTTTCCAACATGACTTTTCCATCTATATAAAACCAGGAAAGGGGGAAGAGGAATGGAAGGGGAGGAAATCAGGCACAAAGAGAGCAGGTGGAATATGTTTTTGCCTACTTCATTAGATAACTTTGAAAAGTAAAAAGGGTTTTAGGGGATTTATTGGCCAAGTGCCTGCTGTGAATAGAGATGTATTTCTATAACAGGAAGGTGGGTTATGTGCCTTGCCACAAAGCCATTCACGTTCTTAGGATAAGAGTAGTATTTCTTCTCTCTTAACTGTTTTTTCCCCTCCACTGATGCTTGCTTGAATTAAGGTAGTTTTACAGAACCTGAATGTGCTTTGGTAAGATGTTTTGTGGTTTTATTGTTGCTGCAATATACTGGGGTCTAATTTTTTTATCCTCCCTCCTGGAGACATTTATTTCTTCTGTCTGATTTTTCCCTCACCCAAGTCCCAAGACAGTATGGGTTAGAAGTAAGACAGCATTTCTCCTAAAAAAACCCAGTATTACAATGTGGTAAAATTTGATTGTCTATGAAATGGTTTTTAATATAATGGGTTTATAGCCTTGCCTACTTCACTGGTGATTTACATTATTTTTTAAGAGCCTTAAAATGACAAAACTATTCTACAGAATTAAAAAGCAAACCCAAACAAAACCAAACCCATCTAAACAACCCCAAACCTTTTTAATTTTCTTATTCTGTTGGTGGCACATTGTGGAATATGTTCGGAGCTACTGGGCTGAAATAACATCTTGCCCACAAATGGGAAGGTGGTGCAGCTGTTTACTGGATGATTAGTCTTTCTGACCAGATCTTGTTTTTCATCTGTGTCCTGTGTTAGAGGCTAAATTATTCCTTGGCCTTCCTTACGTTGTTGGCTATTGCACTCCATCACCATTTTAATGTCCTTAATTTTCTCCTTTGTTGAAAAGTACCAAGATTTTCCAAAAGAATTTAGTAACTTCAGAGTAAGAATGAGACTTGCACTGCTGGTGCTTGGCTATTGCCTACTGAACAGAGAGGGAAAAAAAATCTGGACCAAATTTCAGATGGCTGATACATGGTGTGCTATTGTATTGATGGTGTTAATTTAAAACAAAAAGAAAAAGCATATTGGTTGTTAAGAAAAATATAAAAATAAAACAATTATAAAATTTTATTTATATTCCCTTTCAAAAAGATGTTATAACAATTCTTAAAAAACTAGTATGCAAATGCCTTTTTTCTCTTTGTAACTTCACCCAGCAAAACCTGGACAGTGTGTGTCCCTGACTAACATTTTCTCCTGTGAGGGGCAGGACAACTTGTACAGCTGGAACCTGGCAGGGGTAAAGCATTTGGCATGGGATGGCAACCTGAATCAGGTGCCTGCTCTATTAACTGCACTCAGTAATGTTGCTTCTGGGTATAGGCTGTAAGAGAAATTTCTGTGATGGGTTAGTTTCAAAGCAATAAATTCTCTCGAATCATACTTGGTGAAGTTTGTCCTTTCATCAAATGTTTTTATGAAGCCTGTGAGAGTTTCCATTGGGAGTGTGTGCAGTACTGATGAACTATGCTGCTACTTTGAGAAAAACTGAAAAATAAATTCTTTTCTTTTTACAACTTTAGTAATAATTCCATCAGGGTTTTTTTGTTTTGTTTGTTGGTTTTTTTGTGGTTTTGTTGGTTGGTTGGGGTTTTTTGGAGGGGGGAGGGAGGGTTTGGAAGTAGTTAAACCAAATTCTGAAAATTGCAGAATGGACATCTGGACAGCTCTGTGACTTTGTTAAATACACCTATCAGTTCATTTCTTTTGTGTATGAAGAGAAAGGAGTATTTTGTGTGGCTTGTTTCTGAGTTTTCCCTGAGCTTAGCTTAGAAAGCAAAGCGGCAGCCTGTGATATGTCTTCATCTTTGAGAATTATTTAATACCAAGAAATGTCAGTATTAGCAGAGGATCAAGTAAATACAGAGCAAGTGTATGTCAAATATCTCCAGTGAAACTATTTGTGAAAGGTCAATGGAATGTTTTTAAATAAAGAAAAAACAAAATAACCCAGTTGTGTCAGTACTGTGGTTTTGCCAGTTTTTCCCCCTGCCCCCTCAAGTTTTAAGATAGCCACTTTCTTGACTTCTAGAATGAGACACTATTCTGCTATATGTTTAAGAAAATTGGGTTTGGGTGTAAACCTGTAGACTCTGGGCAGCCCAGGCATGTGCTGCAAATGGTGTGAGTGTTAAAAGGACTTTTGTTTGCTGCTTCCTGTGTGCTATTGTATTTGTTTGCTGCTCAGTGAATAGTAGTTAGGCATGGAAAAGAATAAACTGAAATAATGAACACCAGAGATGACCCAAAGAAATTGGTTAACATCTTAAGTAGCTGAATAGCTCAAAAATGCAGGCTTGCTATTGTCAGTTTTAATTTTCTCTGGGTGTATTTCACACGTTACTTGCATCAGTCATCATACAGAACAGGGCACTGTGTGCCTTAATTCTTTTTGACAGTTAACTTTTTCTACTTTTGTTTATACTTTGTACTTTCACTTACTCTGTCTTCTGAGGTCCAGGCAACAAAGAAAGGTGCCCGACCTCATAACAACTTTAGAAATTTCATCATTCAGACCCCTTCTTTGTACTTGCTCTAAAATACCATGGATCTTTTTGCATGGATCCAGGTGATGATGTACTTTGGTTCTCCTTAGGTAAAATGTGCTGGGAGGAGTTTTGGCTACTCAGTAATAAGTAAATAGACAGAGGTGGAAGCCTGCTGCTGCAAATTTTTTTAGGTGATATTTTAATAGAAGTTTAATAGTAATAATATTTCATTTAGCAGCTTTTTTGAACTGGTCTCTTTACTTTCGGGAAATATAATCTAAACCTACACAATAGCAGATGCATCAGCAGCAAATGTGCCCTCAAAAAACCAGCCAGGATGTGCTTAGGCGGCAGGAGTTAGGAGCAGTGGAGTCACTAGGAGAGTGCCCATACTTTTGCACACCTAAACAATACCCAAATGCTGCTGCATCTTTGCGCCAGCCTCTTTAGGCTGGGCTGTGGTTATTTTCATAAATAATGATTCTTATCTATACATAATGAAACTGTGTGCTCCTCTGTCTTGTGTCTGAGGTCTGTTTCTGTCTAAAGCTGCCAAAAAGCTGGTGGTTAATACTTCTCAAATGTACTGTACTTGAAATGGTTTTAGATAATCATTAACTCCAGGAACTGATGGTATTTTGAGAAATGTAGAAGACCCAGTGTAAATGTTCACTCTTAGTTTCGGTGCTGTCAGCGATGCCAGTACTGATCTGGAGTGTCAAGGGGCTTTCCCCAGTGTTCTGTGATGAGTTACTACTAGGCACCTAGTTTGAGTTGTACCATGGCTGAGTTGTTCACCTTGTTATATTTTCCTTTTAATTTGCCAAACATGTGTCAAGCTTTTGTCCGATTCTGGTCTGGAGAAACACAAATTCTTTATTTGTTGGTAGCTTAAATTTTGCCAGTATCAACAAAACTCACCTGTGGTTAACTGAGTTGTGGTGTATTAGGGAAAATATACTGTAGAACAGTGTGATTTACAAAAAGGAGAAATATAAGTGATAAAACACATATATTTAGAGCAACTTTTTTGGCTTATCATTAAAACACAGTGGTTAAATAGGTTTCATAACATTATGTCGGAGTTGACACATAGACTGCATGCAGCAGTAACTTAATATGGAGAAAGGGAAGGTTGACTTCATGAGTATACAGCAGTGGATACAAAAAACTTAAGTCTGAAAAATGCATTGTTTACAGCAAATGAAGAGTTTCATTAAAATATAATCTAATGCAGTTCAGTGTCTCTGTAAAACCATTGCCACGTATTCTACTGACTACCTTTTGCTAATCACTGCTGAAGCAGGGTAGAGGATGTAAGACAGAATGTAGAGTTTTTGTCTTGCCTTGTTTTCACTTCACCATTTAAGATGTCAAACAGCAGGAAGGTTTCTCATGAGAGGCTCAGATTGTCCTCATTTCCAGTTATCTCCAGTGCGATCAAACTGCTGAGCATTATAAAGTAATTTTGTAATGTTGTTTATCAAATTAAACTCAAAGCAGTTATTCTCAAGCTGTTTATCTTGGAAGTTTGCTACTTCTATTTTAGGCCTGAAGCAAAATTTGAATTTCCTCTATGTTTCCTTCCATCTCCTAATTGGGTCCATTGCTGTACTATCATTCTTTACAAACTCTGCTTTCAACAATACGCTGCATTTAAAGGAAAAATAACAGCAACATCAGTAATAATCAAGCGAGCACATCACAAATACCTTAAAATCCTAAACATTTAATTTTTAGAAAGTTGAAGTGTTTTGCCTTTGGAAGCCTGATTCCAGTGAGGTTTGTCCCTGAAACTGAGGTGCTTAAAATTTCCCTTTATTTTCCAGCTCCGTCAGGTCTAGGCCAGTTGAAACAAGTTTTGAAATATGAAAAAAAATACTGAAACAAAATCTTTTGTGTAAAATGGACACAAATCTAGTTTCAGACATCTAAGGTGAATGCTCTCAACTATGTTCTGGGTATACCTGCCTTGGGCAGTACTTACATAGGATACATACATATAGACAAGTATTTGAGTCCTTCTCTGACACCAATCTCCTCTTTTTTTGTCAAGAATTAAAGATCCCCATAGCACCCCCATGTAACTGCTTAACTGTGGTAAAACCTTGCCAAACATAGACACAGTTTTATTGAAAGATGTCATTTGGTACCAGGAATCCCTCCTTACTGAAACAGAATGAAACAGACCAGCCTCAGCCACATTAGTTATATTAATGTAACTGTGTCCCTGTTCTACCCAGAGAGCCTTTAGCTATTTAGGACAAAACCACAAACAAACAAAAAAAACGAACCAAACCCCCCAAACAAGTAGTCTAAGTACACCACCCATTCAAAAATAAAGTCTTAAGGAATACACTGAATTTGAATTTTGGACAAAAGGTTTCCATTCTCATTCCACTCCTCTGAATAAAAGTTGAGCTTTAATTTTTGACTAGCAAATTTTTTAAAGAAGCCTGAAGAATTCCTGTGTGATAGCTTATATCTTGGATGCAAATTGCTGTCTTCATCTAGTAGCTCACTTTTCATTTCTCTGTGCTAATGAGTCCTCAAGTCTGTTTAGAATTTTCTAATTGTTTTTCTATCTTTCATTGGTGCTGAACATGCTTTTTTGCCCTTTCTCTATTAGTACACTAGTAAATCTTCTGGAAAGAATGTATGCAATAAGAAAACAGATCACACAAAGTAATCTGAATTTTTTGAAATTATATTAATCTTCAGTTATTTACTGTGAGAAGGGTCTGGATAATTCTTGCAGATAGTGCTTGTTCTCCAACTTGTTTGTGAGAAATCTAGTGTGAAGAGCAGTATTTCAAATCCCAAGCTGTGTTGTTGACCTCTAATAAAGCCCATGGATTAGGTGGTACTCTGATGTGTTCCCCAAAGTAAGAGCCACTAGATTAAAGTGCATTTATAATGTAAATATTCACATTTGCTCTCAAATTTCTCCTCTGCCGAAGTTCTCAAAAAATACCTAGTGAGCATTTTTTTCAGAAAATCCATTCAAGATCTTCACTAGCCACTTTATGCAATGCAAATGATGAAAACTCATTTTTCTTAAAACTCTGTGAATAAACCTCCTTCACCATATTCACAATTTTAAACTCAGCATACCTGGCTTTTAGTATTATTTTGGATGTTTGATGCTTTAAAAATTGTTAATTCTGAGTTTAATCATCATGTAAGAAATAGCTCATGTAAGAAACTTTTCAGATATTTTTAATTGATGAAATCAAATTGCAGACTTTGGAAGATGGCTGAAACATGGAGAATTTTCCAGTGTGGTGTTCATGGAACAGTTCAACAGAAGCTGTAGAAAGCACTCAGTACTCCTGCCCAGTCAATGACATCACCACTGTTATTTTAATATCAGGCTCACCACAATTTTGTCAAAGTTAGTTCCGTTTACACAGGATTTACAGAATGTCACTAGAACAAGGAAATAATTCATTCATTTTTCCTTTAACCACCTATAAGCCAAAGAGCAGTAGGAAAATAGTACTGTTGAACTACAATCATCCTACACCTTAGAGGCTGTTGGCATCCAAATGCTCTCTCCTAAGAATATCTTGAACTGTGCTTTTTTCCCCAAACAGATGATTCCTCATTATTGTAATAGATGAAAGCCTGAACATCAAAGAGAAGCAGATACTTAAGGAAGAATAAGGAAACATGAGATATCTGAGGAAGCATGTGTGTATAAGCGGCAGAAAGCATAGCTGTTTGGATAAGAGCAAGCGGGCTTTTGGTTTGGTGGGAGTGAAAGGACTGATGCTCCTGTGCGGAGCATCGTTGCCCTTCTTGTGTTAAGTGGAGATCATGGCAGCAGGGTATGCTGCAAAGCAAGTCCGCAACCAGGACTGTGCTGTTTCGTTGAACATCTGTGTATGCGCACACATGTGTATGCACTCAGCCTGTAGGAGCATTTGAAACCAGATGGAAGGTCTGGTTAATGTTCACATCACCTCACAGCATTTCACATGTGGCTTCTTCAAAGCAGGCAATAGTAGCAGTGCAGTGCAAGCAAAGATCTTCGCTCAGCCACAGACACAGGTTTGGTTATTACCTGAACTGGAGGGTGCAGACACCTTCTGACAGTAAATCACAGAATCACAGCATATGCTGAGTTGGAAGGACCCACAAGGATCATTGAGACCAACACCCAGCCCAGCACAGGACCATTCCCCAAGAGTCACACCATGTGCCTGACAGCATTGTCCAAATGCTTCTTGAACTCTGTCAAACTTGGTGCTGTGACCATTTCCATGGGGAGCCTGTTCAGTGCCCAATCACCCTCTGGGTGAAGAACCTTTTTCTAATATCCAGCCTAAACCTCCCCTGACACAACTTCAGCCCATTCCCTTGGATTCTGTCACTACTCACCACAGAGAAGAGATCAGTGTCTGCCCCTCCTCTTCTTTTCATGAGGAAGCTGTAGACTGTGAAGAGATCTCCCCTCAGTCTCCTCTTCTCCAGGCTGAACAGACCAAGTGAAATACATGGTAGTGATATGTTATGTAGGATTTACTGTATCTGCCACAGCAGTGCCACAGATCACATGCATTCCACAAGTTAAAAAGACAAAGCAATGTTATGTCTACTTCTGCATGTACAAATAGGAGTAATTTTGCTTACTACATGAGGTAAGGCTTAATTAGGATTTGGGGATGGAGGGCAGGAAACAGGGAGAAACTGTCTTAAGTACTGCACAGAGTACCTTGATACTGAGTCTTGTAAGCCTACATCAGCAGTTTAAAGGGAATGTAGCATAACTAGTTGGCATACATAGCTATACTTAAATCTGATTGAATCTTCTTATTTCCCTACCAGTCACCGAGCCCTGAGGAACCCAGGAGTAACTGTTTCATGCCCAGTCTGGTTCAGTTGCTCTGAGAAAATTCCTAGCATGGACTTGTCATCAGCTGCGAGAGCCTTGCGTAGAGTGAACTGTCTGAAAGTTGATTTGTCTTACCCTGTGAGATGTACATGTAGCGATGTGAAGGAATGTGTTCAAAAAATGGAGATTCCAGAAATCCCACCTGTTTTGAACCCAGTGACTTCATGCACACGCGCACGGACACATATCTTAACTGAAAATGCACAACATCTGGAAGGAGGCTGTAAATGCCATTGGCTTTTGTGAATGGTAAAAAGATTGGATAATGTTTTATGTGAGCTTCTGATAATATCACTTCTAAGGAATATTATTCACATCTGAATCATGCATTTGTTTTCATGCTGTTCTCTCTTGCTACAGCTACTTCAGGACTTTCTCACATGATCTGCCAAAGATTAGTCACCATCCCTGTGACGTTGTGTACAATCTCCTCTTCTTCCAAGGGCCAAGGGTTTTATTCCAGTTGTATTGTGGTGGTAGTTTGGGTCAGTGCTTTTGTTGTGGCTCTTTAGAGATGGGTCTCTGATTTTGGCTGCTGTTTGCTTTAGGAATTGAGTGGGTATAAAAAGATCCCGTTGTGGTAAAACAGCAGAAACATCTGCTGAAGAGTGGGAGGAGGAGGAGGCTGCTAACCAAATGCAGCAGCGGGGAGCTTGCAGTTCCTCCTCCTCCGCTCTCACCGCTAGATGTGAACCTGCTGTAATAAAAGGGCTGGCACCACAACACAGGCTCCAGAGGGAAACAGGTCTCAGGTCAGCCAGCTAGAAAAACCTCAAAAGAAAACATTAAAACTGAATAAACATTAGAAATAGTTTTGGTAGATTAATTCACTCCATTCTGTCCCTAACACAGTTCGGAAGTTGTGCGTAAACTCCAGGGAAAGAGAAAACAAGGCAAACTTGTACAGTCCTCTACTTCTGAAAGTAATGTCAGCCCTTGTACGTAAAACTTTGATTCCTTTATCAAAAATATATGAGGGAAGCAGATGGAGATAAAAGATCGCATAACTAGAGGTAGGTTTCAAATCATACTCTGAGGTTACCACCTGGCACATATGTACTTCTTGTTTACTGCAACAGAGTGCTTGCAGCCAGCCTTCCCCTTGGCTGGCTTGAGGGGTGAGAACAACTTGCAGTTCTTTTGTGTACAGCATGCAGAATGTTTCATCTGCTTCTCAAAAGCAAGGTGCTGATAAAATTACTGATGGCATATTACTTTTATTAGGATCAGAAGGCAGAAAATCCAGGGAAGTGGTAAAGAAGATAGGGGGGTAGGTTTCCTATGAAAAATAAGAGATTCATAATCTCAGGTGGTTGTGAGCTTCCTATAGGAACAAAACAAATACACACTAGAAATTGTGTAAGCAAATACTGGATTATCTTACAGAAAAGATGTAAAGAATTAAGTGAAAGCTATAAGGTACTGCTGTCTAACTTGAGGTCAAATTGTTGGCTTTCATAGCTTTACCACATCCTTTCGACTTACTGATTTAATCGGTGTTCACACTGTAAGGACAAGGTGCAGAGAGCCAGCACAGAAATCTAGTAGCAGTCTAGTTTCAGATCTCTGCTCTGAAAACCATGTTTGCCCTCAGATCTGGAGAGCTCTCTGCTTCCAATCCCTTAATATGGGATTGAAAGATAATGAGTTGAGTGGGATTGAAACAGAACAGTTGTTCTACCCATCTTACCTGGTACTGCTCTGTGTGGAGTGCAGTTTTTTGGGAGGAGTGGGGCAGTGTCAGGGCGATGACTGTCAGGTGCCCTGGCTGGCAGCAGCACCAGTCTATGGGATGTTTGATTTAGAAGCGGCATGAGCTGCCCGTGTTCCACACTTCCCAGCCTGGAGAGGAAAGGATGGGACTATCAAGTCGGTTTTGAAGCCGTTTTTTACTTCTGTTTCCTTTCTAAGTGCTGCTGCTGTCCAAGGGTCAAGGGTGATGACTCAGCTAAGCTTGGACATACTCCAGAGAGACTGCCTGCAGCACCTATACACCATCAGTTACAGTGAAGAATCTACCAAAGATGTGTTTATGTTCTAAATACATGTGGATAAAGCTCAAGATTGCAAATACTGGCATTCTGCAGAGGGCTGCCCAGAATAAACCTTAAAGTGGCTGCTTTCTGCCTTTCTTCAGAAAGCACAGCCCTTGCATAGTTGTCTTGTATAGATGCTGTCAAGCAAAGACGTGGTTGTGTCTTTTTGGAAAACCTCATGTGAGGATCAGTGTCTTAAATCTATGACTTATAAACATTTGCAGTAGTGGGTATTTACACCTTATTAGTTCTGGTCTTAAAAGTTTTTATACAATTAGGGTAATACACATTTTGGATCAAAAATGGCCTACAGTCTTTCATGTTGCATGTCAAAATGGCACATGGGATTGCTACCAGATACGGATTTGATTACATGCACCTTTAAGCAGTGCAGACCAGACACAGAGCTTATAATTGAGTGATACTGTGCTTCTTGGTAGCATCCCAGTAACTGGGCCCATGTTTGCAGTGAAGCAGAAGGCTGTGTGGGCTAAACAGCATCAGTACCTGTCATGCCTAGAGTTTTGGTGAACATTGCTGTGCCTCAGCTTTGAAGGACAGGAAGGAGATAGGTCATCCTTTGTCTCTGGTGATTCACTGTGCCCGAGAAGGAGGGAGACATTGTAATGGGCATCTCAGCATTGCAGCCATTTGTTTGTTTGCTTTTTATATTAAAGGTAGTGGGAAGAGGTTTTGTGTGGGGAACTTTTCTTATTGTCACTGTGTATATTTATTTATAAAAGGTCTTTGTTTTTTACAGAAGTAAATCCACAGCAAAGGAGCTTGGAAGTCATAGATTCCATCTATGTATATGTTGGTTTTCTTTCTCTTTGCTTAAAAAAAACCAAACAAACCACCACAAAACATGTTGTTTAACTTCTCTTTTAAACCAGTTGAAATTACAGGTCATCCTTTGTTTGTGAAGGCATTGTTTAGTTTGAAGAGAAAAGAATAGGGACAGTAATTTGTGACCCAGGTCAATCAAGCACTCTTGCATTTTGAAAGTTCAATTCCTCTAATTTTCTGACAAGCTTGGTTGCAATTTTCCTTTGCATTTTTTTGGTTTGTTTTATTTTTTTAAACTTCAAAAACTTCCCTCCTGCTTTTTCTTGTCATTCAGTCAGAAGTGTTGAGGAACTGAAGTTTCTAAATCCACAGCTCATGGAATTGTGAGTTCCTACCAGGGATCTCAGCTTTGGGTGGGAGTGTAAGTTCATATATTGCTTTATGTTTGCTTTCTCAAATGAGCAACTTCAAGCTTTAATCTGCCTAAACTGAGCAAGAACCTGAAAAAAGAACTGAAATAATCCACAGTGTACTGCTTATGTAGTGTGAAAATTGTTTGTGATCTTTAATCATCTGTGAAAATCTGGTCTGGGCTTTAATGCAACGGGTTTTTTTATTATGCAACTTACTGATTTTTTTAATTTAGTTTTGGTATTTAGTCTTTGTATGCAGACAGAGACTTATGATTTTTCTCCCTACAGCTATGAAATAGTGTTTAATACTTTCTGGAGTGTAAGTCCTTCCTTTCTCATCTGATGCCATGAGGTAAAATAGCTTTTCCTCTTGCAGACTTCTGTATTCAGCCTGTGCCCAAACCATCAGTGATGAATGTTCATCAGTGTTGAATATTCTTCTCAAAGCCCTCTAGCAGTAGAAACTAAACTTCCTCAGATGACTAAGAATTCCATGGAAAGTCCAGGTGGCTCAGGCAATGTTGTACTTGTGAGCTAATGTTATGGGATGTTTTTACTTGGTTTGACTCCATTTTTGGTGATGTTTTATACTGTGTTGGCATGTGACATGCAGATAATTTTTGATGGTGGCTCAAAAGGGCAATTCAACCTGTAACTGGTTCCTGGTCACTAAAACAGGAGGTAATACAAGGAATGGGAGAGCATTATGGCAAAACACTGAGCTTCTTATTTTCTTGTTTTCATAGTTATTCTTTTGTGATAGCATATAAAATAAAGGAAAAACTAATTCTCTGTAGATGAGCAACATTGGGTAAACTGGTTTTTCTTAATGATTGTGAATGTATCTGATGTTAAACAATGTTTTATTTTGGTGGCTGGTGGTCTTATGTGAACACAGGGTGCTTTTAAAATCCCGTCACCCAGCACCCGCCACCAGGCCTGTCAGCACTTTCATCTGAGCTGTCCTTACTCTTTTCTGCTGTGAGAAAGGATGACAGCTCATTTTATCTGCCTTGCAAGCAAAAACAAAGGCTGGATTTCCTGCATGGTTTTTCTTCTCCTCCATGGGGATGAAGGCTTGTATGTGAAGAGATGCTGATTAATGCCAGCTGTCTGATTTGCAGCTGAGGACTGGTCCCAGCTGAAAGGCTGGAGACATTTGCCACCATGTGCCCAGTTCTGAGACCTGAATCTGTTTCCCTTTGGTCCCTTTTCCAAACACAGAGTTTCAGCACCTCAGACATAGAAATGGTAAATCTAGATCTTAATCTTATGACCAGTCTTCTGCATCTGTGTTATCTAATTGATGTTCTGTACTTAAACTTCGTAAGAGTGATGAAGCCATTATAACACTCAGTGGTAAACTGTTTTGAAGAAAGTAAGTGCTGTGCTACTGGAGGTCAAAGAATGGGGATGGTTGCAGAATAAGTGACTGATATCAGGCTTTTGATACAAGAGTTGAATGGAAGATTTGATTGGGAGGTTTTACACCAGGGCCATTCTTCCCTTCTGCTCCCTTTTATTTCTGCCCCTTTTAGTTTTACACCATCTCATCCCACTCCTTCCTAGAAGAAGTCATGAGCAGTTTGTAGAGAAGGAACAAAATCTTGGCAGTAGAACTGATTTTAAAAAGCTATTATGAGCAGGGCATCTTTTTAGATAAACATGTTGCTGTAAGGGGAAGGAAAAAAACATTCCAAGAGAACTTTATGTGGGTAAAGTAGAGAAGAGTTCTTTTACTTACAGGGTTTTAGGGATACAGAATATAAAGGAGTATAAAAGAGTATATGAAGTAATAAAAGAGTATAAAAAGTACAACATGTGTTGACAAGTAAGAGATAGAAAAGACTGGTGCTAGGTTGAACTCATGGCCTCAGGAGTACCATGAGTGCTCTTTTCCAAGCACCACTGCTTCAAACATGCAGAGTAAATTAATCTGAAAGGCATCTCTTTCATTTCATTCCTGGCTGTATCCAGCCAACCCCTGAGCCACTCTGCCATGTCTTACTGAAGCAAAGAAGGGACAACAACCTGCCCCTCCCAGGTGAAAGACCCTTTCACCCACAGGCTGGGAACACTGACTCTTGCAACATCTGGGCACAAGTCATTTCACCTCCCAACCCATTATAAACCAGGGAGAAACTCCCTTTTGCAGCTGCTTCCCTGCAGCTCAGCTACCCCAGCAGCTCCTGCTGGTATCCAGTTCCCATTACCAGTCTCATCTTCCTTCAAGCTGGACTTGAGGTTCTTGAGGTCCTGTCGGGGAGAACACGGGAGAGGAAATATCTCTTCCCCCCTCTTAGGAGAGCAAGGGAGGGAAAACCCCCCTTTGCAAGCAGAAGCTTGTTGAGCTCTTCTAAGCTGCCCCCACTGAACACAGGCAACCACACCAGGCTGGGCAGCAGGAGCAAGGCAGGCACGCAGAGACTTTGTGTGTGTGGGTGTGCACGTGAGAATGTCAACAAGGTGTAAGAGTTGGGAAAGCTGTTTTTCCTATGTGGCAGCACACTAATTTTATAACCCTACTCAATTATCATATCTGAAGGTTGCATCCAATCTAAGAAATGTCCATATCCAGAACTTCCCTTGGTTCCACCCCATGGCATACCTCGCCTAGAATTGAGTTGGAGGTCTTAAGACCCCTTACTTCATCCTTTATCATCAATTTCATGCTCTTCCCTTACTGGAGCTTCTCCAAGGTTGCTGGGCTTTGCTTTCTTGTTTTGACTAACATGGTATCTAATTGCCTTAGCTCTGGTACATATTTCCCAGGCATGGTGTTCCAGCTAATATCTGACTCTTAAGACAGCTAGCACAGGATTAGAGGTTGTTAGCTACTCTTAAGTGTAAGAAACTACATAGAAGTATAAAAATCTACAGATATATGAAAACCCTAAAGCATCACAGACATATTTTACATATCCATTCCCAAAAGGGAAATACACTCTGAAATGTACACTAAAGTTGGTTTGTGAACTTGTTACTATGGGAAAGTCAGGGCAGAGGAGATGGATTAGAGGCAGGAGAAAGAGGATTAAATGTCCAACAAATATTTATATAGTAATAAAGCTTATCAAATCTAACTTGAACATAATGGGATATATGTATATACGTGCTTTTCTTTGTGGCTTTTTTCATAATTTGTATTCTACACAACTGTGTGGCATATGTACGTTGCATGGAGCATGAAATTCTTTCTTTGGCGTTGCTGAGAGGTAGTTGGTATTTGCATGGGTTACTGCTGTGTGCTGTAGGCCAGGAGCAGGGAAACTACTCCCTTGCTAAGAGCCAGTGGAGTCTTTTTAATACCCTTCTGCAGGCCATGTATTAATGCATAGCTTTATGGTACTTGATTATAGCATGCAGGAAATCAGCCACTGGTTGTTTGATATTTAGCTGTAGACTCTGCATCCCAAGAAGTGCTGGCTTCTGACTCCTATCTGTTTAATTTATGTTTTGTCTTAATTTGGTTCAAAAAAATTAACTTAGTGCTGTCTGACTGTCATGGTACACAGCTAAAATATACAGTGCGGTGTTTGTCCTTTTAGCATGGTTCTGCACCATGAACTCCTTTTTAAAAGAAAGAAAACTTCATCTTTTTATTGATTTCTGTGTTTCTGATGTAATTTAGGATGCCAGAGTGAAAGTAGCCAGAGAGGGAACTGTAGAGTTACTTGGTACTGTATGGGTTTGGTTCTCCACCTCCAGATGACTGCACATGTGGCTTTCTGAAGACCTGTCCATGCTAAAAACAAATGGACCATGTTCAGGTTGAAATATTGTCATTGAATATTGTCATTGTTTTTGACATAGGTTGAAATTTGACTTTAGGCATTTTTACACGTTCTCAGCATTGAAAGAAACGGTACAGTCCTCTTCCCTTTTTTTGCTGTAACATTTAACATTCAACATTCATGTGGTATATATTTTGCATTCCACAAGATAATACTTCTTTTTACTATGATACTTGCAACTTATTTTCTTGAGAATCTCATGCTGTTCTTTCTGCTTTCCAATAGTTACTTGGCAAACTTCACAAAGAAGTCGAGTATCGTTAAGAGAAATGTATTTTGCAATGTGGCAATTACAGCTGGCATGGAAGTGGCTCAGAATTATTGGTTGTATGGATAGCTTGTTTGGTCTGCCTTTTTTTTTCCTTTTTAGAGGGGCTCTGATTACTCTTTATTTTTACCCATGGTGTTTACTGTGATCTGTAATTTTCTTTCAATCAGATGCTAAGCCAGCTCGATTCATGTTTCAAAACAAATTGCCGCCTTTTCTTATTTTAAAACTTTTTAAAAATCCTGCTCTTTTTAGAAATCTGACAACTTGGCAGGCACTTATTATTTAATAAAACTCTTTGTTCTTTTGAGGGTATTGTAGCCAAAATCTTTATTTTTTTTCTCCATGGGAATAAAATCTCTTTTTTAAATTTTGGTTTTCATTGTGTGCCTTATTAAAAGGTAGATGTATTCTGCAGAGTTCATTTCCTGAGGAAATTTCTCAAAAATTATCCTTTTTTGCATGCAGCTTCATACTCTGTCCAGCTATTTGTTTTTATGTTGCTCTTGCACATTGCTTGACTTTTTCTTGCATCTTCCTCTGCAAATCTGCTCTTCGTTTCCCCCTTTTGTCTAACTCCCTGCAGGTAGTTCCATTGTGGATGAAGATTTTGCAGCCATGTTTTCTGCATTCTGATGTAACGTAGAGCATTGTAGATGTCTATTTCTGCTACATATGGAGCTTTTTCATGGCAGCCTCTGTAGAATGAGGATAGAGGCTGGGACAGAGAAATGTGGATTTAGTTACAAAGAGCTGTGAAAGGTTCAATGTAAATGGGTACACTGTGCTTTCAGAGTAATTTATAAAACTTGCAAATTGGTTCCACTTTGGAAGCATAGCTGAGCCTCTGAATCACTGATACCAGTGAGTACTGGTTTCAGGGACTCCAGGAACCTTTAAATCAGAAGGATAGCAGGAGAGTGCTGAAGACACTGAGGTGATACAGAAGAGAATGAGGTGCTACAAGAAGCAACAGAACAGCTGTAGGAGGGGCCATGTGGTGATGGGCTGGCCATGGTGGGCAGCCGAAGCTCTGTGTGTCAGTCGGCTGTACACCTTGGTGTGGCCTGGCCATCAGCCTGTCTCTCAGGCACTTCCCTTCCTGCCCAGGGGATGCCAGTGGCAGCAATCTGCACAGCCCAGTGGGGATCGGAATAGAGAAGGCAAGGGAGAGGAAATACAGAACAGGAAAAGAAAAAGTGTTAGTAAATCCTAAAGCAATGTATTGTTGATGTTGAGTTGACCTGCATTTACACATGTTGATGTTAGCTTTTCTTGTTTGTGAGAAGGATCCGATACTGTTTGTAAAGATGTTTGAAGATGAAAAATTAATTTCTTGAGATGTATTTATGTGCTCATTCCAGGCAAAGCTCAAGGCAGGAGCAATTGAAGAGGCTGCAATCAAGTTACTGCTTTTGTTTGTATAAACCAGTGTCTCTGATCTATTTAATAACTGAGGTCTTAAAATTATTTCTTCAAAGACCATTTTACTTGATTTTTTTTTCAATCATACTTCATTGAAATAATGTGCTTGTGTAAGTAACTTTCCCTAATAAGAGGCAAAAAAGAAATATATTATGAGTTCAAGTTCTGTATAACCTGTGGCAAAATGTAAGGTTTAAGCTGAAAATCAAAGGTATTAATGGAGATTGGATCCAGAACAGCACACAGTGGCAAACTTTATGAATTGCTTATATAATTGTAGCAATAAATAACTTTTAGGGTGCTGTAGTATCCAGAAATGCTTTTTGCTTAGTGTGGAAGGAGTCATAAGTTCCTTTGAGTTAAAAAAGCACCACCTGGGATGTGGTGCCAACGTGCAGTTCAGGATTCCCTAAAGAAAAATAAGGTATCCAGTGACATTTCTGGGAAAAAAAGAAAAAAAAAGTGCTGGATATTTGGACTAAGCTATACCAGTGAATATTATGTATTGTTGGTAATTGCTTTGTTCCATGGAACAGAAATAAGTATTAATGTGTTTCCAAGGTGAGACCCAGAAAGAAGCTTGATGCCCCCTCCCCATCTGAAGGATTTTAGATCGAGGGAAAATTTTGTAAAATATCTGTTTCAAGGATCTTTTCAGTTTTATGGCATAGATGTTGTTTTGAGTCCCAGTCTCTGCTCTGATCTTTGCTATCAGCTTTGGCAGTCCCATGTGGGTGGTAGCACAGCCAGCTCCCCGGGATTTCTTTTAGGAGAATGTATTTTAGGGAAATTGCTTCCAAAAGAAAAGAATACTCTTTGGTCTTCTCTGGTAAGCAGAAATGTTGGCCTGACTTAGGATCCTTGAGGAAGAAAAAACCTTGAGTTCTGATTGGCATTGTAAAGTTGCATCTTTTGTGTGAGAGGCCCTTGGCGCCTTAGAAGCGTCTCGTCTCTGGAGAAACTCTGCCCAGTCAGTCAGATGTCGCTGCCAGCCCAAATAGTTCCAGCGAGGAGTCAATGAAGGCTCTGTTGCGTTCCCTTTGTCTGGCCACGTTTGGACAAAGCAGCTATGTTAGCGGGGTGGTGGAAATGCCATGCCTTGCCACAATAACCTGAGTGGGGGCTACAGGAAAAGTTTCCATTTTTAGCTTTTCTTAAAATAATGAAAGGGATTGTCTGTGACAATGTTGATATGGAATGAAACTTTGAACTTCTGTGTAAATAAAACCACAACGTATGTGCTTTGAACATTTGAAGAAGCCACTATGAAATGGTTGGGTTGTTCTTGCATCTACCTGGAGGTATAGGTGAAGTTAGGTAAAAAAATAAAAATAATTCTTAAAAAAGCACTTTTTTAAGAAAAAAAAAAGCAATATTTTTTATTGCTGTGTTTAAGATAATCAAAGTAACATTGCATCTGACATTTAAGAATCAAAACTTATGTATGGGCAGGTGAAAAGCTGCAGGATAAGTACTTGGGAAACCGTGGCTTTTCAGGGGAACAGACTGCTGAAGCTCCCAAGGCCCTGGCCTCCAGGCCTGCCTTGCTGGAGGCTCCAGCCATCTCCCAGGGCTGTAGGTACCCATCCAGTCCCAGCCTGCAGCCTGTGCCACCTCCTCGCAGCTGCCCTGGCATGACAGGCAGGAGGAGGTGAGCTCTCTGCAGCCCCTGGCTCTACTTACGTCAAGGCAGCACCCATGGTCGGTCTGTCCCCATGGCAGGAATCTCCCAAGGGATGGGAAATGAGGGAGGAGAAACCTTTAGTTGGCCCCAGTTATGTTCATTTTTTGGCAGATTTAGGCTGTTTATAGTAGCAATTTCCTGACATTACAAAATGTGGGAGCTTGGAAAATTTGCAAATTGGAGAAGGCTAGTAAGTATTTTACTTGATATTTCCTTGCAAAAGCCTTACCTCTGCCCAGAATCAGTTGAGTATGTGTGTCAGAATGCTATTTAATGAAAATCCTTGGGGCTTGATAGTTGTTTTGGGATTTTTTGTGTTTTAGTTTGGGGTTGCAGGTTTTTATGTCTGTTTTAATATATATACAAAGTTATGATAGTGTACAAAAAGTTGTTTCCCTTGCAGACTTTACATTTAAATAATCTAAATAATCTTGGACCTTTTTTAGTTGTCTTTTTGGTAGATTATAGATCAGAATAATATTGATTATAAAGTAGTATAAATCATCAAGAAATAACTTTGTGTCAGGTTGAGTTTTAGTGGAATACATTGATGTCTTAGCCAAAGCAGATGGATCCATGCTCACCATTGGGCTTAGTTGCCGAATACGACATGGAGGTTTGTAAGACAGGATGGGAACAAAAAGCCCAAAGACAAAGCAGTATATTCAAGCCTGGAGAAAACTGCTTTTTCAATAATGTCATGTAAATTTGGAATACTTTTTTTCTTAAAGGCAAAACTGATGATATTCATAGTGCATTGTTTATCTTGGGGAGATAGAGTAATTTTGTGGCTGCTGTGCATCAATGCATTGTGGTTTCAGTTCTGGGTTTTCAGCTTGTTTTTCTTTATTTTCTTCATCTTATACATGTATATTCTTCACATACCCTGGTTTGATTTGTAATATGTGAAATATAGTTTTGGTTGTGTTTTCACTTTCACTGTTCAATGTAGTGGGTGGCTTCTGCCTCTTGACCAGTTGCTGACAGTGGATATTTTTGTGCAGTTGTTTAAGACTGAATTTTGCATTCAGAAGTCTCTTGTGTCATCAGCTAAGTAGTCAAGACACAGAGAGCAAGATTTGCCTCCTTTTCTACTAGAGTAATTAACCAGAATTTGCACTGATTTTAATCAGACTTCCAAGGCCGTGAGAGAAATCGTAATATATCTCATCTATTTCAGCTTTGTGACTGTTCTGCATATCACAGTAAACAGAATGAGTAACTTCACAGTTCATCGATTTAAACTCTGCAAACTGAATCATGATGAGCTGATTTGCTTTTAGGAACTGTTCCTGGATTGAAATGTTATTGATGGGAACCAAGTCAGGCTAGAGTCCTTGTACTTGGCCCAGTGGCTTTAATGTTTAATAGGGGTGGCCCCCATTAGGCTTCATTGCTCCGGGAGCAGGGGATAGAAGTATTCTGATGTGTGGAGGACAGGGAGCTGTGGTTGTATGCATTCCACCACCTCACTGAGCAAGTATTGCCATTCATTCCTTTGAATGCAAATAGCTTCATATACACTATGTAACACAGGTATAAGCAACTTTCTGCAACAGACAATTCCTCTGTATCTCAGCAGCTCAGAAATGTGATGAATAATGCTTAGCATAATACATGGAGAATAATACTTTTTTCAGAGGCAATCAACACACTTTTTGGCATTTTTGCTCTTCTCTTTTCCATTCTTTTTCTTTTATTGTTTTCTCCCCTCAGACTGTGCTCTGTGGGGGCAGATTGTTCCTAATAAACATTGATGCTACAATATTGAAGAGTGGTGCAAAACTCAGTATTAAAGCTGCACAACTAGTTGTGAAGTCTCAGGAACATTCAGTACTTCCAGTTAAATAAGTTATTTCACATTAGCTTGCAATTTCCTACAGACTTGTTGCACTTTCCCTAGGGTAGATATTTTTAATTATCAATGAAGTTACTAAACTGTATACTTGAGACCCTAAATCAACCTGTTCATTTCAGCTGAGAGGAAAAGGTAGTGGGTAGAACCCCTTTCACCACACCCTCCAGGAGCTGCTGCTGCTACCAGCCTGAGGGAGCATGTGTGAGACTAGGCGTGCACAGGGTCTGAATTCTTTTCTTCCTGGAAGATCCACAATTTATTCATTCTTGTTGGTAATATTAACAAGTAGATTCATAAAGCTTGTTGCTTTGAATAAAACCAGTCTCACAAGCAAGGTGATTGGGTGAAAATTTTGGGTAAACTTCTATCAAAGGAAGATTTTTGACTGTCAGAGTCTTGGAAAATTGTGTAAAAATGTTTATGCATGGCTTCTAAAACCTGAAATTAAATGGGAAATCAAATAAAGTGTATTTTAATAATTCTAAGAAGATTCGATTTTTAAAAAAAAATCTTAAGATTTCTGAGCAGCAGAGTTTGACAGCATTGGGCACTGGCAAGATTTGAAGATGTCAAATATCTTCACTGTCTTGTATTTGTAGCCAAAACAAGAATAAGAGGCTGTAGGCTATGACTGGTCTCAGAGCACACATTCAGTGAGAAAGCAGGGTCTGTATGTGTGGGAACATTCTTCTGACATCTTGCTGTTGTGTGGTTGAGCCACAGCAATGCCAGATTTAGCAGCAGCTTTATTAATCTATGATAAATCTTATACTCCCTTGAGTTTAGACAGGCAGAAAGCTCTAAACCGTACAGTGGAGGGCTGGGGCGGCATTATTCTTCTGCTAAGTTAATCACTCACTGCTCCAGCTGTTGGTGTTGCTCTGAATTTAATGCTTGTGAAGACAAAGATAGAAAAACAAAAAAGAGAGGAGTGTTCTTTGTCATTCAGATTTATGTTATGATTTTGTCAGACGCTTTTGGACAGCCGTAATTTTCTTCTATTGCTGCAATCTAGGACCAACTTAAAGTGAATCTGTTCTTTCTCATATTTCAAAGCAGAACAAGAAAATTTGATTCAACTTCCAGGGGTCGAACCAATCCCTACTGTTTCTTTCTAACCACATTTCAGAGTTGTCTTTTTTTTTGTTCCCCCACAACTGAGATGCAGACAAGACAATCTCTTCTTCATTCCTGCCATTCAACATCTCATTGAATTTTGACTGCAGTGAAATTAAAATTTACCTCTGAGTTTGCCTTCAAGCCTGTTTGTTAGTTCAGTTTCATTTGTGTCCAGATATATTCTTCTGAAACTAATATACTTGAATTACTTAAGTGGCAGAAATACTGCTCAGTGATGCATGTTTTCTCTTGGACTTGCTGTCTGTCAGGGTTTAATGTCATCTTACCAAACAAGGAAAGTAACCATATTAAAGGCTTGCGTAGATGCCAGAAAGTATCAAAAATTCCATATTTGTTTAGTATTAAAAATGTATCCATGTATTAGGAGTATTTTCTGTTTGTTCATGTGGGATGCTTAATGTTTTCACCAATTCTCCTGAGGCATGAGCAAGTGAAGAAATGCTGGGACTGGTGTAGCCACTTGGCTTTCAAAAGCCAACTGGTTTTGCAATCAGCTGCATGTAAAGGAAAGTGCATTTAAGAAAGCTAAAGAAATTGAACAAATAAAGCCGTGTAAAATTAGTGAGTTATAAGGGTTTGATGAAGGTATAAGTGTCAGTTCCCTTCAGAAATTTCATGCAACTCCACTTCTGAGTCAGAGTGATAAAAAAAAAATAAAATAAAATTGCTTCCTTTTAGGCATGGCGGGAGAAGTAGCTGGCTGGCATAGAAAATGGAAAGAAAAAGAGATTTTAAATTAAGGTTCAGTCTTTGAGAAATGCACAGGAAGACCAGGTGAGCAGTCCAGGAGGCCTGCAACGTCTGAGGTTATTGACCATGTGCCAAAGACCGACAGGCGTTTTGGAGGGGCCAGGAGTGTGAGAGGAGACCAAAGGAAATATTGGAGGTCTCTGAGTCTGGGGAAACCTTAGAGGGGTCACAGATTATTTTTCATTTTAATTTTTCTTTTTTTTAAATCAGCCCAGGACTGAGTCCAAGTTTCTAGTGAAGTGTCAAACCTGCAGATAAAGACCTATACAGCAGCCTGGCTCGCAGCTGGTCTTTCCATTTATGCACGTGTAGGGCACGTGTTTCAGCCATTTCATTAACCTTTTCTAGTCTGGATCTGAAAAACTAACCTCAAAACGAAAAGTAAAGCCAAAACCAGAGGTTGGGCTGGGTGGGAAGCCCTGGACTTCCAACTCCCCAGTTGCAGCCATAGGGGCTGGGGAGGATACCCTTCGTACCCAGGCATCACGGTTAATTTTTGTCTGAGAAAATGTAAGTGAAAAGAAATTTAAGTTGTCATAGCATCACCAAGTGTCAAATCTAGACCAAATTTCTGTTAGTGGTATTCCAGCAGCCAAAAACACAGTGATTCCTCATGCCTGTTGGGTTTGCAGCATAGGAGAACACTGTGGGGTAACCAGAGTTACGCAGGAGTCACTGATGTCACTGAAATCACAAGATCGATTTCGATCATTGATTTTTCTTTGACCAAGGGTCCTTTACAGCTGTATTGTTAAACAGAAGCTGGAGGAACTTCTTTTTCTTCACCGTGTGAGAGGGAGGTGACAGAGATATTTGTCCAGAAGTGTTAACAAAAGTTTACTTAATGCAATGGAATTCTGATCTGCAATTGCCTTAATCCACATTCCTCAGTTTTCACCTGACCACAGCCAAGCACATACCAGTGCCACAATAACATGCTCTGATTATGGCAGCGCACCTGTGCTGGGTAGGTTTTCTGGCCAGATTTTTGTTATGACTTTCCACTAATTTTATCTTCAGACTGTAATGATTTTGTTCTTTACAAAGATTCTCAATCAAGTTAATGAATTTCTTTTGGAAAATTACTTTATCTAGATATACTCAAAACTAATATCTTTTAAAAATAACTTGCTGTTAGTCTGTTAAAGCCCCTCCTAAGAAGTTTAGTTAGGTAAAGTGTCTGAAAATGACAACACTTTAAATTTTCATGGTTGTTGTAGTATCATATTGTTAAGAAATAATGAAGGAGACAAAATTGCAAAAAGAACAAACATGTCACCAAAATGTGCATTGGTGTTCTGCCCTCAAACCACCAGTTCTGCTGCTTGAATGCATTTTATGTTGTGAGGACTCTGAAGCACAAGGAGTAAAGAAAAGCAAATTTTACTGAAAAACATACGTAAGGCCCTTCTAGAAAGAAAGCCAAATCCTTACTCCTAGAACTGCAGTGGAGTTGGATGTGTCTCAATAAAGCAATAACATCTATGTTGCCACATAATGTGAAATGAACTCTTTTTGTTAACCCTTTTTTATGCTTTATATCAATGTATGTGTTTTAAATCACAAGTACGCTTATAGAAACTGGTGTAGGTTTCATTCATTTTGTTAATCATTACAGCTTTCCACTTTAGCTCCTTCTGAGTGAACTCAGCTGCTGTTCCACTCAGTTCTTGAGTGTAAACAAACTGTTCTTACTTGTCATTGATTTTTAATGTATGGTGACAGAAGTGTCCAGTAGCAGATGAATAAGCTCTTTAGGAGTAGTGTGAGTAAATGGTTTAATGCTATAAAAGAGCTTTTACTCTTTCATTTGACTTTCATTGGGTAAACACATGTATTTAATTTTGCTTCTATTCTGTAAATAATTATATTACAACACAAAGCCAAATTTAGCAATTGTTCAGCAAAAAAAAAAAAAAATCCCATGTCCATTTGAGTGTTTCTGAAGTGGACTACACAACTTCTTTTAGCCTGTAGTAGACCCTGTTTGTACAGGTCTTTCTGCAGTACACATGCCTGCAATGGTTGCCGTATAAAGGTTACTTTCTGACTTCAAAAACTATATGCCTTGCAGAAGGTCAAGCAAACACCATCCTTTTCTATACACAATATGATAGTCAAATTAGAAAATTCAAGGGTTTCTTGCATCTGTGACTTATGGGCAGCCTGGTGGTATTGGTTCACTTCTTTTGGTCAAGTTTTCTGTTTTAAATTTCAAGAGAGGAATTTTAGACGTATGGTCTACAGATTCACGTTGTTTCATTTCTGTTGTTCTATAGTCTTCCCATGTTTTGCCTTTCTTCACACTTTTCCTACACACTTAGAAAAATCATGGATATTAAATTTTATATGTAATAAGTTTCATTGCATAGATTAAGCCTGAAGTACCACACAAACCAGAAATTCAGGTGAAAAAATTTGAGTCATACCAACCAGGAGGGCCCACCCATGTTGTTGAGGCTGATGATTAAGGAGTTAGGAGATGTGTTTAATGTTTTGATCTGACTTTTTAGTTGTAAAACCAATTGCAGAAGCATCTGTCAGGGTAATTTATTTGGAATCTGCCATTTATGGTACCTTGTGTGGTAGGTGCAGTGAATTCAGTTTCATCACTCAACAATGGAGGTGCTAAGACCACGAGCTGTGGCAGTGAAATCAGAAAGGAAACTGAGAAGGGTCCTCTTCTTCCAGCTGTGGGATACAGCCAGTGCAAAGAGAAGCAAATAGATCAACTATGGTGGCAGGGCATCAAAGGGAAGCATGGAAAGGAGCCATAGAAAGGAGTCATAGTCTTCACAGAGAAATAGGAATAACAGATACATATTACATACTACAAAGTAAATGCCTGTAGTAAATGTCTGTATTTTAGTATATTTGAGTATGTTGATTTATCATCAGAGATAGTCATACTGCTTCTTAGTGGTGGCTAAAACTGAAAGAACTGGCACATATTTTGCCACCACCATTGCCAAAAAATATCTCCACTTTGAACAAGAGACATTGAATTTTAATGCCTGTGGAAATCCCCCAAGGGCAAAGTAATTATTTGCAGCCTCTTTAATTGTCTGTGTATTGATATTTAAGTGTTGTAAACAAGTGTAGTCACATGCTCAATCTTTATCAAAATCTGAATCATGTTTATGACCCTAGATGTGAAAAAAAAAAAGCAAAATGTGATGTATGCATGTGGAGAAAAAAGGGTTTGTGCATAAAGGGCTAGAGAATAAGATGCAGCGTAGACATAAAGCAGTGACTACACAACGGAAGATTCCTTTTGCAGAAATATCAAAATTATATGTATTATTTTCTTAGCAAGAAGCCATCAAAATATGCTTTGAAGCTATATAGTTGTACAGGTTGGGGTGAAAAAGATGAGGAACATCAATTATATCTTTAGGCCGTCAGTAATTTTACCAAACGGAAAGAATTTCTCAGAGGGAGATACTGAAATTGGTGCCGCAATGAGATGTACTACAAGACCTGCAAAATAAGAACTTCTTAAAGACATTTTTTGAAATTTTTTGACATGTTTTCATCCTTCATTCCATGTTTGACCAGGTGATGCAGTTCCTAGAAATTCAGGATTTTTTCCTTTTTGTTGTGGACTGATAACATCGTTCCTCTACAGATTTACACAGGTGTTAATAGTACCCTTTCATCAGTACGCTGCTGCGTCAGCATTCTTGTATCATGGTCACAATTAAGAAAAAAAAGAGATAAGATAATGAATAGCTGGCAAATTGCAGTAGAAACAACATTCGCATTAAAACGCTTAAGCTGAGAAGAAGGGAGAGTTTATGTGCCATTAGGGAACCTCATTTTGTTTGCATGGTTTTGTTCAGCGTATATTATGCAGAGGTTTTTTTGGATTATTTTTCCTATTGTAAAAACATTCACTGGCATAGTGTTTTATGTGGTTTATTCTGTATGAGGTATTTCATTCCTGGATATTCCAGCTATGACTATGTGCAATATGCTGCTATGCCTTTTGAAAATCAGAAGCAACAAACCACCTCCCTTAAAAAAACCCCAAACCCCCATCCCCCCTCCCACACACACACACTTGAGTTTCTTCTTCTCTAAAATGTATATGATTTGTATATGATCGTAACAAAATGTGTTTACATGCATATATGTATGAGCAGACTACACCCTACATATTTGCATGTACATATGCACAGAAGCATGTTCATTCATAGATCGTGAAACAGTTGCACTCAGATACAATCCTGTATCTAAATTATGTTTCAGTAGCAGCTGCTCTGGTTTTGTCTGATTTCTAGAACTGTTGGTTAGGTACCACTGAGGAACATATCACTTGGTAAGTGATACCATCATGATTTATAACATAAACATACACCACTGCTTTTGTGGTCTTTTGACATATGTTGCTTAAAAGATCAAGCTTGTGGATAAGATATTCCTCAATAAAAGTGTTTCCTTAACACCCGGTAAATCTTAACTGTTTGGAGTTCTCGGAGCTTGGTATAATGTGAATTTATCATCTTTTACTAATGACTAGGAATCTAAAAAGGAGCATTTATGTATTTTAGAGCACCGCTGTGTATTTTGAAATGTAAAAATGTAATGCCCCTCTGGAAAGTTATTAATAAAACTTTCCAGAGTGGAGGACCATTTTGCTGGAAGTAAATGTTACAAACTATACTTCATTTTTCTGTCTTTTCCCAGCCAACCTCTCTCTTCTGATACCCCCTATTCCCGTGTCCCTAAATTATTAACTTTCAATTTTTTGGTTACAGTGAGGATTGAGTAAAAGTAACTTATGAAACTTGCCTGTCAAATATTTATTCCAACTGTACTTCTGTGCAGTGAGTGAGTTCATAAAGGGAGCTATATTTGAGCATCTGACTGTTTTGGGAGCTGAAAGATTTCTAGCAGTGTAAATGCTAGGAAGCTGAAACATCAATGTACAGCACTGCAGATTATAGATGCAGGACTGGGACACTGGCTTTGGTGGTGCTATGGAGAACAGCTTGGTAGGAAATAAGCTCTTAATTACTGATTCAAGGAACCATTGAGTACTTTCATTGCAGTCTTATAATTTAAGTAGTGAGGGGGGAGTTGATAAAAGTAGAGAAAAAAAGCTTCGTTTTGCAGTAGGCTTAGTTTCAATGGCATGAGTACGGGAATTCACTTGGTTTCCTCCACGTGTTTACTAGCCTGAATAAAATATCTCGGTATGTGACAATTTCTGTGCTGGTGCTTGGTCCCAGACTGGGGGAACCAGGGGACAGGGTTTGGCTTGTCCCTGTCCTAAGATTCCCCCAAATACATCTTACTAAAATATTCAGACCAGTAACACTCTGAGTCTCTGGAGGTAAAGCTTTTCCACAGATGCATCATATACCTGCCTTATTCACATTTCTTTGTCCAGAACCAGTCCTGTTCCCTTAGCTGACTTGAGAGAGACATTACAATTAGCTTTATTTTGGAGGAGAGGGTTAGTAGTAAAATATTTATGTGCAAAACCCACAAACCAACGACCAAAAAACCCCAACCAATCAAAACAGCTTGTGTGATGTAGTGCCATTCAGTGAATTTCCTGTGACTTTTGAAGGCAGAGTTATAGCTGTCAAGTTTGATTTCATTAAACCAAATTCAACTTTTTCCCCTAGGACCTCTTAAACAACATGATAGTGAAAGTGAATTAGCAGGAAAACACCTTTAAATAGCTCTGCTTTAGGAATTTCAGAAGGTTAAGCTAATTAAATGGAAGAATTCAGAGCCATTCCAGTTTGCATCTCATATAAGACATTCCTATTTATTATATAGTATTATTGTTATCTTTGATAGTATATTTGTTAATTCTGGACGCTAGGAAAGACTCTATTGCACTTCAGTGTTTTGAATTGAATCACTGTACACTTTGTTTCCTAAGATCACAAATGATTAGATACCTAGCTGAAAAGAGAAGCCTCAGCTTTCTTCAGGAATACATAAACATTAGAAAGACTTTTTCTCTTTCTGTATTTTCCAAAGATTCTTTTGCTAAAAGTCCTAAAGAAAAGCCACAAATCTCCTAGAGATTTACTGGTAGTTATCCTAAGAATGGTAAAGATCTGTTTGTATCAGGACTGCCCTTTTATTTGATGTTGAGTGCTTATTGGCATAGACCCCAGATACTGACTGAAACTCTGCATGTGAAACCAAATAATTACTCCTGATAGGGATAATATATCAGCATTAGGACACTGATAGTGGTAATTCTCCATGTCATTTAGATAATAGATAACAGCACTACAGCAACTGATAAATGATTAGCTTAAGTCGTGAAATGAGGCACATGTGTGTTTTCCTAGTTAGGTATGTGAGAATTGCAGTTAATTTTTATTTATGCAGGGGTGTAATGCAGACAATGATAATAGATTTAGCAAGACAGGAAGAGAAGAATGTTTTTTCAGCCCACTGCTAAGATGCCCTTTATTTTCCTTCAGTATTTCAGAGCATGTGTAGAGAAGAGGAAAGCTGTACAGGTCTTAACAGATATGCCCCTGAATAAGCTAGTAGTACATACTCCCTCAGCCTGTAGTGAGTTTCCAGGTATCCTCATATTGATAGGATGTTCTCTCTTCTTATGCTCCTTCTGAATCTGAATTGGAGGGGAGGGGGAAGGAAATGCCTGTCTTTCCTTCTTGTTTTTGCTGAGGTTTTGGACATATGAAAATACCTAAGGAACGGGATTAGAGCGCTTCCCTCTCCATGAATCCTCCTCATTTGCCTGTAAATCTGTGTCTGGTTACTGTTCGTGAAGATATAGTAAACCATTATCTGTTATAATCCCATCTCTTATCTGTTAGAGATCAAGATGTGCCTCAGGATGCTGGCTGGCTATCCCACATCTGTCTGTGATGGAGGTCTTGCAGCTGTCTCTTGAGCAGCTGGGCTGTGCAGCTGTCAAGCCTTAGTGCCTCCACTCTGATTTAATATGGCAAGTCTTGTCTTCCTCAGTTTCAGTTTTGCCTTCCATTGTGCATTGATTTTCAATTAATTCTGAAATGATGAGCAATACCATGTATAAAATATTCATTTTGCTTTCCTTAATGCAACCAGATGTACTTCTTTAATGAAAGCAGTGAGCCAGAAAGAATGAATTTATTAATAAAATAGAAAATACATCTTTTGCCACACTAACTGCCTACTTGCCATACACTTTGAGCACTGAAACGGAGTATTTTGTATGCCTTTTGCTCTTTTAAATGATATGTTTTGCTGATAGTCACTGTTTTTGGTATGGATGTGAATGAGTTTATGCGAGGAGAATGGTAAAAGGCACATGATAAAACTTGGAATTAAGCCAGGAATGGATGTTGTTAACAGGGTTCTTACCTTCATACCATTCTTTGATATGTATTTTCTTCTAAAGTTTGGCTGGTCGAGCTTTAGTAACCCAGTCTGAAAGTCTGTCTGTGTTTGATGAAAACCAGGATATCCTGTAAGAGATGTAGAAAAATCGCAATGAAAGAAGCGTTATGGAAGAAAAAGCAGATTTAAACAATTCTTTCAGCCACCCACACGGTCACAGCAAAGTTTGAAGATGGGAAAGAGATGCTTTGGTAATGCAGTTTGGCTCAGACCTTGGAAAAAACCATATAGGTCATATTGTAAGGGCTGTGTAAATCACTTGTGGGTCCACCAGTGATGCCTTTACCAGTGCTGAGTAGTACCTTTCTCCCCCCTTAGGTTACTGATACTGCTTCAGCACTGCAGCACTCTTGGTTGAATTTATGAGTGTTAAAGTCATAATTTTGGCTGCAGAGATGGTTTTTGGCAGAAACACTGCTTTTTGAACAATTAGGGGAGAGACATGTAAAAATGGTGTGCTTAGTCCAAGCCACCCAAAATGTAATTACAGCTGAAGCAGAGTCGAGCAGTCAGAATAGATTGTATAATCACTTCTTACGCATCTTTTGGCTGCTGGAAATGTGATCAGTCTCCATAAATCCTGTTTTATATAAAGATAATAAGTAGAACTCATTACAGCTTTTTGGCTGTTTATATTTCGCTGCTGGCTATCGATACGTGACAAGGCAACGTTAATCTTGTCTCTCTGGGAGCCAGAAGAAGCAGACTGCACATGGGCATCCAGAGGCTGCAGAGGAAGCAGAGAAATACACACACTGGAAAAGGTGGAGAGGTCAAGTTTAGCATTCAAATCCTGCTCATGACTAACTTAAAATATTACCCTTCAGCTGCAAGAGACTGGATTTCAGCAGCAAATTTGACCAGACGGACCACACAATGAAGTCATCAGTGCTGAGACCCACCAGCTTGAAAAAACAACAACCCCTGGTGTTAAGACAAATGCTTTGAAGAGTGGTTGATATTAATCAGGTGGTGCTACTGGTTTGGAGTTCGTTAGTCATTCTGTATGAATAAAAATGCTGATAAAGGACACAATAACATTACAGAGCCAAGGCAGTTTTGTAACACAAGAAGCCACAGGTCTGAAACCTACTTAGAGAGAATTGGTCAGGGTCCATTTCAAAATTCCTTAAGCCAAATTCATCTCTGGGCTAACTCCTTTGAAGTCACTGGGGTTACACAAGGAATTAATTTGGCCCTTCGTCTCTGTGCATTAGCAGCGATCCTGCTCACCGTGCTGGAGGTTTACTGTTTCAGTGTGGTTTCCTCAGAGGAACTTCCAAGACAACCCATTGTGTTCCCGGTGTGGGCAGCCCTCATCTTCTCTACCCTCTCTTCCCATCTGTTTCTTAATTGCTGTAACTTCACATATTATGGAAATATTTCCTTTTCTGTATCGAATGTTTGCTACAAGTCTATTTGATAACCTGAATCAATGCTGGGCATGGCCTTGGTTCACCGAGAGAATTAAAAATCCGGTGTGCCTGGCTGCACCTGGACTACAGGCACAGCTGAATACTGGTAATGTGGGGCTAGATCCAGAATTGCATCAATCTGATAGAAATGAAGTGTCTGTTTCTGCCCTCCTTCTCCCCGAAAGCAGTATTTGTCCAGCCATGTAGTAAGCTGGACCAGGGAATCAAACTGATTGAAAATTAACCCAGAAAATTGATTTTCAGCTTAATCTATTTCCCCCCCTTAGCAGAAGAGAATTTGATAGCAGAATTGGAAGGCTGAGAGCTGGCTGAAAGTGACTGTGCTGGACTTAGCCTCCAGTGCCTTCAGTGGCCCTTCTGTGCCTTGGAAAAGGGAGAGGAATCTCCAGCCACTTCCAGCTATCTGTGTTTTTTTGCATTTGGGATGCTGCTGAGGTCTATGTGTTCCTTGTCTCTCTCAGTGGCTGTTAGAAGGGGTGATGGCAGGAGAAGGTCCTGACGGGCTAATGGTAAGGCAGAGGAGCTGCTGGTGATAGTCCTGGGAAAGGGGGTTGTCTGGTAAAGCTGTGGGGTCTTAAGGGAGAGAGAGAGCTGCAGTGTCTCAGTGGCCACTTTTGCCTGTGGGTGATAACATCTGAGTCCCACTTAAACCATCTGTATCCCTTAAGCTGTACTCCACTGACCCTATGGACGTCCAGAGTATGTGTCTGTGCCCACAGGTCTGTGCCCAGCCACACAAACATGCCTGGGTGAAAGTGCCCTCTGAAGTGTTAGCAGAACTTTTGTCTAGCACTCTTCTCCCTAGGATATGGGTTGGATGTCTGTGATGAGCAAGTGTCTTTGATCATCTAAAGGATTTTTCTGCATGTGAGGAAGAGAGATTTAAAGAGAACAGTACCGATGTCTAGCATTTCTGTTCAAATCCTCCTAGAGATTCAAAACATGAAAAATATGTAACAGCATAATTTTTTCTCTGCTGAAGGTTGCATACAACCCGGGGGGAAAAAAGGGTTTGTGTAGGTATGTGTTATGAAAATGAGGACAAGCATTTATGAATACTGGATTAAATAATTTTTCACCTTTTTCTCTCTAGCTCTTTCCCTTCTCCTCCTGTATTGTGGAGGTTGTCACTCAGTGCCCAAGTCAATGAGTCTGACATCCATCTGCCGAGGGACTGCTTTTGTAGAACCAGACCTAAAGTCTGGCCTGTAAATTACTCCCATATTTAACATGACAGGCTAGGCAGTTGGGTTGTCTGCAAGTAAGATAATATGATACTTTGAAGAGCTGAAATACCCACTGCATTGCAAGTTAAAAGTTGGAGGTTTGTTGTTTTGTTCTGTTTGGGTTTTTTTTTTCCTGTAGAGGAACATTTTAAAATAGACTGCTACTTAAATATTATTTCTCAAAATATATTTTGTTGTGATACGCTTGCTTCTGACAAAGGATACTTTGGATTAAAGTCTTGGTGCTGTGTGAGGCTGCCCCTGAGAAGTCCATATTTTTTCCCTTCAAGGAAAATATGCACTTCCAGAAATATGAGTTCCAGAATAGCAAGCAATGATGCTTGAAAATGTAACTTGTCCTCTTAACAAACAAGCAGAGAACAATAGCACATGGTGACCCAGGGAATTATGAAAGTCTGCTCTGTAATGAAAAAGTCATAATGAAAGCCTTAACATTTTAATTATAAATTTGATTTCAATCTGATTTTCACTGGACTATGGCAAGTGGATATCTGCTTCGAAATTATTTTTTTCAATCTGTTCATGTGTGTCATTCAAATAAAATGAGTGAAAGGAATATGGAGCTGAAAAGTGAAGTCCTTCAGGCCTTTCTTGAACAAATACCATAATCTGTTCCTATTATTGAATTAAAAGATCCTTTTATTCCATTTCTTCTTTTCCTCCAGGTGTAATTGGTGGGGCTCAGTCATTCATGGATGTAGGTGTATTGATAGGAGTAAGGCACGCTTTCACTTATGTACTGTAACACCATGGAAGTAAAAAGGGGAACTTGTTTTGTACATGTTGAAGGAACAAGGCAGCATGATTAGGAGAGGATTATTTGTAGGTCACTCACTGGGTTGTTTGCTTTCACAGTGACAGTTTCAATTTTCTCATGATGAACCTGCTCCTCACCCTTGGACGCCTCTGATGGAAGAAGCTTGCTGCTTCTGCTCTTCATGACACCAGCTGGCACACTGCAGGGTGACTTCTCTGCAGGAGAGCCCTGGTCCCGTGCCTGGAAATAGTGACCTTCTGGCTTAGTGTCCTAAAACTGTGGTTTAATTCATACATCTGCATCCTAGATTTTCATCTTTTGATCTCCAACTTCATAGCATATGTGATATTCTTGACACAGAGCTGAAGAACATTTTCAATCACACTGCTGCCCAGTCATGACTGCATTTCTACCCTGTTGCAGAGGATAGTGGGTAGTTGAATCTTCGAAGTTTTAGAATTCAGATAATGTGTTTTTGTAAAGGAGAGACATTTCTGGGATGTGTGAGTAGTACAGCAGATGTTACTGGAGTGTTTCGAAAGTAAAGGACAACCACTAAAAGACAGGATAAAATGTGTGCTGTTCAGACTGTTTGAGATGACAGTTCAGTTCTCATGCTTGACAAGAGACTCCTCACAGTGCTGGCTCTTGGAGCTCATTCTTCCAGAGCTGCTCAGAGCCTGGACTAAATAGATGGCTTCTCAAAGGAGCTGAGCTGGCTCTGACTCAGTGACTGCTGCCCACTGGATTCAAGGCACTTGAAACCCTGGCCATCGTTGACTTCACCAGTACTTGCTGAGGTTTCAGTGTGTCTTGGGGTCAAACATTTAGACACGTGCCAAGATATGGGCTCTGCAGTCTTTTCTTTCCAGGTAGGAGCTGGTGTGTCCCCATTCATACGTAAACTATGCAGACAGCAGCATTCCTTACATTGTATGAGGCATTAGTGCACTCTCCCTTACAGCTTCAGGATAAATACATACCCCAGATTCAAGTTGCAGCAGGTATTAAAAAAATTAAATAAGGTCCCTGGAATCATATATTTAAGCCCATTTGCACATGATCTTTAGAAGAGTATATGAAAGTTAAGTCAAAGGCTCACATCCTTCGTTTTTTTTAATAAGAAAAAACAAAGGGGAGTGAAAATCAAAGTCTCCCATTGCCATCTCTGGTTTTAGTGTTCCTAGTATGGTTTGTCAAGTTTTGTGTGGAAGTTACAGGAAGTTGCTCTTCTTTTATTTTGCATGCATGCTCTTCAGAATATTTTTTATTTACAATTTATTAGACGAATGACAGAAGGAACTTATTTATAAAATATATCTACATAAATTAATATGAATTTCACTGGGGCAGCATAATGGTGAAGAGAAAATTATTCTTGTTACCTCAGATTACAGGCATGGAAGTATAATTTAGTGTAACTGATGTATGCAAACCTGTGGGTATTGGACTGAGACTCAGTGGACCTGGATTAACATTCATGAAATACTTCCCTTACTGGGTCTCATTTCAGGCTGTACAGGGACAATGTCTTTCCCTGAGAAGTGTTTTAGTATATGCTGTTTTCCTTCCTGGGTAACAATTGTTTTTATTTTTAGCAAGTCAAAATTTGTACTTCTTGAGAAAACAAAAGCAATCAAGGCAATAACAGCTCAATTAACAAATGAGTACTTACTTTTCCACAGAAGCCAAAGTTGGAGAAGCCCAGGGGGATGCAGCCTGTGTACATTCCCTGCCAGGGCACCGTGTCAGTGTGTGAAACTCCATTATCAGAACTTCAAGGTTAAATCCAGTTTTCAAAGTCTAATCTTATTTATATATGGCATCTCGATGCAAAAGCCTCTTGCAATGTGGAGGGTTCCATTTTTCTGAAATAACCCTTTGTTCATGAAACATTTAGAAATTTATTCAGCATAGCATTTTGCCCATATCCTGCTTTCTTGCCTTATATGGCTCTTTTGCGACTATGTGCTAGATTGAAATCTTAGACTATGCCTTGGTTGTAACCAAAAAGGAATAGTTTCTTATCTTTTCTGGAACTGACATTCTGTTCTGTAGCTCACTATGTAGTTTTTTTGGAGAAACTATTAATCTTCTTTCTCTACTCTTTTTATTTTCCCTCTGCACTTGCCCAGTGGCTTTTCCTGGACCCAGTCTCGTGTTCAGCTTCCGACACACAATCCCTGCCTGCTTCATCAGAAGTTGTGCAAGCCCAAACAGGGTGTTAAACTCTTTACTTCTTTGTTTATTTTATAGGGTTTATGCAGTCATTTTCTAACTGTAGAACTGAGAAACTTTTTCTCATAATTTATTTTTATGTTTTCATAAAAATTTTTTACTGCTCTGACTTAAACCAAAACTTGAAGGAGGATGGTAAGAGATGCCTTTTAACAGGGTAGTAGTTTCAAAATTATCCTATAGCATAATATACTTTATATTAACATATTATAGTACACTATAGCATAGTATATTTCCTTTAGTTGCCAAAACCTAATGCTAATACAGAGCCAATGGCATACTAACCCTTGTAACAATTAAAACCGGGAGAAAACATGTTGAAGTAGTCAGCTTATTTTGCAACATTGTACACTAGGACATCCAGTTTTTGTGTTCAGGTATGATAATTGGATTAAAGTGTCATTCCTAAATAATCCTAGCTCAGTTGTTCAGGTCTTATTTTGGTGATTTAGATGTGTTCTCATCTCAGTTGCCTTCAGTCCTCCTCGTGCAGTGAGCATTGCATGGCTTATGGCCTGGGGGACATCAGTGTGCAAAGAATGAGGAGAGCTGGGGGCCAAGCAGATGCTCCAGTGCTGCCAAATATTCCTCAGTTTCTTGGTTGATTTTAGAAATGGACACCAGTGCTCGTTCTTCAGCCTTTGGCAGTTTTATTCATGCGTGTCATAAGGCTGGTTGAGGACCCTGCATCTGTGTGGTGTCCATCACAAGGAGGGAAGTAGGAGTGTGTAGGAAGCTAGGCTTGGTGGGTAGGGTTCATCCTGTGAGCCCCACAGAGAGGCAATCCATCAGATGAATGCTACTGTGGGGTCAGAAAACTTCCCCTGCCCTGCCTTCCTGTAGCATGTGTCACTGCATCCATCTGTGACTGTTTCATTTGGTGCTGGTTTTGTCACCTGAGGAAAAGGTATGCTTGCTAGAAAGGCTCTTGAGAACTAGGACAGACAGAAACCACTCAGTTCCCTTCATATCAGGCTGAAAAAAGATTTTGGCCACAGCAATTTTAAGTATCTCTGAGATTTCTGAAAATAAATGTGTTTTATAGGCATTACAGACCCCCTTCATCCAGCAAATACACTGAGAGCTTGCAGAAGCCAACACCTTGGCCCTAATTAACTGGATCCAGTCCACGGTCTTCACGTCACTTGGCCTTATTAAATGTTTATATGCATCTGTTAAAATTCCCCATACTAATTCCTCATTCTATCCAGCGTCTAAGTATTTCAGATAGAACAAGTAATAAATGAGGCTGAGGAACCAATACTGACTAATGAGATAAGGATTAGATTGCCTGTGCTTGTGATGAGTGAATTACAATTCACAGGGTGGTGTGGCTGACTTGATGGTGAAAAATGAAATTGCTGCTACGTGAAGAAAAAAGCTTTAAAAACAAAATCTTGTAATCAGTGACCAAACAGCTTTCATATGTAAAGGTTTTCTCTTATTATCATGCTGCAGAACAAGACCTATGTAAATCCCTGTATTTGGCCAGAATGAGTTTAGAGAACAACTTGCTCAAGAGAGCAGAAAATAAGTGCAATGCACTTCCAGGCGATAGTTTTTCTTTTCCATTGCCTTACAGTGTTAATAGTCAGTCCTCTCGAAACTGAATCCCACAGTTGCCTTGGTGGTTCTAACACCCAAATGTGTGCATTTGTATTATTCATCCAAATTTGATTAATGAAGTCTGTTGCTCTCTAGTTCTTTTAAATTTAAGTGGTAATCTCTTACATTTAAGATGTATCAATGCTACACAAGCCTTAGAGCTGCATGCATTTTCTTCACTTGGGTGCATTCATACAAGGTTTTGTATTCTTTTGTTGCTAAGGTTTGGAAGGTTTCTGAAGACTGAGATAAACACTGAAGTTGAATTTTTTTCAGCTTCACAGAAGGTGGAAGTTTCTCTTCATTTGAGGGAAATAGAGAAAAAAGGTATTTTTAGTGACCACAGACAGTACTTTGTGTTTTTTAATACTTTTTCTTTTCTCCTGTGGGAGGAGAGATTAGGAGGAAGTACTCAACACAAGGATTTCTGTTTTCAAACATGGGACTAAAGTGAATATGAGAGGAAGTAAAAAAAAAATCCCTGGAGGTGTCCATATGTACTCATTGCATTCTATACAGCTTTTGCTTAGAGGGTGTTGTGTATCTAGGTGCCCTCTTAAATGTTTTTGTATGTTGGGGTGGAGGTGAGGAAGAAATAAAACTGTTCTTCGTGGAAAGACTTGTTAAATCCTGGGCAAAGTGGCTGTGTAATTTTGTGGTGCCTTTGTTTGCACTTGCATGACTCTGGGTGTGAGAGCAGTGGCCAAGGTGCTCTGCGCTGAAATGACAGCTCCACCACAGGTCTGAGTGCGAGCTTCTCCAAGATGCAGTCCATGTGCAGTCAGCACAGGACACCATGACATTTTCTGTCTCTCTCTGTGCCTTTTAAAAATCTCTTTTCTGTAGCAAGCACTCAGAAACATATTGCAAGATAAATGAACTGCGATGGCAAAGGGAAGCTGAATGCTTTCCAGGATTTAAGAGGTGTAGTTATTTCAGATTTAAGTAATACTTTCTGAGAGTAAAATAAGTGTGTGTTTTGAGAGGTTGTTGACTAAAACACTTCACATGTGTTGCTGCTGTATCACCTAAAGTCCAGTTAGAAGGTTTTTGTTTAGTTTGCAGAAGATACCCGCAGTGTTTTAATGTGGAGTTCTGCAGAGGCACAAAGTTTGCAGTACACAGCCTAGAGTGATAGGGCAACAGAGGTTATTTGAAGGTTGGGAACAACCAGAGAGATCAATTAAAAATGTTTGCTAACTCTATAATATTGAGTGACTGGATGGAAAAATCCCATTGGCCCTCATTTAGAAAGCAGCATTTAGAAAGTCTGCTCGCTGTCTGGCTGTGGTGGTAAAACCCATGCCCTTGGAAATGCAGCCCTCGATGTCCTCAGAGTTTTCTGTGTGATTTGTAGGTGCTGCTCTCCTGACTGTAGTGCATGTCCTTCTAATGCTTTGCCAACTTGCAAAATTCTTTGCTACCCATGATTGGCAAAGAAACCTGAGTTCTGGAATTCTGCTGATGTAGTGGTTTTTCTCAAAACTTACTGCAAGAGCACAGCAGGCCAAGCAGAACAGCATCCAGGTTACCTTGTGCTGCTTCCAAAAGCAATGCTGTTAGAAAAGCTGAGGGAAGCAATCTCTGTGAATTGGAAAAGGACAGTGGGAAAGTATAAAATTTGATTAAAAAAATAAGAGTATATCACAGAAAAGATTGCTTGTTTTGCTTTCAGCATGAACAGTGGTACAAGTTGTTTATGCTCAAACAGCAGCAGAATAAGTCATCATGAGGCTGAATGATTTCTTTCTGGCTTCTTTGCCTCCCTAACCAAAATTGAGAGTAGACACCTGTTCTACCTACATTTTTAGCTCCCTTGTTTCAAGTCTTTTCCCCTCACCATACCATCCACCTGATGGCTATTTGCTTGCATTTAAGTAGGTGATGTTGCATCTCATCTCTTGGGCTGAACTGCTGATGGATTCTGTGGCTGGTGCATGGGTGTTGATTTTGGAAAATTAAGTGTTTCTCATTGTTTTAGCAGAATTAACTTTAATCATCTCACTAGCTTTCATTCAAAAATCCGTAATTCAATCAACATGGATTTTGCTGTCAGAAAAATCAAGTCTGGCTGACCATGGCAAAGCAGAAGTCTGATTCTGTCAGGCTTCATTGGGAGAGCAGAAGAGAAGACAGCAAGCACTGTTTGCAACAGTGAATTGCCAGTTCATTAGAGGGGTGAAAAGGGATGGACTGGATTCATTAAACTGGTGCTGATTTAATTCCTTCTCCTTTCCCTGTTATTTAAAAAAAATACTATTTAAAATTACCATGTTCATTAAAAAAGGTGGTTCTATTACTGTGTGCAAGTAAAAATACAAGACTTGTAACAAACTATTCTCTGTAATATCCAGGCACTGAGAGCATAAAAGTGAGACCAGGACTGTTAGATGAGAATTATGTGGAATTTCACAATAGCATAGTTTTGTTTCTACATGTTGAATTCAATCTTTTCATCTCTTTGAATGTTTGAGGGTTATTTTTCTTAATTGCAAACGTCAGAAATTTGGAAGAAACAAGCTAACAGACAGCAGAAAAAAATCCAAAACCACTGATGGTAATACACATTGTGTGACAGAGTTTCACTGATAAACCGGAATAAAAGACTATGAACACGAACAGATTGTTCCTGCAAAGAATAATATGCAACATATGTCTGTGGTTAACAGCATGGCTTAGATGCCATGGAGGTTGTGGTGCATGTTTACTGTAAAGAAGGCAGTCATTGCTTGTATGAACATGAAATTTCTGACCATATCAGAAACTTTCTCAATGTTGAACTTTGAATCCCAAGAATACTTGGGAGAATTTGCTTTTAAATGTGATTTAAAACGGATGAGGATGATCTTTCATTTCCCACACAACATCCTTATCTCCAAATTGGAGAGACATGGATTTGAAGGGTGGACTGTTTGGTAGATAAGGAATTGGCTGGATCGGCACAGCCCGAGAGTTGTGAAAAATGGCTTTATATCCAGGTTGAGGATGGTGACAAGTGTCCCTTATGGCTCTGTCTTGTGATGGGTGCTCTCCAGTACCTTCATCAACAACACAGGCAGTGTGATCAAGTGCACCCTTAGCAAATTTGCAGATGGCAAGAAGCTGAGTGGTGCAGATGACACAACACAAGGATGGGATGCCATCCAGAGGGACCTGGATAAACTTGAGAAGTGGGCCCGCAAGAACTTCATAAGGTTCAAAAAGTCCAAGTACAAGGTGTTGCACCTGCTTTGGGGCAATCCCAGATATGAGCGCAGCCTGGGAGAAGAATTCATTGAGAGCAGTCATGTAGAAAAGGACTTGGGGTTCTTGTGGATGAAGAGTGGGACATGACCTGGCAATGTGCATTTTTTGCCCAGAAGACCAACTGTGTTCTGGCCTGCATCATAAGAAGTGTGAGCAGCAGGTCAAGGGAGGTGATTCTGCCCCTCTGCTCTGCTCTGGTGAGACTCCAGCTAGAGCACTGCATCCGACTCTGGGGCCCCAGCACGGGAACGACCTGGCCCTGTTGGAGCTGGTGCAGGGTGTGCTGCAAAGATGACCAGAGAGCTGGAGCACCTCTCCTGTGAAGAGGCTGAGCGGGCTGGATTGTTCAGCCTGGAGAAGAGAAGACTCCAGGGAGACCTCATAGCATCCTTTCAATACCCGAAGGGCATTTATAAAAAAGAGAATGAAAACTTTGTACCCAGGCAGGTACTGATAGCACAGAAGGGAATGGTTTTAACAAAAAGAGCATAGATTTAGATTAGATAGTAGGAAGAAATTCTTTACTGTGAGGGTGGTGAGGCACTGGAACAGGTTGCCCAGGAAAGTTGTGGATGCCCCATCCCTGGACATGTTAAAGGCCAGATTGGATAGGACTCTGAGCAAACTGGTCTAGCAGGAGGTGTCTCTGCCCATGGCAGAGGGGTTGGAAATAGATGATCTTTAAGGCCCCTTCTAAACCATTGTGTCGTTCAATTATTCAATTTCTGAGGTAACTGGAAATCTTCTAACATGATGAGCCATCTCATGAAATTCTGAGATGGTTTCATGATTTGACCTCCAAAATGTGGCCATCCTTTGTTAGCTTTGCGTATTTTTCAGGCAAAAGATGAAGACACATTCTAGAAATATGGAGGACTTTGTGTGTTCACAGGCATGAAAAAACATCTGTATCGTCATTCTTGATCATTCCCCACTCCTACTACAGAGATAATGGAAGCTGAATCTGTTTATTTTAAGATATATTCTTCAGTCATTCCTTGGAAATATGAAATTATTTTAATCTTTGAAAGGCTTTGAGACATTTTTTAAGCAGCTGCTGAACAGATGGTAGAATATTAAACAATATATTTCAGCATACAGATATCTTCTGCAGAGTTTGTTGTTCAACACTTTTGAAGTACTTTTGCTTAAAGGATATTTATATTGACTTCCGATCTGACAACTTTCTTCATGCTAGCGTTTATTAAATGATTCACTAATTGTTTTCTTATAAGTCTGCTGTTAATGTGACTTAGCCTGTGTTTTTAAGCGAAAATATACTGAGTTTAATGCTTTAGATGTAGTAAGTAGGAAGCCTCAAAAACATAATACCATATCAGGAGTTTGGATGGTAGTATCCTAGAAAAAACTAAAAATCACTCTTATTTTTCAACTTGTTGGAAGGTACAGTCCTGCATTCAGAAAAATGGATGTCTCATTATGTCCTGCTGGCATAAGGCAGGCATGCAGGCTTGAAGACATGAGCAGCTGTGTTACTGTTGCATATGACAGCATTCTGACAGCATTCTTACTGTGTAGCAATTTTCTTAAATGAGTTGGAAAGCTTCAAAGCTATTACATCTCCAGTAGAATAACATCTGCATTTAACCATGTGTCTCTGCGTAAGCCCAGTCTTGGATGATGATGTCTGTCCATGGCTCAGAAAAGCTATGTTTTGGGATCTCCATTCGTGTCTGAACTCCATCTGTTTCCAAATAGTTTGATGTTTTTGCTGGAGAATGGAGAAATCGTGGTGGAAACCACAGAACCGGTTGGGATACAAGAAGTAGGATGTGTCAAGTTTTGGAATTTAGTTTCCTCTGAGTCAGTCTTTTGAGTTTAATAAGCATTCATGCTGCTTGCTGTGGGGTATCTTTCTAATCCTTCCTTCTGTACTCTTTGTTGACCGCAGGAAAATATTGCCTGGAAAGGAAGGGATAAAGGAATTTTGTTATTAGCTAATTGTAGCGTTAGGATACAGCTAAGGATGCAGTAAGTGGTCATGTTGATGCTGTTTTCGTAATTGATAGGTTATTTTTTCATTATTAATTTATCTAAGAATGATACTAAGTAGTCTGGGTTTTTTTATTGCTGGACTGTGGTGTTATTTTCACAAATGTATTCAATTTAGAGATTTGCACTTATATGGGCATAAGATGTATAAATTCATAAAGATGAGTACAGAACATTGTTATACTAGATGGATAATTTAGCCATTTTAAAAAATCACACACCTTATCTATGCTCCTCAGAAGGGACTGTTCAAACATTTTTCTACAAGTGGCAGTCCAGAAACTGGAGCAACCTAAAATGGCTAAAAATAATGGCTTTCAAAGTCTAACATTTCAGAAAACAAATTAAAATCAAGGAAAATTTTAACATCAAAACCAATTTTCATCTTCTGGTAATTTGACATTGGCAGAATTGAAGAGCTTTCAGAAGGGATGGCAGCCCTTTTAGCCTCAGAAATTGCTCTCACTGAACTGCTCTGGGTTTGGCTTTGTGATGAATTTGCTGATCATCAGAATCTGTCACAGGACAGCTGCCACACTGCTCCTTTGATTTGATTTATAATAATATATTAGATTAGGAAAGAGAGAGAGTAAAAATCATTGCAAGGTCTTTCAAAGACGTAATTGCAGGAAGGAAGGTGTAGTTTTGCACCTTAAATACACATGAAGAAGAGAAGCTAATATAGGTTAAGACTTCCTAGAAGAGAGAACACTTGAGAAGTTGCAGAAGGCATGGCTAAGTCTGATGTATGGGCAGTAAGATTAGATTTATAGACCACAAGGAAACGGTAATAGATGTTCATGTTTAAGTTGAAACTTGAGATTTTTCTGCTTATTTTCTTTAGGGTGCTGGCAAAATAAGTATTTTACACAAATACTTGGCTCAAATTGTTTTACTTATTCTCCTGTGGGTCTCGGAGTAGATACTTGAAGTGAGCAAACTATTTGGCCTCTAAAGTTATTGTATGACAGACTGCTAACATATCTGCTAATCTGAAATACAGTAAGCATATAACTGAAATGTTTATTGCCATTACAAATATGGCCTTGAATCTTTTTTTGGAAAGAATAACCATTGAGTGATTGCAGTCTTTGTTTCTTTAAGGTTTTTGCTTTTCTTTTCTCTTCCATTCCCCCACCCCTCATGATGCCTTACAGTAAGGCTATACATGAATTCTTCCTTTGGTAGTGACTTGCCAATGGTTCATCTTCACAGAATTGCATAGACATAGAAGAAAATCACTCAACTCCTACTAGCAGGGTTTGCAAGAAAACTTCTGGTCCTGTGTTGCTGTTGAGGAGAGGGCATCATGTCCTGTCCAGGACCAGGAGATGGACTCAATGATCCTGATGGATCCCTTCCAACTCATCAGATTCTATGATTCTGTGATCTTCTGTGTGATATGCGTCCTGTGTGGGAGCCTTGCTGCTCTGAGGCCACGGTCCCATTGCTGCATACAGCCTTTGGGGAATTTACCTGATGCACCCTGTGTAATAGTGTTGGTAGTTGAGAGAGCATTATCCTTCAAGTTCCTAAGATAACTGTTCTCTTGGCTTGTTGGGGCATTGTTTTTATGTTGAGCTTTTTTAGGGGATAGATCCTTCAGCTCTTCATTAATGGGCCGTGGCTATTCAGCTGCAGAGCCCTGCAGGTCTGTGTAATTTCTTCAACAAGCTGGGCTTTGGCTCAATAATTCCTGTCCCGTATTTCTTGGTGGTTGAAATAGAATTGCTCAACAAGCATCTTTTACAATGCAAGAGGCTAGTTTGTGTGCCAGGTTTTTGCAGGAAGTGTACATTTATACAAATTTGTGGTGTGCTTTTAGTAAGCCTTGTAAATTCAAACTTTCAGAATTTCTCATTACTCTGCTCATGTCTCACCCCCCACTCACCACTTTGTCTGTCAATCTCACATCAGCCCGTTCTTAGCTGGAGTTCCCTTAGTCTGAATCACAATATTAATTTTTATTCATTTTAAGTCTTTTTTTTTTTTTCTTCTGACTCACAAGGTCTGCCTTATATCCTCTTTCACATGAGAACAACAGTGGTCTATTACATTAATTTTTACATTGTAAGGGAATTATATTAACTCTTGCACTTTGGCCTGGGCAACAGTCCAAGCTTGAGAAATGGAGCCTTGTACCCAAGTATCAGTGCTTGCTTCTGTTTTTATCCATGTATTCACAGCCTAGGTCTTAGATCAGAAGTATTCACAGTAACTGCATTTCTGGTGCCTAGTCTTCAGCTGCTGTTGTCTTAATTTTTGCGGGAACCTAATCATCAGTGTGTCTGGAAGGACATGCACAGCATTTACATAGGGAAATGCCAGTGACAGTGGCAAAATGGTTGAGGTTGGAAGGGACCTCTACAGGTCATCTGGTCTCATCCTCTGCTTAAGCAGGGACATTTGGTGCCTGTTTTCCAGGAGTATGTCCAAATGGCTTTAGAGCATCTCCAGGGGTGGGACTTCAACACCTCACTGGTCAATCTGTGCCAGCGCTTTGTCACCCTCAGAGGTTCCTGATGTTCAGAAGGAGCCTCCTGTTTTTCCATTTGTGCCCATTGCCTCTTATCCTGTCACTGAAAAGAGCCTGGCTAATGGAGACTAATTATTCTTCATGTGTTCCCTGATTCTTTTGAATTGGTTTCCATTATTGCTCCAGATGTTATGCAGGTTATCAGCCTCTTCCTGTGACAGCTCAAAATGCTGATTCCTATCTTTACAGTCCTGGGCCATGCAAGGGTTCTTTTTTTTTTTCTTTCCTGGGTAGTATCAGTGCTGAAGCCACCCTTAAATATGACAAGCATTCAGAGGTAAATCTGGAAGATGCTAACATATCAACACAGCTATCCTCCATAACCTGAGCAACAAAGCCATGGATGTGTAATACAAAGTGTGGCATACAAGGAGCTTCATGCCCTGCATCTACTTTTGGTGGCTGAAACAGGTTTCAGAGGCTACAGTTGCCAAGCTTGGCCTAGACACTTCTCAATGCCTGCCAAACTACCATCATGAGCCCTGCTGCTGTAAATCAGCTTAGTCTTTGTCGTGTAACTTTTCATCCTAGGCATTTAATCAGCTGTTGAAATGTAAAAGAAACATTGAAGTTATGTTTTTGTCCCACAGATAAGGGCTGTGCATCTGTTATTTGTCTCAAAGCAGATATGACAACATTCTGTAAAAGGGAAAAGAGATTTTTACCATGTTTTGTCCATCACTGAAGAGAAGTATTATTAAATGACAGTATTTCTGTTAACATAATGCAACAGTGGAGAAAGGAGGTGAGGAAATAAACTCCCTGTTCTTATTTAGTATAGTGGAAAAAAATACAAAGGTGGATAAAATACCAAAATAAGACTATCCAGCTAGGCCTAATTTTCTTTGCAAGTGAAAATTTCCCAATCTGTAATGTAAAGACCTCAGCCAGGAGCAAGAGATGTCACCCTTTCTGTTCCTGTTGACAAATCAGTGTGTCTTCCAGCAATACAAAGAAAAATTAGATTTGTAAACTGAGCAGCATTCTGTGAATAAGCTCATTTCTTCATGCTTTTCTGTAAGTATTGTTTTTCCTCAAAGATTCAAGTGCCAGAAAATTAGTTTAACAATAGCTGAAATACAATTAGAAAAATACACAGACATGTTCTTCACCTCTTTTTTTCCTTTTATGGTCTTATTGCAGTACATCTATGCTCATCTCACTTGACATGGAAGTAAAATGATTATTTGTTTTTAATATTAGCTGCTAGACAGTGGGCTGAGTCTTTCTAAGTAGTATTGGAAACTGGTGTTTTGTGAGATCCAGAGGCAGAAAATACAGATATGTCCCATACTCTGATTTTTTTTGTTGTTAATGTTTGTTTGGAAAAATACCGTTTTTCATGTAGCTTAGCTTTTTTCTTACTCTCAACCTCAAAAACTTCACTTTTATGTATTTACATGTATTGCAATCCTGTCTGATTTTTTTTCAGAGCAAGAGTTCTGCACAAGTGATAGTGTACTTAGAAGATAATTTGCTAACTGGAATTAACTACATGTGTGATCTGCTCAAGTTGGCATTTGTTGTGGGAATGGAGCAGTTCAGTTCTCTACATCAAGCTAATGTCTGAGAAGTCCTGTCTCTTAGCTGAGGGACTGCTGCTCAGGCAAGCCAGTGTATGTGTGTGCTTGTGTGTAAAGTGAAAAAGATGAGATTGTTATTCATATTTTGATAATGGAAGGACATATTTTCTTGAATTTTGAAGTGCAGGAATTTTAGGCACATTCCTTGTTTTTTCAATGTTTGCTTAAAAATGACTTTAATTCTCTAGGGACAAATAAGAAAAAGAGAATACCTATAAACTTTGTTATTCAAGAATACTTGTATTATTACTCAGTAGTCTGAGACTATATGTTCACATCATTTTTGTGAAACTGGATCATAAGTGCAAAGTGTAACTGAAACTATTTCTGATTATTTTAATTGAAATTATTAATACCCCCTCCCAAATTAGAATGCTATGTATTATATTTTGAAAGGCTTTTTGTATGTCATTTCCACTTTTCATGTAATGGTAACCTTTATGAACTGCATAGTTTTCTGCATGGTATCTTCTTTTTGCACCCCTGATGGCAACGTGACTTTCTATCTCCACCCTGAGTCTCCTGTGTGGACCTGTATAGGTTCTGGGCAGGTACCATGTCTCCTTCCTTACTAATCTGGAATAAAGAACTTTGTTGGTTGTTTTATCTCCATCTGTGCTACATAATCATTTGTGGTATGTAATGCAAACATGTTTCAAAAACTTCTTGACAAGCTTATTATTGTTTGTTTCAACTGTTTAGTGTCACTGGAGAAGCACTTTCTAAACCACGAATGCACAAGACTATGAGTCTGGGAAGCGTACAGTGAAATTACAGGGCTTAATAACATCTCTGGAGCACAGCAGGGTTGTACTGTAGGTCTCACGTCCAGCAGGAGAGAATGTGGAAACTTATCCCAGGGGCTGAGTCCAGATTTGGGGGTGCCTGCTTTGAGCAAAGGAGACATCGAATATACGTGCCTTTCTTGTGCCTCCAACAGCTCAATAACAGCATCAATGAATTTGTGATTGATTCCTGTCTGAAAGCAGTAAAGTTAAATGAATGCAAGAGTCTCCATTTCCCACTGCAGATACAGCCAAAGCTGTATGCAGAAGAAGGGCATGGGCAGTGGTGCACGGGTAGATGTTGCGTGGCTCAGAAGGTCCAGCATTGCCCTGGGAGCAGGGATGCATAGCACTTGGAAAGAGGTGTCAGTTCCAGGAACTGACTCAGCTTCCACTGAGTTCCTATCAGCATGCTCTGCCATTAGCTTGGAAAAGAAAAATGACGACTTGCATACCACCACTTAAGCATTTACGATCCGTATCCTAGGTCACTTCTTCATGATTTGACCCTGACTGTTAAGTCACTTCACTGCTTTTGAAAGTTGTCCTGAAGCCTACAAGTTTTTATTACACCAGTGGGCTTTAGTAAATCCTGGAAATTGCAGGTCAACCGTCAGTTTTGCTTTTATTAGGTAAGAGAAACAAGTAGGAGTTTGGTAAGTGTATGGTTAAGATGTTTATCCCTGTTTGAGGTTTTTACTCATTTGTTGACCAAATCTGGTCATTGCATAGGAAATTTATAAATTAAGTTCTGTTTGAAAATTGGAGTAGCTTGTAATATTCCTGCACTTGTCAGATTGGGGAATGAGAAGTGCTTGTCCTCAGAATATTGAAAGCTGAGCATCAGAGGGAACCAGGAATCCCCAGATCATGCTGGCAGTGGGATTCAGTGGCCAACTTTCAGCTCAAGACTGCTGGCCCTTGATGTAGGCAACTTCCTTGACCTATATTCTGAGAGCGCTAACCAGGTGGCTACTTCTCTCCAGCTGTGATAGTGATTTGGTTGGTAAGTGGAGTAGATCTATAAAACAGCCTGTTCCCCTTGGTCCCTTCTTGTCTGTGCTGGAGTTGGCACAGATAGCTCTTTACCCTGTGGCCTTCTGGATAGTGCAACTCATTGTTCTTTTCTATTAAGTTTAGCTCAATGTAGTGTTAATCTCGGAGCTGAAAAAGACATGGGAAAGTGGAGTTGAAAATACTTGTATTTTTCTAAATCCCCCTACCCTCAAACCCTGCCTTGGCTGTCTTCTTGTTTCACATTTTCATAGCCCTGGAGGAAGCACTGCCCGTTTGAAGTTCTTGGGCTGTGCAAAATCTCTTTTCATAATTTACAGCCTTGAGGTAAAACTCCTCAGTGTATTCACATATTTTGCTACGTAAGACAATCTGGTTTTTATTTCCGTACCTGGAGAACACAGGAATATGATCAATAGACACATCTTGAGATACCTAGCCACTTTACTAGTACACGTATTTCTGTGAATTTTTCAGGCTGATGCTTTTTGTCCTCTTGCAGATGTTATGTTTTAATGGTGGCTAGAAGACAGGTTTCTCCGAACAGTGAGCCAATTGTAGGAGCAACTTTCCCCAGGCCCTCTTCTAGGGAAGGCTGCTGGAATGTGCATAGGCTTTGTTCTGCTGTGGGCAGTGGAGAAGACAAAAGCTTGTGTGTAACTGGGGGCTGAAAGAAAAGGGTCAGGAATAAGGAGAAGATTGATTACCTTGTAGTAAGATTTTGTGCCTGGGTAGTTTCCCAGTATTCTCCTGTCAGTCTCTTGCATCTGAGTGGGGTTTCAGACTGTATCTCAAACCTAAGGCCTCTTACAGATACACAATGATTTTAGAGATTATAACTAAAAATTGGGTCTGATGCTACAGATAACTCTTGGAGCTTAAAAGGTGATGAGAGCAAATGTTATGCTTAGCCCTGCTGAGGAATTTCTCTAAAGAATACAGAATAAGCCAAGATTAATGAAGCAACACCAAAATATTTGGTGTAATTTTCATATTGAGTCTTCAGGCTGCAAGTCTAGATCAAATTAAAAAAAAAAAGGGTAAGTTAAATTGCATCTAGGATATTTGCCCAGAAAGATAGTGTTACACACCCAATATATTTGCCTTGTTTGGACAGAATACTACGTATAGAAAAGCCTGTTCTGTGACCTGTGATCAGAGGGAACTTTTTCTGAGACACAGAAAGCAGTGCCATCTGCTAAGCTATTTCTGGTACTGTGTTATGGCTATAGCAGAGCAGAGCAGGGTTGTGGTAAGGCTCTCAACATCCTAAAAATATAACGTTAGGGGTATGTGCTGAATGCTGACCAGCATGAGCAGAACTTCAGGCATGAAAACTGCACGCAGCCTTGCTCACATACACACACATTTACTCAGATATCAGCAGAAATGCAGAGCGGATGTAATGTGTGTCTCAGCATTGCTGATGAGAGCTGAATTACCTGAAATTTCTGTGTGACATTCCCAGCTTCCTAAGGAGGTGCTGTTTAGCTCCCCAACTGCAGGATGCTCATACTGCAGCAGGGTCTCTCTGGTTTTCGAGGGAATTATTGTGGCAGAGAAGAAGTTTTAACGTTTGTGAAAACTTGAGTTTGCAGAGCTACACCTTTCAACCTGAATTATTGCTCTAATTGCTGAGAGTTTTGAAAATATTTTCCAAAATAGCATCTGAATTCTCTGGAGTAACTGTAGTTGTGCATCGTTGCTGTAGAAGCTGAAAGGACTCAGGGCAGGGTGGGAGAAGTTGAAATAATTCAAATGTACTGCATAGAGCATTCAGCTACAGGGAAATCCATAGACTTCTGTAGTTCCATGATTTTATGCAGGATTAGAAAATGTATTTTCAGCTTTTGAGTGTGCACAAGCAATTAGAGTTGGAAAATTGTAATTCCAAATTGTGTTGCATTTATGCAAGTAATGTAGCAATTATTACAACTCTAAGTTAAGAGCTGGGATCAGATGTTGTCATGGCAAGCCATTGCAGGTTAATCTTCTCTACCCACTTACCAGAATATTTTATATATATGTCTGAATAAAAAAAAAGTCCTTTGAAGGATTTGAGATTCTCAGAAAACATGAGAATTTCATAGACACATTTTCATCAATGGAGTTTGAATACTGGCTAGATCTGAAATTGGTACATAACAGGTATATATCAATTTTTCTTTGTTAAGAGCTTGATTATGGTTAAGTTCTCATGTAAGATGTTTAGTTTGACATTAAATCTAACTGTTTTAATTGAAAAGATGTCATAAATGTAACAGGTCGTAGTATTTACAAGATTCTAAACTAAAATGGGGTTTTTTTGACTGTGAATATGGATCCAGACCTGTCTGCCCAGATAGTTTCTCAGATGAACCAGAAATTTTCTTCATAGGTTACTCTCAGTTAAATTACATCCTTCCTTTCTGAAAAGGGGAGGTATCAGCTGCACGGTGCAACTGCTGGTTATGTATTAAAATCCAACTACAGATAATCATGTGTTTCTTCTTTGGTCTGTCCAGACTGCAGCCTCATTGTGAGACACTTGATCTCGTCTTATCATGCCCTGAGGAGACCTTTTGAAAGTGGGCGTTTTAAATGCGTGACATTTTAAACGATACCTAAATAGCAGCATTCTGTTTCAGTGCTTAATTATGGCTTGAATGTACCCTTTCACCAAAGGTGTTGCTGCAGCATTTGTGGTTACTCTTCATCTGATGGTGCTCGAGTTCCAATGTGATGTGATAACATTCACTGTTTCATCCTCTCCAGGAGCGTTGGGTTATTTTTGCTGCACTGGCAGCTGTTTGATGGGGCTAAATCTGAGTGACCACTGGCTTATTTTCTGGAATGAATTGCAAATTAGCATTTTGGGTTTAGGTGTGAAATATCCTGTCCTTCTGACTGGAGGCCACAGGGTCCATAAGCAGAGCAGGTGGACATGTGCTTCTTGTTTTGGTTACAGCCCATGTCACAGCCCCTACTTGAAAGTCATCCCCCAGCCCTCCATGCCAGGATATATTCCCTGTGGCAAAGGAACCCTTGGCTGAAGGTCTGTTGCTCTCGTTAGAGCAGGCACTTGAATGGTGAGAGAGATCTCAGGAAGTAAGTCTGGGCTGTGGTAGAACTATAGAATTAGTGTAATTACATGGTTTATCTGAGGGCTACCTTAGGAAAACATCTGTAGCGGGAAATCACAAAGTCTGGTTCATGTAATAAGCAAGGAGTATAGATTACTTAATTTCTGTAAAACTATTTTGACATCCAAAAAGCTGTATACTTAACAGAGTAATTGGCAACACAGTAATGAAATAACTACCAAGATTCAGGCAGAACTCTAACACTCTTAGAGGACACAGAGAGGAAAACTTTAAAGCAAAAAAAAAATGTTTTAAGCAAATAAAATAGGCAGACCAGTAAAGCAACCAGATAGTCAAAGCCATTCCTATTAGGAGCAAATAGGAAACTATCCATTGCTTTTTAGTGAAAGTAGGATTGCATCACTTGTTCTGCCATTTGCTCTCACATCTCATGCTTTCAGAAGGCCCGAATGGAGCACTTCAAATGTGAATTGATTAAACTTTGCAAAGTGTTGGAGCTACTCACTTGGCATGGCACTGTGAGCAAGTCCTTGAAGTCCCTACCTTTTATATATAGCACTGAGAAGCACTGCCATTTTAAACTCATGCAGGGAGAAAGACAGGGAGATGAAATAGAAACAATTTATCTCTTAAGCACCCTTGTCTTTTAGTATTTATTCAAGTGCTTTCAAAGTCTGGAAAAAAGAAAATTTCAATATTTAATGATTTTTTGATCTTTTTCTTTTTTTTTTTAATTAACCCATAATTTGTTCACTTCCTACATTTATTCTCTCATTTCCAAAGATTTATTCCTGATTGCTTTCTGGTCAGCTTTTTTTTTCAGCTCAAATGTAGGTATTTCTTTTTATATGTCCTGTTTAAATTTGGGCTCCCTTTTAACCACTCTGTAGAGTCTTAACCTTTGCTTCTGATTAGCTAGACAGAGCTATTTCAGTGTAGGAACCCAAGCAACTTTAACAGCTGCAGATTCTTGAGTGTAATGGATGTCTTTGGTTAGAAAAAACAGCCATTCAGTGATATGTCCCTTGCATTTGAGAACCATTCAGTGAAAGAAAGAGGATCTGGTAGTTTTCTTTTGGACAATGGAGACTTCACAACTAAATGTAGCCAACTGTGGTCCCACTAAAGAGAATGCTGGAACTGGATGTCTTGACTTTTTCTGGTTTTATTGCATACAGTGCATCAGATCACTCACATCTAGGCTTTCAGAGCCCTGCTTTGAGTGGAGGGTTGGACCAGGTGTCCTTGCCTTCCCTTGCAGTCTAAATTATTTTTGATTCTGTAACTTTATACTTTTTTTGCTGAGTTGGGTATAGAAGCACGTTTGCACCTTGTTTGCTACTGGCCGTTTGTAATAAAGGTAATTCAAGACTTGTCCCAGGTACGGATAATGCAATGGGGATGATTAGAGGTGCTCTTGGTTGACACAGCTGATCTGTTGTTATGAGAGAAACGCCACTTCTCTCTATGTAGTATAAATGGAGATCTGCTGTGCCCTTGTTTTCCTGCACCCTCAGCAGGACCTGCTGCGTTTGCAACTGCAGCAGCACAGAAATGAGTGCAAGAGAGAAGAGCTCTGTGAAGGACTGAGCTCTGGTTTCTTGGTTCTTGGGGCAGTTAACCAGTTAAAGCCACCTTGTGACTTGTGCAAACCCAGACTTAGGTCAGAGATGTTTTAATCCAGCGTTCTTTGTGTTGCATATTCATGGGCTAACATGAGAGTAGGTCCTCTGAAGTAATACCTGTGAGCATGATGCACAGCAGTGTGACGAGTGTTGCTCTTAATATAGTTTAAAACAGGGTTGGATCAGAAATGTTCTTTTGATATACCAAGTACAGTGTTTTGTGCAACTGAATTCTGCACCCTTTGTGTAAATACTGTAAATCTGGAGACTGTGTAAGAAGCTGTTTGGGGAACACAGCTGCAACAATGAAGCCTTGGTATGAGGGGTGGGGGGCAGATATCTTAAATAATTTAAGAACCTGGGAAATCTGAATTTTTTGATTAATAGATAGAAAAGTTAAATGCTTTCAAATTTCTCCTTTTCAGTGACTGCACCCTGTAGACAGACAGCAGCTCATTTGATGACTTGCTTATTCTTTTTCATGTGTTAGGCTTCCTGTATTTTTATAAGGCTATAGAACAGAACAGTGATTATTTGTCTATGTGTTTTTACACAAATGTAAATTTACTGCTGTCAAGACTTGTAAGGTTAGTTATACAGAAAAACCGTCTTTTGGTGGGATTGATTCCCATCGCTACCAAAACAAGAAAAAGAAGCTAGTAATGAATTCAAGTTAAAGAAAAAGAATTCATCAGAGAACAAGTGACTGAGTGGGAAAGTGGATGCTCTCCAGAACTGGTCTAGAAAGCTGTTACTTCATTTAATAAGCAGTCTGCTTCCTCTTGTCTCCTACGAATCAAGATGGTTGCTTTTTGTGAAACTTGGTCACAGAATCACAGAATATGCTCAGTTGAAAGGGACCCACAAGGATCATTGAGTCCAACCTGTAGCTCTACACAGGACCATCCTCAAGAGTCACACCCGAGAGTATTGTCCCAACACTTCTTGTCAGGCTTGGTGCTGTGACCGCTGCCCTGGGGAGCCTGTTCCAGTGCCCAAACACCTTCTGGATGAAGAACCTTTTCCTGATATCCAACCTAAACCTCCCCTGAGACAACTTCAGCCCCTTCCTTTGGGTTGTGTCACTGGTCATCACAGAGAAGAGATCAGTGTCTGTCATCTGTTTCCACAAAATTAAATGCTGAAAATAAAGCCTTGAATTGAATGGATTTTCAAACAGACCTAGTGGAAAAAATAAGATTGTGAATCCTGCCATCCAATCACAATCTCCAGTAATATTAAAGAAAGTTGTCCCATTTAGAGTGATTGAGCAGCATGGCCCATCCTCTGTTCAAATACAGCAAACAAGCCAGTCGTGACTATAGCAAACTCTGCTTTTTTTTGCAGTACCTTTATATGGAGCTACCTACCTCTTTCACTGGTCAAGGAGGAAGGTCCCTCAATATTTTGAAGTTGCCTGGAGATGATTTGAACTTATTTACGCATCTGAATAATTCTGAAAAGCTGACATCTGCCCATAAATATTTATTGAGAAAACCAGATAGTCACCTTGGTTTTCTTATCATAGGGGAACTAATCAGATTGTGTTACCAGCTGAGAGATCCCTGTATTGTCTCTGTACAGGCTGGTTTCAGTCAAGGGGGGTGTAGTGGCTCAGGCATCAGACATCGCTGTCTTTTCTTGTTAACTTGACACTGAACGCAGTAGTGAGTGCAGCACAAAGTTGTCTGAGCTTGATTCTCTGAGGTCAGACTTGGAAAGCAGTAACATTATCTATACTTGTCCTTTAACAAGAAAATCACTGTCTCCCTCATTCCACACTAGGACAACTAATGAAGATTTGGCTCCAGCAAAATACATTAATTCAACCCAAAATCCCAAATTCTGAGGTCTAAAATCCCCCCCAAACCTATATACTAATGATGTTTTTATTTAATGCATGTGATTTCTATGTGTTTCTTACATATATGTGGGGATTTTTTCTAATGATGTCTAAACTTTTGCAATCTATGGGTTAGAAAGGGTGGGTTTGAAAGGGTTTTCGTTTGTGGAAGCAATCACTGCAGGGCTGTGAAAATGTCTCCTTTGATAAAAGACAGAGCTTGATAAAGCAGGGTAGTTGATCAGTCATCAGTAATTTTATTATGTGTTATGGGAGAAATTTATCTAAGAGTTAATGAGACATTCCAAGGTATATGATACACTGAAGACCAGACAAAAGACTTGTGATATCCTCCTGAACATCTCTTCCTCTCTTAATGGCGTTCTGGTAGTGCCCACAGGAGAGCAGTGTTCTCTTCACTGGTATTTGTAACCAGTCCAGGCTCAGAGTGGCTTATGCTCCAAGAAGATAAATGATGGGAGAAAGCTGGAAAGATTATTAAAAAATCTTTGCTCAGTCAAAACATGTTGTTCAGAATGTAACCTCCAAACCTGGACAGTATTAGCGAGCTAACTATTTTAGGCACCATAGCACAGTAGGGTTTTGGTGAGAGTGTCATTCCTTAGCTAGAAATATAATATAAGTCTTTTAAAGAATTTCTGGTCTGAGTAACAGAAAGAGATACATTTTCGTCACAGAGGGACACAAGGTGAAAAGTTCAGGTCTGGATCCACTTTGGGCTTGGTCTATTTATATGGATAAATCTGATAAAATGCAGCTGCGAGCTTCACATTCATGTTTTTCTAATGTTTAGGAGAACTTGGAGTCAGTTGGGTTTTGCACCTTCTGCCGTTTCCAAGCGTCTGCTGCTGGGGAAGGAGTGGTGCCACTGAACAGCAGAGCTCAACTTCTCATGCTGGACTCATGTGGGAATCATGCTGTTTCAAAAGTAGATTGAAACCCTAGATCACAGCCATTGGAGCTAAAGCATCTTGACAACTCCCCCTGCACCCCCGCTTGCTACTCTAAAATTATTTTCAACTCTAAAATCTGCTGAGTAATAAAGCAAAGATACCATTCACGTCTTGGATTAATGTCTGAACAGCGAGCAAATTGCTGGCCACGCTGCTAAGTGAAGTTCCAAGTGCAACAAAATTTGTGAAGTCATTTGGCTCGACTAACCAGCTGTTTGAAAACCCAGGTGTAAGCGGTGCATAGCAGCAAATCACATACCTCTCTGTCTGGAGACTGACATTTTACACAATTGTGTATGATGTGTCAGCTTTGCTTTTGCTCTCTTTAAATTAGAACTAATCTGTTCTGAATGTAACAAATGTTTGGTGCCATCCCACATCCATTAAGAAATCTATTTGCGTTTGACTTCTGCTTGTAAATCTATCACAAAACAACTTAAAGTACCCTGCTCCAAAGGCATATCTGAATTTCTGTTACGTGTTGCAATACTATTCTGCCCATTTTAAATATGAAAAAAAAGTGAAAAGTAGCTAACCAAAGTTTCTTAACTAATACTTTATCTTTACACACAAATGGTAATTTTGACTTTGGGCCTTCGTTCACAGTTGCAAGTGCTGAGGAATTTATTGGTCAAGGCATAGCCTGTTTGCAGGAGTAGGATTGTGTTGGGGTTGTCCAAGTGCGTACCAGTTCTTCACCTCCAAGATCACTTTGTTATTAATGCTGGTCTGTGAGAAAGGATTGCGAAGATACTTATGGTATAAATATAAGAGACAGTGAGGCAGGAGTTGATATGTCAGGAGAAACGTGTGCATGCAGCCAGAGGCATCTCCTACTTCTCTCACTTGAAAGCTGCAGCAAGGGTTTACCTTGGAGATTGGTTTGCAGTTGGCAGAAGCTATCAGTTGGGATACTAAATAAGAAGGTCCCAGTGAGGCTTAACAAGTACTTTCAGTGTGAAATTAAAACTTATCCAGAATGTATTGGCATGCTTGAGAGTTGGCACAGCCGCAGTTGCTGTCTTTTGTGGAGCGTTGTTTTCTCATGCGAAGCACAAATTCCGGTAGAGTGGAGGAAACGTTCCTGACTGTAAGTGCTCTATTCTTCCATCTTTCCTGCACAAAGAGTGCTGTCTAGGGAGTTGTGATTAAATTTACTATGAGTACGACGATACAAAACACAACATTGAGTTTGTAGCCCCAACAGTTGCTTTGCATGACATTAAGAGAAGGGGGTACTGCAGGAGATAAACCTTTGGTGCCGCTCATCAGTCTAAGGGCAGTCAGTGCCAGTGAATTCAGCCTACCAAAAACCTTGAGTTGCCTCTAAGATTGTTCCTTAAGAAAAGCTCACATCTTCTGAGGAAGTCTGCTAAGAAAATGTTATACTATATATATATAAATACGTAGAGATTTATTTGCTAAGCTGTCTTTTTTTGGTCCATTTGGGCTTGGGAGGGCAGGGAAAGAACGTGGAAAGACTCCCCTGTATGTTACCTGTTACCTTTTGCAGAAATGGCATAGCTGCTGCCTTTGTCAAGGAAATTTTGAGACTAAACATGAGCATTTGCTTTCACCAGATCTCAAGTGTGCTGCAGAGCTTCCTGAAGTCCTGCCAACATGCAGGTCCCAAACACCCTAAGTTCTGGGGAGGGCTGAGCAGGAGCTATCATATTAGTCTCTCATATTAGAGCTTGGATCCAGAGGCAGATGGGCAGGAGACCCTGCAGGCTGTGCATGCTACAGTACAGCAAAAATAGACTGGGCTGTCAAATTTTTTACCTAGTGTTTGATCAAAAGACCATACTTTTAAATCGGATTTTGCAACACCTTAATTATTTGTAGGTATTTTATCTGATATAAAATGATATAATTTTATCATTCCTCATGAATGTACCGCAGTAGGCCATGCTGTGCATGAAATCAGCCCTGTAAAGAAAACAGCTTGTTCCCATTATGACAGTAAATGAACACTAAAAATTGGCTTAATTTGTTACAATAGCTGAATCCCAGCATCCCTCAAAGTTACATTCAGATAATAATACAAGATTTCACATTTCTGCTTGGCCAAAGAAATGGGTCTTCGATTGGGAGTCACACCAGAGAGCTTCTTTGATCCCTGCTATGCCTTCCCCTGCACCTGAATTGCTGGCATCTGCATTGCACTAATAGGTGATATTTATAAAATGTATTTACCTGGAAGCCAGCTCATCAAGATTTTATTGTATGAATGCGAGATTCCAGACAGCATCACATACCAGGTCTTCTCTGTGAATTACATCACCATAAAAATTTCATGTGATATACGCATCTTCATCTGATAGTTAAAATCTGTGCCTCCGTCAGCATAGGATAATCAGATTCTGCTGTGCATGAATGTCTAATACAAGTTTATTGTGGATGTCTTGGCCTCAGCTGATGAGTAATTCCATTCCATTTAATGCACTGATGTTTATGTGAGTTATTAATTTAAAGCGGTACTTGCAATTTCAGGGAAATGCTTAGTCTGTATATTGTACCTATAATTTTCCAAGTGGCCTAACAATTATATGGGCACTAGCAGGCCTTAGTTGTAATAATGATTATGGAGCTGACAGAAGATCAGTGCCCTGACACTGAGTTCAGCACAGATGAAAGCAAAACTGATGGTCCGAAGGGAGGATGTTGGTGTCAGATGGAAGGCAGTAGGGGTGAATCAGATCAATAATCTATACTGAACCAGAGGAAACCAAAGAAAATTAAGTAATTGGCAGGAAGCAATTCATGGATTGAGTTTCCCCAGACAGGGCCAGGTAGCAATGATCTAACTAGATCAGTGAGCCATTTTAAAGATGTTTGTTTCTTCTTCCGGAAGTCCTTTCCCTATATTATGTAAAATTGAGAATATTGCCTAGCCTGCCAGTTGTGTTGAATGACAGAAATGTTTGCACAGTCTCCAGAAGTACACAAAATAGAGGAAAAATTCTGCTTTCTGAAATACATCACAGAGAGTGTGAAAGTTTCACTACAGATGCTGCAGCTGGCAGGATCTAGGAAAACCTCTCAACAAGATACACCACCATCCACACACTTCTCAGTTGGGGGAATGAGGACCATGAAAGAAACCGGTGTTTTAGAGAACCGTTTTTATGATCACCAGATGGGGAAGGACTCTACATTTTAATATTTGTGCACATCTAATCCCGCCACTGTCAATGGGATGTAAAATGCCTACTAGTCAATGTGATACATGTGGGAGATGTCACAGAGTGACTACTGTGATGTAATGCAGTAGCCACTGTATACAGGGAAGCCTCCCCTGTGGCTGTAAACATCTGTTTTTGTTATCAGTGACTCTGGAGTCATCATAGTTGGCAAAGGGGAAAAACAAAACAAAGATTTCCGAAAGAGACTTAGAACTTTGATCTGTGTGGGGGCCCTCGAAGTGAGTGTCCTTTTGGGAGCAAATGGAGTTATGGATGCCTTTTCTCTCTAGGTATAAAGTAGATCCCTCTGCCCCCACCAAATAGTTATTCTTAGTCAAAGGGTCCCAAGTTTCTGCACACAAATTACTTTGTTGAAGAGCAAGTTTTTGTGCATGTGTGAGAGAGAGTACAAATTTGCAATACAAAGACATCCTGGTTTGCTTTAAATTAATGCTTCTGCCCCTGCTAATGATACCACTTGTCGCTGGCTGCCTGGATCCTCTGATGCAAAACATCACAGCGCGGTTAGGCTGTTGAGAGTGGTGGGTACATGTGGTGTGGGTCATCAAGATTCCAACTCCAAGCGAGGGGCTCCTAGTTGTCTGACACACTGCAGCACACTCCCTTTTCCAAGGGGGAGGTGCCAGGGTACTGACTCCAGCATCAGTTGGAGTGTACACCTTTACAGTCCTTAATGCTCATCTCAAATCTGCAATGCCTATGTCCCAAAGGTGAACCACTTTACCTCTGAGACTGAATTGATTAAATGCCATTTGCAAGCACGATGTGTGTACTGTGCCACTGTGGTGTTCTTTCCAAAACAGCAGGTGAAATTTTCATCAGCTTTCATTGGCAAAGTGGATCCTTTAGCGGTGAGGTGGCTCTGTGTTGTGTTGTCCCATGCAGTCGCAGGAGGGAGAGACAGAAATGAGCCCACATCGATTTACTTCCTGATAGCCTTTTTGCTGGGGCAGGTGTAGGAAGATGGTGCTGCTGTGCACAAACACACTTGCTGGCTTCAGCAGCTGGAACAGTAAGAGGAGAGAAGTTAGGTTCTGGGAAATTGCAGCTTCTGGTGCCTGAAAACCTGTCAAATGTTTTTAACTGATGCTACAATCAAAATACTCACTTGTCATAAACTCAGTTTACAAACTCAGGCACAGGCACAATTGTGGAAATGATTTGCCCCCGTAATCTTCATCTGTTTCATTTCTGTTTAAAGTTAGCTTTCTGTTATTTTGATAATACACACTGACAGGAATTGTGTGGGTGCAATATTTTAATGTTTGCTGCTTCTCATTGCTTGAACAGTAAAATCACCCTGGATCCATTGCAATGGAACATACAGAGAGAAAGGATGATGTAAACTTTAGCCACCTCATTGACAATTCACTAACTCTATGATCCTTATTATTTTATGTGTATTGTTAATTTATCAATGCATATGATGCCTAATTTGAATGCAGACATGTAATTAAATTGACTTCCCCTTTGAGTGTTTTGCCCCATTACTAACTCAAGTACCTATTCTCGTTTTTATGGTATTGTACTGACACTGCAATGCAGTGAGAAAGCTCTTTAAAAAGTACTTTCCATGTCAATGGTTTTAGCCACAATTGGATAGAACATTCTTCAGTATTTTTTTAGTTTTTTGGTTTTTAACTGCACCCTTGCCCTTTTCCCCCTGCTTTCCCAGAACACATGTGCATGCATGTCTTCTTCCTCATATTCATTTCTGTTAGATGTAATTCTTTCCGGGTAAATCCTGTCTCGTGAGCTTTTTTTGATATATAGGCTCTTTGTTTTAAGACAGCTGTAGTGTCAGGCCCACCCACACTGTGCTGTCCCCATTGCTTTGAAGCCAATATTTCAAACATAAAATAGCCGTCAAGTCTTTGCTTTGCTTCTGCTTGCTGGGGATGGCATGAAAACAAAAGTTTTTGTGTTTTAGGCTTTCATCTAAGTGATCCAAATGAGTAAAAGTTTCAAGGATTTCAACCAAGGACTTACCATGAAAGCTTTTGACTAAGAAGTTTATCAAAAGAGAGGAAAGCTCAAACAGTGTGTGTGCATACCATATCTTTCTGGCTTTATGGTGTAGCTTTTTTTTCTTTGTAGGAGGAAAAAATAGTTCATTTTTGCACTCAGTCTCTTCAGATTTAAACAGGACTGTGCCTGTGGATTCTGCAGACCTGGTCTATAGCGGGAGGGAGAGCAGTTTGACTCCAGACAGAACAAGCTGGTGTAATACTAGTTTGTGCTGCTGGACCAGCGCTGTCCTACCCCAGGAAATGCTGCTTTGGTATTCCTGTGCCAAAGCACTTACACAAATCTGTTCACAATCTTTTGCTTGGTCATTCAGAGAGCAATCCGAAAGAAGGTAAAAACATGACCAAGGAACACAGAAACATTTTTATCTACTGACTGAAGTTTTTGGTGGGTAGGTAGTGCAATGATGTTCTGAAGGCTGCAGCCTGGGAAGTAATTTCCATCTACCTGGAAAAGATTTCTTAAGATTTTCATAGGACAGCATCTCAAAAAGAAAAAGAAAAGGAAATATGCCTGGCAGTGTATTGATTCACTATAGTTTAGTGCTGAGGAAGTAACTGCAAGAGAAAATTGAAGCCAGATACTAGGCATATAGGATTCCCAACTGATTTAACCTGCCTCCAACAGCACATGTAGCATGGCTAGAGTGCTCCAGCTTCAGGAATGTTGATTTCTTTAGGCAAATTCTGATGTAATGACAGAAAAATGATGCTTGATTTTAATTGCATAATAAAGTCTCATTTGTTTTGATAGTTTGTAGAAAAAGAGCACGTTTTCCACATTCAGGCTCACCTTTGAATCCATGGCTTAGGGAGTGATTGAGTCTGAAGTTCAGGTCCTGGGTCACTCCTTGCAGGAACTTTGATATTTTATTACTATTTTTTTCATTACTGTTTTCTAGCTTCAGAGATTTTTGAAGCAAGATAATTTTCTGATTGCATGTAACTAGCCAACTTGTTTATCCAGGGTATTTTACTTACAATCTGTCTCTTGTAACATCCATTCATGATGGGAAGAAGTCCAGCACACCAAAGGAAAAGCAATTGCAGTGTGTATTGCTTTACATCTTTCAAGGCATGTAATTTTTCAGTGAAAATGTTTTCAGTGTCTCTCTTGGTATTCAAGTATTTGATAAATAACAAGCCATATTATTCATAGAGGAAAGTGTATTTTGATCAAAAGTGTGATTAAAATCAAGGTACCAAAAAGATTCAATGACACAACATGCTCTGATTATATGCCTGTGTTTGTATATGTACATATGTTTCTTGTAAATTCATGTTATATGACTGCTTAGTATTGATGGCTGCAATATAACACAGAGGACAAATCTGGGTGGTTTCTGGCTATCCATAGCATTTGATATCTTGAGAGCTTCTGTGAGGTGTGTTAATGACCTTGAAAGAAATGGGATGTATGGGAGTATTTAAAAATCTGACTATCTTTGGCAGTGTAGCTAATTCAGTCCTACAGAAGTTTGAAGATCAGTATAAAAACGTATTGCTGGGCAATGGAAGTGACCTTGTACAGATGTCATCTGTAATTATGCTTCTTGTCCTTCATTAATTTCTAGATTCGATCTGCTCTGCTCTCATTGAGGCAGGGTTTAGTTATGATTTTGCTTTGTTGCATGTCTTGTCATGACCAAGTTTTGCTAAGGGTTGATGAACCCCCCCCAGAAACCCCAGAGTGATTAGTAGCTACCGAAGTCAGTAGTAAACATTTTTGTGAATAAAACCTCAGAAGCTAGTCCCTTTCCCTCTGAATTTCTGTCCGGGTCAGTAGCAAGTAGGTGTGATTCTCACTGGAAACGTGTGTTTTGTAATTAAGATAATACAGATGAGATTCAGTGTTTCAATAGTATTTTTTGCTTCTTTTTTAATGTGATCATTTCTATGAGCTACAGAAGCAGAAAGGACAAAGGAGCGCTCCAGGGTTTGCTTCTGGGCTCCTCCACTTCCTGTGCTCCATTGGCACGGGTTGTCCTGCTGTGTCTGCAGGAGAAAATGTGGATCGCGGGAGCCAGCGATGGGTTTTTGCAACAAGCCCTGTGTTACATCTCCACTCTGTCAATGCTGTTCTTGGCACCTCAAGGAAAGGCTTGTGGAGCCAGATTCACAGTGCCCACACATGAGAGCACACTTCAGGAGACACCCATCCTGGCAGCCTGGCCTTTTGCTCTGAATTGTTCCCAGTGTAATGTCTTAGGGGTACTGGGCTTCAACTGGTGGGTGGCTTGAAACAGTGCTGCCACTGTGGGAAAGCAAGTGAGTCTGGAAAATGCAGGTGTCGTGGCCGCACAGCAAGGACAGTGCTGAGAAAGGGCTTCTGTCAGCTGAGAGTAAATCTGGGCACCACGTAGAGAACCAAGTGGGGAACAGCAGTCCAAACAGCGTGGGAACGATTATCCAGCAGCCTGCTCCTGGTGAGGACAGAGCCCTTGCACAGCAGTGCTGATACCTTGGGGTGCCTCTGTTTGGAGGGTGCTAAAGTGTCTGCCTTTGTCTGTGCTTTGCAAACAGAGCTGAAAAAGCAAGTGACTTCTGTGAGCCCTCATATATCTGAACTGTTGGGGGTTTGTTCTGACCAAAGTTAAAACTGCTTTATCCTTTCATATAAGACGAAGAGAGAACTGCTAGCTCCCCTTTTGGTTATTTCTCCTATAAAAGTTTCTTGGATGTTGTTCTGTCACAGAAGGACAGGTTTTTGTTTTTTTTTTTCTGTATGACTTATTTAATTTGATTAGCTGTTGTCTCTGTTAATTAGCTATGAAATATTACAAGATAGATGCTATCTGACTCTTCAAGGCATGTACAAGGAAGTGAAAGGAAAATAAGCTGTCCTCTACTGACTCTTGGTCTCTGAAAGAATAGAGGAGAAGATGTAAATAAAGCAGATAGGCTTTATAAAGACAGCAGTCAGAGTAAGGCAAAGTTGCCTCCCATATTTTTCTTTAATTGTGTTATAGGAAATGGTTTTGAATTGTTTTATTTCCTAATAGTCACCTCCTTATTAGCCTTGTGTTTTCCCTTCCCATACCCCTCCTGTGGGGTGTGTTGTACATGGGAATTTCTAGCCTGTAAAACCTAAAAACTTCTGATAGAAAAACAGTTTATAATTTACAAAATCATTAGTCTGTGTTCTTGCCCACTCGTCTACGTGCACACGCTAAAGTAACCCGTTTTATTGCTGATGTGGACAATGTTAGGATTATGCAGACTTTTTAACTGGCTATTTATGATTTTATTGCTCTTCATAAATTAAACCTCATCTTTTTTTTAGAAAGGACATGTCAAAATGCCAGAATGAAGGGATTGAGGGAGAAATTCCATTGTTCCCTTCAAATGCAAATTCTTTTCTCCCTCTTTCTCCTCTGCACTTTGACTGGGTGAGTGGCATAGCACAGCTTGCCTGAAGTTTGAGCTCCCTGTTGCAGGGAACCCTGTGCTGTTACCTTTGTAGTTAAATGTGCAAATTCCTTTTATTATTTTTGTTGTTTTCAGAAACTAATGAAATCATAGCCAATTTTTCCCACTTGAACCCTGTTTTAAATTTTGGAGAAAAGACCACGAGTGCTTCTCTTTTTTTGTCTTTCTCCATAACTGTATACGTTTTCAGTAAAGCCATCATCTGTGTGCATTCAGAGGTTATTTGTATTCATTTTGTTTTCCCATTTTATTAGTTTGATTCCTAAATGTTATCAGTGAGTTAGAGCTGAACTCTTTTAATTCAAATGGCATGATGCCCAATCCTCTGAGATTAGCTGGCAAGCGATTCTGGGCACGGTGCCACCTGGCATTTCTCAGAAAGGGGCTGCTAATGAAACACCGGAAAAAAATAAGATTGTTCCAGACATGCAAAACCCTGAAGTTGCAGGGAGTGAGGAGTGACAGAGATTTCACAAACACACCCAATATTCTGTGGCACGACTCGGAAACTGGTCAGGAAATACCATCCCAATAGCTCTGCAGAAAATTGATATTGAAGTGAAGGTACTGTAAGAACAAATGATTTTTTTTTCCTGAAATTTGTGACTGAAATGCACATTTCTCTTTTTTTTTGGCACTTGGGCTCCGGATTGAGCTCTCTGGGCTGTCTGCATTTCAGCTTGGGCTTTGAGAGCTCTCAGCTTTTTAGGTCCTGCAATTTCCTCTCTTCTGATTTGTCTCACCACGGTGCAGACCCCAGCTTCCCACAGCACCAGTCTTAGGGCTGATGACCATATCCTTCCGGGGTCCTCAGTTACTATGAATCTAAGTAAACCTCTCTGGGTTTCTGTCTTGGATCTAAACAAAATTTGGTCACTGCAAGAGACTTTGAATGCAGTGTTTCCAATTTAGTGACCAACATTTTCTGATTATAACTTCTGTTTCATCAGAAAACCTCCTAAAAAGTTCAGTGCCTGCGTAAATAGGTCCCAAGACATTTAGGGCTTTATAGGTCTAGACTAACATCTTAAAACTAGCAGGCTGCCCAAGCAGATTATGCATCATGGATTTAATATGCTCATGAATTAAAATGCCACTTACCAAGCAAGTTGCCAAATCCTGCATCAGCTGAAGTTTTCTGTACACACTTGAGAGGTTGTCTCATATACAACATGTGACAGTAGGCTCTAGGGCACTGATTTGCATAAAAAGCCTAGCCAAGAGCAATAAAAAGGAAGTATACAGTAAGAAATCGTTCTTCAGTCAAAAGAATAAAGATATTGTTTGGGCTTTTTTCTTAAGGTCTTTTGTCCCTTCAGCTTCGTTGTCTGCTTTCTGTATGGAAGATTAGTAGTGACTGCAGACCAGGAGTGCCACTGAGGCAACCCTGAGCAATTGGTTATGTCTTCATAGCTTTCCTTCTGTAGATGGTAGTAGTAATATGTCCTGCATTTATTCTAAGAAGCCACATTTTCTTGTTTTCTGAACGTAATATAATATAATCAGATGTGTAAACCCTATTGTTTTCTTGCTGGAGCTGTCTTCTGTACTCATCCCCCATCACCATCATCTTTGTTTTCCAGTGTCTCTGTACAGACTTTAGAAATAATGACAGGGTGGGAGGTGAGGGAGACAAAAAGGTTAGATCCACACTAGCTCTGAGAACATAGACATTCTCAAGATACTGTTGACCTAAGAGAAGCAGAGATTTTTCATTCTCAGTTTACTACCCCAGCTTCTGCCTGGGCCTTCCTCTCCCACAACACTTCTGATTCCTGAAGAGAGAAAGGATAGGGACTTACTTACTTAATCTGAGGTTTGCACTAACCAACCTGTGCTGTTAAGTTGGAAGTGTGATGATGTAGTTCATGACGGTTTCTTACACTGTCCTTCAAGGGAGAAAAAAGTAACATGAGACAGCCAAACTATGCACCACAGTTATGGGTTTGTGAGGAACAATAAATGGATCTTGAATTCCTCCACCACATAGTAATTTATTTTGAATCTAGAAAGCCTAGGTAGAAGGTGGGGTCTAGTCCTTTTAATGTCCTTGCAGGTCTTAGCTGCTAGCTTGCTTCTAGTTTGGTGGTTACAGACTTGTGGCAGTATCATTAATGAGCAATGCAAAATATGCAAATAATAATAAAAAAGGAAATGAAAAACAATGAAAGATCTTCCTTCTGCAAGAGACAAGAAGTAGAAAGGCAAGATAGTGCTTGTGCTCAGTAATCACAGAAAGCAGAACAGTTTTTACTTTCCAGTTGCAGCATCTGATTCGAAATGACATTGACTTAGTGTTCACGATGCTTATACTTAAGTGAATTTGTGGATTTTATGTTACTATGTTTTGCTATGGCTGGAAATTTAAAAATGGCACAGTAAGTAGCTGAATATGTATAACACGTTTGCCATAGTATGTGCATTTTTCACATGAGAAACACTGCACAGCAGCTGGCAGTATTTATATTACAAATGACAATTCAATCTATATGTCATTTAAGCTTTTCTTATCACATGGATCTTCCTAAAAAGAAACTATTGCATTTAAATATGTAGAATATATACATCTTATAACTGTAAACATAAATATATATAACTGATGTGTGTATATATTATGCATGTTAATATGTATAGTATATATGTGTACGTAGTTGATACTCTTCTGATTAATTAGATAAGTAGAGAGACAGAGCTTTTTACAGCCAGTGACTGAGTTAATAACAAACAGAGAGATTTAGTGTAGCTGAATGCTTTCGTGTGGCTTTGGTCAAATTACTTAGAGGTGGAAATACTGAGCGGTTGAATGAAGCGAGAGGCCTGATACATACTGGAAAACCTCCGTCTCTGTCACATGTTTCACAACCGTGATAAATGAGTTTGGATAAATAAAGCAAACATGTTAAAGAATTTCAGGCCAAGTGCCCCGTGGTATGGTAAACAGGAATTGTGCTTAAGGAATGTTTGAAAATATAAATGTCTGGTAGGGTGGTATGGTTAGAGCACTGTGAGGATATCCTTTCCTTTTACCCTGGAAACTTGCAAACTTGTCTAGAAGCTGCTCTGACCCAGGGCATGATGGAGACATATGAAAAGGAACCCACTAGCTTGAGTGACTTTTCATTTAAATTATTTGTTACAAAAACTGTTGATGTTGGAAAGGTTGAGGGGGGAACTTAAGCAGGAAATCATTCTAAGTGAGGCTGAGCTTGCTCTGGGATCTGTCTCACTTCTGTCTTTGAATACAGCAAGAGAGGTGAAGAGCTGGTGCCCCAATGGGGCTTGGAGAGCCCCATTGTTTGGAGAGGCATTGGCCAGCTTTTGTTTCAAAAGGGAAAATATGTTGCCAGAACAGTGGGTGGATTTATATACAAGCTGCTCTCCGGCTGCTAATGCATATAAGTGAACTCATTGATTCCCAAATGCAACTCAAAGAAGCATCTGGCACAGAGGTTTTTTGTTGTTGTGTTAGTTGATGGGGGTGAAAGGATTGTTCCAGTATTTGTTCTAAGTTCTCTCTCTGAGATCCAACCATACTGTTGTGGAGCCTACAAGTATCACACATCTTGTTCCTGGAAAATCAGAGATAGTTTTCACCTGTCAAAATGGGGGAGAATTTCCAAAAATGAAGTTTCCACATGATGAACATGGTCTTTTAGCAGCAATTTCCTGATTTAAATATGTGTAACTTCAGATACCTCCCTTTTTCCTAACCGTGGTACTTGGAAAGCATAGAAGTACTCTCCTTTTGCCTCATTTTATATGACTGTGAAATACTGAAGTACTTTTGCTGTTACATCTTTGCAGTCTGTTGTACAGGTCCTTAAGAGAGTATAAAGGTGTCTCTCCTACTGCTGGAGAAGCCTTTATATTCCCAACTGACTGACTAGTTAAAAAAAATAGTAACTGCAGGACAAATAGATTGCTCTGGAGTCCAGGACAGCAGCTGCAGTGTTCTCTTGCAGCACTGTTGTGTGTGGTATGTGAAGCTTGAGACTGGCGGCTACCCCGTAGTGTTACCTTCCTTCCTGGTGTGTTAAGCTTATCACAGTGCCTGTGCCACGTTCTTGGGATGCCTGTTCTTGTCCCTCTTGCTGTAAGACAAGAGAGGGCAGATGGAGCAGTGATGTGCCAGCCACCTGTACCCCATGAGTGCCAGTATGACCCAGGAGATGGCGAGGCACAGGGTGCAGCAGCGATAGAAATGCTGGGACGTGAGTAGTCCAGCAGATAGCGGGGATCTCCAAGCCTCCCCAGGCTACTGCAGGAGGACTGGCCATGTGCTTGATCTGGCATCTGCATCAGATGCGAGTCATGCACTGGCATGGATTTAGCCTGGGATTTTAGTGGTTCTATTCCAGTTTATTCGTGGGGTTTGCTTTTCTTTTGAATTGCCAAAATGGTGTATTTTTCATGTGTCCCAGCAATTTCAGAATGATGTGAAACTTGCTGACCCTGAATTGCTTAAACATCTGCTAAAAGTATTTGTGCTGCAGTCTTTCCTTCTGCACATCTGATATTTCTTCATTCTCCCTCTGTTGCAAATCCATCTCTGTTAACTTAATTTCTGTTAATTTAACTATATCCTTCAAGTATCCTAAAGAAGCATCCTTCCAAGAACCCTAAAACGCATCAAGGCACATGGAAAAAGACAGTTCAAGTTATTAGAACAAAGCTGCTTAACTAGCGTATTTTTTTTTACTGAGATCCCGTCTGCTGGGAACTATGAGAGTACTACTTAAGGGTTGTTCTTTGTTATGTGACTGTAATACTAAACCAAACCCAAATCTTTGTCTATTGAAATGCTCTTTCTTCTTTTTACCCAAAATCAATAAAGCCATAGTTGAATTGCTTTGTCGGGGTTTGCACATTTAAAAATGTGAATTGATTAGAGAATGTACACAAGAACAAGAAGGTGTAGGAAAGATGAGCTACAATTAAAGTTTTTAACCTAAGGAAGAGGCTGTTATATGGAAACGTTTTCAGAATGGTATTGAATTTAAATTTTTAAAAAATTGTTATAGAAATCAAAATTGTAATCAGTAAATGTAATAAAAAATGGAAATAAATATGCTGGAGAATGCTATGGCATTTTCATTGGAATTCTTTGCTTATTTTGGTTTTTAATTAATTTTGGGGTAAAAAATCATATAGATAAAGCTTCACTGGATTTAGGTGCCATGTCTAGAAGCTTTCCAGAAGGGATGCTCGTGATCATGTGGCTGATGCTTCTGGGAGAATTACTAGTAAATATGAATCCTTAATATTGATAGTGTGTCTCAGTCACAGGCACATCTACTGGTTTTTGTATGTGAGGATTTTGTGGTGGATTCTTGGTCTTGGCCACTTGAAGTTGACAAAACCCCCAGCATTGAACTGGAAGCAGTTGCACGCAGCATGGCTGTGAGACTGGGAAGTCTTACATGCGTATAGGCAATGCAAGCCCAGGTATTCAGCGATGCACCTACCACTGCAATCACTAGTAGCAGACTGAGGAGAGGCAGCTTTATATGGTTTTGGCCACCAGCTGCTGCTGCTCTTTTGCCTGTTGCTTTCTGTCTGATGAGTGGTTCGTATACTTGCTGTCCAAATTTTTGATCAAACTGATGTGCTTGAATGAATGCAGTTAATTACGAGGCTCCATCCTCTGAGGTCCAAGGGCTGTTTAAATCCTGATGCACTTCTGAGGCTGGACTTGGGATCACTGGAACAGCCTAGTCTTGGAGATAGCAACTGACATATTTTGGCATGTCTTATGCAATAGAAAAACTTGGTGTGAGCTTTAAGCTCAGGAGCTCATTCACCTTATTGGCACAAACCTGTGATGTCTTTGCACTGGGACATTTTGCCTTTTGCCAAGCTGTCACCACAGATAAGGCACCCATAATTCTGAGGAAAGCAGGTGTGTGCCTACATTTTTTGTCTTTTTTTTGGTGATAGGTTCTATAATTTACTTGATGTTCTTTGTTTACTAATCGTAATTGGAAATGCATTTGACACTATTTAAAAACAGAAAACTCAAATCATGACAAGCACATTGTTACTAAGCTCTTCTATCTAATCCAGGAGGCACTGATATGCTTGTTTGAGCACAAGCACAGGTCAGCAATTCAGAGACTTAGTTGTAAACTGAAACGAACATTAAAGGTTGGGCCGAACATACTTTTTAAAATTATGTTTTGGCCTCAGATTTGCTACAGTAATCTCTAGAAAAAGCAGTAAGTTCTTCTATATTATTTTCTTTTCTAGGAATTTTCCCCAGACCCATTCTCTTGCATTATGTAACTTATATTTTAGTATAGCAACTACTTTCCTACTGTATTACTCTCTAGGGAACAATTTTGCATTAGTAAGGGGATGAACAAGATGACCTCTCTTTTCCATCACCACTTGCTCTAATATGGTGTTTTAATTTTTGACCTTGTTAGGCAGCCTTTTCGCTTCTGTAACCCTTTGACTTCTACAGAAGAGCAGCCACAGCATTTTTTTGGACATGTAGAAGTGCCCTCCTTTGAATTTATCAACCCAAAGTACTGTTTCCTGCACTTCAGAACTAAAGAGCATATTAGTGCCTTTTGCCTTCAAGTGGAGAGGACCTGTGTAAATAAATCATTGCAGGAAAATACACTGTGGTGCCTGTTCCATAGCTGGAATGAGTAGGCTGAAGAGAGAGGCTCTTTATTTTGATAATACGTTGGAAAGGCTGTAAATTTCAAATATGTCTTTTTAGTGTTACATTTTTATTTCAAGGAAGGAAGGAAGAGTGAGCTGATTGAGCAGTCTGTTCTTGATCAGTACTGTGTGCATGGACCTACACAGTCTACTTTCTTCACTGCTGTTGTTTCCAGCAGCAGCCTTTCCCCATATGTTCAAAGTTAGCAGTAGGCATCAGATCCGAGGGGAAAGCCGAAGACAACTTACACAGGTTTCTATAGGAGAGAACTGGGAAAACAGTAGTGAGCAGGGAGATATAAAACTAAGGGGGAAAGTACTAGCCTTTTTGCCAGGCATCTTCACCCTGCTCTCAGCCCACATCACCTTATATACCCCTTCTTTTGGTAATGAGTAAGCAGGGCCTTAATATGCTAAGGAATTTAGAAGTGGGAACAGTGAAAGGAAGTTTTGACACCATCAGTTTTTAAGATCTTAACATAATGCAGAGCAACATACAGAGAGCACCATCTTCCATAGCTGTAAACCCCAGGATCCAGCAGATGAAGACTAAGGTTTCCTTTGGCACTTAACTGTATAAATGCTGCATTTTAACATCTCCCTTTAGCATAAATCATTGGCATTTGTTTGCCATAGTGTATTCAGATAGTATGACAAATGTTCCTCCTAGTTCCACATACGTGTGGATGGGTCTATAGGAACAAAAGGATAGTAATTTAGAGCTTTGTGAAGGGGAAACTCTGGCTAATGGTTTATCCATGATGTGGTTTGCTCGAAGTCAAACAGAATAAACAGAAGTTTGGTAGAAATGGTTGAGAGAAGAGATCAGTATAGTCCTGCTGGGCTGCCAGAGGGGCTGTGCTGGTTTTGGCTGAAGTAGCATTAGTTTTCTCCTTGGTAAATAGTTTGGGATTGTGTTTTGCATTTGTGCTGGAAACAGTGTTGATAATCCAGGGATGTCTGTTATTGCTGAGCAGGGCTTGCACAGAGCCAAGGCCTTTTCTGCTTCTCCTACCACCCCACCAGTGAGGAGTCTGGAGGTGCAGGGGTGCACAAGAACTGATCTCAACTGTGGTGTCATGCTCAGCATATAAAGCTGGGGAAAGAAGGAGGAAGGGAGGAACACTGGGAATGATGGCATTTGTCTTCCCAAGTCACATGTGATGGAACCCTGCTTGCCTGGATGTGGTTGAACACCTGCCTGCCCATGGGAAGTGGTGAATGAATTCCTTGTTTTGCTTTACTTGTGCGGGTGGCTTTTGCTTTTACTGTTAAACTGTCTTTAACTCAATCCATGAGTTTTTTCGCTTTTACTCTTTCCGTTCTCTCCCTCATCCCACTCATGGGCAAGTGAGCGAGTGGCTGTGGGGAGTTTAGTTGCGTTAGCTGGGGCTGAGCCATGACAGTGCAGTGTGGTAAAGACTGGAAATTCCCTTCTGCCAACTACCTGCATCAAAACCTCCTTCTTTCAAATCTCACTGAATTACTTAGGTGTTGCTGTAGTTCATCTGTATGTTGGTAATGAACCTCCAGCACTGGCTAAAAACTGGAACCAAGAGTAGGGGAGCCTCCAGGACATCGATCAATGAAGGATCTACCCTGAAAGGATGATTTTTGTCTTTGTTTTACACAAATGATTTGGTTTCTCACTGTCTTTTCATGCTTCTGAGGAATTTAGTTCTCTGCAGCTGATTGTTTAAGCATTACTGCTTTCTTTAAGCACTATTGTTTTCATATTAATGGGACTCCAGACCTTCATCTCTCCTACTGTCTGTTCTCCCTCTTACTGACTTCCTTCTGCTGTTCTGTACTTCTCTTTGAGTTGTTTCTCTGTCGTTGCATATCTCTGATTCCTCAGAGTCATCATCTTTCTACTTGGTCCTTTGGACTTTTCCTGTGTGTTACTCGTTTTCCTGCAAATGATTGAATCTCATTTCATATCTCTAGGAAACACAGGAGCAAGAATTAGGGAGGACACTTGCACCTGGAGGATTGGATACTTTTTTCAGTGAATTTAAATGTATGATCATTCTTGTGCTGACAGTTTTATGTTAATTCCCTTGTGATAGAAGTTAAGACGTTTGGCATCTCAGAGAAATGTTCAAAAAAGGTTAGCTCCCATACATCTTCCCAAAGTGGGGTTTCTGCCCTGTGTACTCTCCCTGTGGAAATCCAGGGACTGTTTCTGATGGGTCCTTCTTGCAGCATCAGGAATGCAGACTTCTGCCCTCAAAGAGACAGACGCAGGAAAATCCCTAAGCATGAATTGCTGGATTGCTCTGAAGTGCTGGCTGTATGGGGTATTTTTCATTCCCGGGGAGATCCTGCCCTGAAGTTCTCCCTGCCTGTCTGTCCAAACCCACAGGCTCCCTGGGGTTTGCAGGTGGCTGTTTGCACTCTCTGCTTTGAGCCTCTGCCAGCATGGCTTTAGGGTATGGGATAGGAAAGGGTGTCCAAGGCTATTTTGTCTTTCCCTCCTCCTACTCCCCACCTGCGGGTCCTTTAAGGAGAAAGGGAATAAGGATGCAGGCTTGAAGCTGAGCTCTTCTCATATGCAGGCGTAATAGGATCTTTTCTCGACAAAGGATCCCCCTCTCCCAGTGGGGGCAAAGGAACCTGCTCGCTGAGGGGACCCACTGTCCCAGATAATTAGCTAAGCAGCTGCTGTGTGTCTGAAAAAAAAAGGAGGGGAGGGAGGTTTTTTCTCTGACGGGGAGCCGGGGCGGCATTCCTTGGAGGCAGCCTGCACATTCCTCCAAAGCAGTCGGTGCTGACGGCGTGAGGTGGATTCAGCTTCCCGAAATTTGTGCACAGCCACTAGCTTGGCCTAAGGTCCTTTATTGTGGGAAAACTCCTTTCCTGCGCTAAGTGCTAATCATTTATCCCTGAATCAGTGGGAGAATATATAGCTTGAGTTCACAATGTGAGATGTTGAATTAATTAATGCATAACTATTTATACAGGAAGTATGATCAAATTTGGAGAAAAAAAGGAAATTTTTAATATGCAAAATGAAGTAATCTCAGCAGAGGCAGCGACTGTGTTAATGCAATAGTGGGCAACGTGCCTGTGAATGAATCCCTTCTCCATGCATTTTCTAGGGGGTCTGGGAAGAAAAGTAGAGTGCCTTGTCTGGCCAACACATTTATGAGTAACTTTCATAGACAAAAGCAAAACTAAGAAAAGAGCCTATTCTTGGCACAGGACCAGGTCTTTCTTAGAGAACGGCTTTAATTTGTTTGACATACAGTGAAAGACTGGCACACTGCGCTAATTAGTTTTATATACAGTTGTTTTATAGATCTGCAGCACTATATGTACCCGTGGGCCTACTCGAGTGAAGTCTACCAGGCTGCTTCCTGATGCCTTTTCCCAGGACTGGACCCGTATGCCTGACTTCTTGCTGTGCTGCTCAGATTTTTAGCTAGTTTTATAATTGTATACATTCATTCAGATTAAGTAACACCCATGTAAAATTGTAATAGTGCAGTAATAAATTTAGAAGTGTGGCACTTGGCATTCACAGAAAGAGGTTTTTTTTATCATTATAGACAGTTTTCTTTATTAACTTAAGTTTTTCTTCTCATTAGTGCTGCTGGAAAGGTAGGCGGATCATTTAAATTCTGACAGCCTATTACTTTTATCACTAACATTTCTTCCTAGTGAGCACTTAAAATAATGTTTTATTCATTTTTTCAGGAAGAGTAATTAAGTTTTTAGTTTCTAATTACTGACTCGTTTGCAAGGGGCTATTGGAAGCCTGAGAATATTGCTACTTTTGTCCCATACAAGGTAGAAATGAATGGCAGGAAATGTTTCAAATGTTGTTTAAGTAGATCTGCACCAGGTACCCTGCTAATGTAATCAAATGCAGAGTTAATCTCCCTTTCATGTTTTTGTAAGGAAAGGAGCTTCATCTTGAAATTACACTTTAAAGAAAAGAGGCATGGATGGGAGACATGGAGGTCATTCAGGCAGCAGCAAGTGAAGCAGAGCAACTCCCATTTGTGCTCAACCAGATGTTCGTGAGCCTTTGCCAACAGCTCAAATGGCTGATGCAAATATAAATTACTATATCCCAGGGACTAATTCAATGGGTGTGATGGAAGAGGAAGGGAGGAGGATGGTACCCTGTCGGTCAGAGGTCAGGTGTAACATGTGGGACTGAACCAAGCAATATTCAGTCAGTTCTACTTCTTCTTTTGTTACTGTGGAATGAAAACACTCGTTTTTCCATAGAAGGCAGAATAAAATCAGTACGCTAATTAAGACTATAAGGACCAATTATTATTTTCTTTAAAAAGTCCCTTTTTCTATGTAGTCAAAAGAGTTGAATACCCAGTGAAATTTGAGCCTCTGACAGTCATCTTTGAAAATACAGAATCCTGTTTGAAAGCTGCTAGCGGTCTGATAAAAGGTCCTTTTAAAAGATGTCAGTAGCAAACCAAACTGCCTTCCCTCCTCTGCTTCATTTCTACCAAATTCACCTATAGAAATCCTTTTTCACTTAGCATGTGTTTTTTTTTAAATAATAAAAGTAGGCAAAAATACAGAGTAATAAGTAATATTTTTCTTTTAGAGTATGAAGCCTTCTGTCAACCCGTTCTGCCCTTGCAAGAAAATAGGCACTTGGAGGTTGCTATCTCTCATACTTGTCTGTGTCTATCACAAGCCCATTTATCTTTGATGCTCTGTCTCTAGAAACAAGTGGTGAGCTAAGGGAATCTCTTTGTCTTTCAAGGATATACACCTACCTCCTATGATATGAAGGATAATTTAATGAATGTGACTCTCTTTTTGCGTAAAGGTAAATAAAATTCAGGCCCTTGCCAGTACCTAGTTTTCTCTGTGTTTCAAAAGAGTTTGCTCTGATTTTTATATTCAAGATTGACAGTACTGATGCTTTTTAATTTCCTAGGATGTCCTACAGTCTATAGATTAAAAGCAGGGTTTCAAGGATAATGACGTACCATATCAGCATCCCAAAACAGTATTACTCAGTCAGTGGGAAGCCCATGGAGGAACACAGTGAGTTTTCTTTCAAAAAATACGGAAATAAGCAGTGCCCTCTAGCGTTAGTTACCATCAGAGAGAACCACCAGGAGAATTTTTCGTCATCTGGTATATGCAATGAAACCTATTTCGCAGCTGCAGATGCAGCTCTTTATTTCTTGAAGGAAAGTAGTAAAAAATGACTGCAAATATTCTGCTTGTCAGGAGATAGCTGTCAGAAGCACCATCATCAATAGGTAGATACAGTCAGATATCACAAACTCCCTGACCTGTTTTATCTTCTCTAATCTTGAAGTATATGAATGTAGGATGTCTCCAGCCTGTAGCGGAGGAAGGACGGGAAAGGTGTTTTAGCAAAGGGCCAGAGACTTGAGAAGTTTCAGGGAGAGGTGTAGCAGCGCATGTTCCTGCTTGAACTTCAGAAATTTGGTTTCCAGCATAAAGTAGTCCTGGTGTGCATATTCAAGCTTATCTACACTGTATAACAAAGCAGCAAGCAGATGGGTCTTTTGGACTGTCCTTGGAGCACCTCAGGATTTTTTGGGGTTGGTAATAGTAGCAGGCTGGACTCTGATTTCAAAGCTGTAGGCATAATGTGTTTCTCTTTAAGACAACTCTGCCAGGGGATGCATTGTGGCAATTTAGCATGGAGGGTTATTTCTCAGTCTGCTTAAGAGGGCAACACTTTAAACTCCTCATGTAGAACAACAAGCATTAAAAAGCATTTGCTATATGTTTTCGGAATTGTCTGCAGTGTGAAAACATCATAAGCAAATATGCCTTTTCCTCTCTGTTTTTTTTTTTACCACACAAAAGAACTCAGAAGTGCTTTTTTGCCTTTCAGTTACCATTTATGCATTTTCATATCCTCAGTTGCAGTCTGGGGCTTTTGGGATGAACCTGAACAATGGAAATTCTGTAAGGCCTTGAGAGCATTTTAGCAAGTGTCCCTGGGCTGTAATCTGCTGTATGCGTTTACTGTTTCCTCAAAACCAACACACACAGTGAAAGTACAGGCTTTTATAAGGAGATCCATGCAGTACCTTGGCTTACACAGGCATTCCTGCCCTGGGTGAGGTTCATCCTGGATGAATGTAGCATGATGTAGCAGGACTCCGAGGAGGGACCATCTTGCCTTCCTCCTGGGTTACGCTCCATGAATGTTTCCAGTGGCTGCCAGCACTATAATAAGTGGGTGTTAAGACTTACACAGGCAGTATATTATCCAGGTGTAAGAATAAAAGATGAAGTGGTTAGCGACTTGTACACCTGAGCTGATTCAACGAGATTAGCTCTGCATGAGGAGGGACCTGTGAACACCTTTGGCAGTAGATGTCAGAAATGAGATGGCTTACCTCCATCCACTCAATCCACTCCACTGGACGGTTTTCAGCCCAGCTCAAGGATTTACAATATGTGCTGCTGACTCGTTGCCACAACTGTTGTCAAACTTGATACATCCAGTGGTTATTGATTCTTAGCTCTAACGATAGACCCCTTTTTGAGCTGCAGTCAATAACTTCTGTCCTCTTTGCTACAGACAAGAACGGAGAGCATTGTTTGTGCTGATTGCCGAGGATGATGTTATGCTCTGTGAAAAGACCAAGGAGAAAAATGTTCAGCATGTTCCTCTGAGATGTACCAAAAATCTTCATGCACCAATGAAAGCAACCAGTGTTATGGTATCTTAACAATAGTTTGTTAGGACTTTACCCCAGGCTGGGATGATGATTCCTGTTTAAGACCAAGACCAACAGATGGCATTTGTTAGGATATTGATATTTATGTACAAAGTTGCCAGCACTTAAAGAAGTGGTGCCTCTCTTAATTAAGATGATAATGCACTGCCTTGTTTGGAGACATTCTGCTCATAATGATGCTGGTGAATTAAGAATAGAGGGAAATTAGTAATAACAAATGCCAGATGGAGGTATCTTTCAAAAAGGAATATTTTGTGTTATAATGGCATGTAAAGTTGACAGACTGGGTCTTAGAAGATCTTTATTATTCTTTAGGCTTTCCTGACAAAATTGCTCATTATCCTGCCAAGAAATGTAGTTTCACATGCCAGTGCGTTTTTAAGTGAGAGTAATTAAAGTGTGCCTCTAAGTTTATGGCTTGAAGTGAAGTCTGTTCCTCCAATGTTTTGTCAGGATTCTATAAAGAAAGGAGACAACTTATAACAACAATAGTTTTGCCAATTCTACACATTCTGCCTTTGAAATCAGAGGCAATTAGGGATGAACCAAACTATTTTCAAAGTTAAAAAAAAAAAGAGAAGTGTTAGTTTTTATGAGATTTTACTTCTCATTTTTCCTTTGGTTAAAGATGACGGTTGGGAGTAAGAAATATTTTTCTTAAAACAAAACCCACCTTCTTCGATTGAAGTAAAAAATGATTACTGAGTTATAAATGCACTGAATAGTTAAATGCTAGGCCTTTTTTGCAACTTCCTGAGAGAGAGAAATAAAACATAATTTGGTTCAGTAGTGTAAAGTAGTAATTAAAACAGAAATAGACAAGGGAAAGGAAGAAATAAAATGTTGGAGTTTGATATTTAATTTTCTCATAAGAATATTCCCACTCCATGGGCATTCCAGATTTTATCTCAGGACTTGCTGGCCACTGTCCATTGCAGAGAGGATCCTTTCATGATGATCTGTGGGTGAGGCAGAGTGTGTAGTGTGAGGTGACTGAAGATTTGATTTTCCTTTGTAATTGTCCTCAGATTGCATTAGTGTAATAAAATTCAATTTAAGACTGTAGGAGTGTTGCATAAAGTCTCTTTCTATCAGATATGCTAAATGTAGTAGACCAGCAAGATTTGAAGGGCACACCTTCGACTCAATCCCTGCATAGTCACAGATCGCTTCCAAATTTGCAATAATAAACTTGAGATGCACAGTCCAAGATTTCTTCTAAAGGCACAAACATTATAGCAGGGTTCAGAAAGCCAGCGAAGGAGTTGCTTTTGTCTTTAAATTATTTCTGTGAGTATGCATCAGTAGGGGAATAAATGAAGTAATATACTTCAGTATTGGATGATGAAAAGAAAGCTTCTGCTTCATTTAGAAAAAGATCAAGATCAGTTTTCATGAGAATAAAACACTGTTTTGAATTATGCTTAGAACAGACTGTCCGACTATTTCTGGTATTAACATTCATCACTATTGTAGAAAGGATTTAACAATAGAAAGATGAGAACATGAGAAAAGAATGTCTAGAGGGAAGGCAGTCAAGGATGGGATTCAGTGGCTCTAGCTTTGATAACAAAAGTAAAGAGTGCTCTCAGTTGAGTTTTTTTGAGATTAGTATGGTACTTTCAATAAGCCCTAAATTTACCTTAATGCAGAAAGAGCAGTATTTCTAGGCATTTTCAAACACTCCTGAAAGAATTATTTCTCACTGATCTTATTGAAGCTATTGTGAATTCACCTGAGAGATGCCATCTGAAGTTATGGACAACTAAGCCCTTGTTTACATGCACATGATTAATGAATAAGTCATATATATTCTTTTAAGAAAAAGCTAATTTCTTTAAGAACAATGTGCCTAGTGGGAAATGGATGCTATGACTCTTTTGACAGAGGTACATTTTTGCCATATTGTCAGTTTGGTTTATGCTGAACTTCATTCTGTTGTCTTTTGGTTTTTTTCCCCAGAGAAACTTTACAATTCCAATGGACGGGAGCTGAGACGGGCACTTTTTTCCTTGAAACAAATATTTCAGGTAAGCGAATAATGGCTGTCTATTCTGGGATTTGAATATGAATTTAATTTTTTTTTTTTAATATAGGGAATAACTTACTGCTTCTGGCAAAAGAGACTTAGAACTTCATTTGTAATGTGCACTTAGCCAATTGTTTCTTAGGGCCTTTTTTTTTATGGTCTACAAACCTCTCCCTGTTCTTTCGATCTGTCAGAAGGCAGGACCAGCTGTGGTGTAATGGCAGAGTGAGTCACTGAAACCTGCCAAGAAAGGAAAAAAGTAAATTGAAACTCTTAGATAGAAACTTAGACTGCTTATTAGACAGTATTATAGTGCTGTATTGGGAAGACTGGGAGTGGAATGTGGAAAGTTGGGCTGGGAAACCATGAGTTGGGATGGTGGCCCCACTGTTTGCCTTATAATGGACAAATAGTTTAGGTTTAAGCCATATCAAAACTGAAAAGAAATGTTGGAGACGTGCAACAGATCTGATGAGGAACCAACATATACTGGGAGATCACTGAAGGTGTTTGAATTTAGATGGAGTTTTGAGGAGATTTATTGACAAGCACAGAAGATACTTCATAGAGCTGAGGAGGACATGGTAGTGACTGATCATTTTAAGGAAAGGCATGGATTCAAATGTGAGTGTTCATTATGGAGGAGACCTGAAAACAGGAAGATTTGGGATGGTGTAGGAAGTAGACAATGTGATAGACAAGTGGTGTGGATGATAAGAAATTAATTGAATTAAAAGGTTGGATTTCAGATTGGTCTGGAAGGAGGATTGTTGGAGAGAACAGGTCAGGAAAACTGAAAAAAAAAAATAAAATCTGTGAGAATTAGAGCATGCTGCAAATGTGATTCTAAAATGGAAGTATGACACATTCCATTTCCATCAATAAATATAACTGAAATCAAAAAGAAGAGCACTTCTTCCCCTTTATGAATGGATCTAAGTGGAGGCTGATAACCTATAATCCTTTTTTTAGCTACAATAGGTAGGTGGAAGGATTTCAAACTCTTAGTTTATAATTTTTGCTTGGTTTTAAATAGACATTTATTCTAAGAAGAATAACAACATGTAAAAAAACATACAAGACTGCAGAATTGCAAATTTTCTAAACACACAGAGCTTTTTATGGGTTTCAAAGTTAGCCATTTAGAATTTAGGGAATACCCTTAAAAAATCTTAATATACTCTTAAAATACAGGTTCTCATCAGTGGGTCATTGAGAAGTCTTCCTCAAACTGGAGAGCATTCATATAATATGCTCCAGTGTTTGAGGGAGTACACTTCAAAATGAAAATGAGACCCTGTAAACCCCTGTTTACCTGTCAGCTACCAAGTTACCAGCACTGCTAAGGGCATCCTTTGCAGATGACTTCAGTTTATCTCATAATGAACCACGAGAGAGCATGTAAGATAGTTTTTGTATCTGTTTTAGAAAGAAAAGCTTTTTCAATTTTTAGTGAAGAAAAATACAAATAAATAAAATATATAATATATATTTTTATATATAATATAAATATTATAATTAAAACACTATTGTCCAAAAGATCTTACCTAATTTTTTTTATTTTCTCAAGTGAAGTTGAAGCTTTCATACTTACATGAAAGTATGTCAACATTAGAAATCTATCATTGTGTTAAAAGTTTTCTAAAAGTGTATTTTTCAACATAATTTTTTGTTCATTTTGTATGTCATGATGTATTTAAAATTCTTCGAGAGATTAACATTTTGGAAATAAAATGTTCACTTAAAAAAATGCCCTTATTTTCATTTTAAAAAATTTTCAGTTTTACTGAGACTTCATCATGTCTTTAAGTGCCAAGAGAGTTAATTTTTTTTTTAATAATCATTTAATTATAGCTGAGTTAATTTGGCACAGTTCAATGTTGGTATAATTTTTAATTTAAAGACCTTCAAGGTAACGTGCAGTGTCTTACTCACATTAAGTGGGAATAAGCCCAAATTTTACATTCAATATGATTTCCAAATAATCAGAGCTCTTGATTTTTCACACAAGGCCCCAGCAAAGCTTAACAATGTTTGGCAAACGCAATGCCTTTGTTTCAAAATTCAGATGAAAGATTCATTTGGCAAGTCCATACTTGGAATTTCTCTTTGATTTCTTCTGGGGGGCTGGTTTTGGCAAAATGAAAAAGGTTATATGGAGCATTTTTCTTTGACAGAAAAATGCCATTCTGTTCCTGTCATTCATTCTGAAGGGTTGAGAGAGCCACAGGCATCGTCTTTTTTCTGGATTGTACTACAGTATTCTTCTGGTTTACTAGTATGCTTTTTGACAAGTAAACTTAAAAAGTAAGCAATAATTGACAACCAGTACAGTTTATTTCTGACAGACTTCTGAGTNAATCTGTGAGAATTAGAGCATGCTGCAAATGTGATTCTAAAATGGAAGTATGACACATTCCATTTCCATCAATAAATATAACTGAAATCAAAAAGAAGAGCACTTCTTCCCCTTTATGAATGGATCTAAGTGGAGGCTGATAACCTATAATCCTTTTTTTAGCTACAATAGGTAGGTGGAAGGATTTCAAACTCTTAGTTTATAATTTTTGCTTGGTTTTAAATAGACATTTATTCTAAGAAGAATAACAACATGTAAAAAAACATACAAGACTGCAGAATTGCAAATTTTCTAAACACACAGAGCTTTTTATGGGTTTCAAAGTTAGCCATTTAGAATTTAGGGAATACCCTTAAAAAATCTTAATATACTCTTAAAATACAGGTTCTCATCAGTGGGTCATTGAGAAGTCTTCCTCAAACTGGAGAGCATTCATATAATATGCTCCAGTGTTTGAGGGAGTACACTTCAAAATGAAAATGAGACCCTGTAAACCCCTGTTTACCTGTCAGCTACCAAGTTACCAGCACTGCTAAGGGCATCCTTTGCAGATGACTTCAGTTTATCTCATAATGAACCACGAGAGAGCATGTAAGATAGTTTTTGTATCTGTTTTAGAAAGAAAAGCTTTTTCAATTTTTAGTGAAGAAAAATACAAATAAATAAAATATATAAATATATATTTTTATATATAATATAAATATTATAATTAAAACACTATTGTCCAAAAGATCTTACCTAATTTTTTTTATTTTCTCAAGTGAAGTTGAAGCTTTCATACTTACATGAAAGTATGTCAACATTAGAAATCTATCATTGTGTTAAAAGTTTTCTAAAAGTGTATTTTTCAACATAATTTTTTGTTCATTTTGTATGTCATGATGTATTTAAAATTCTTCGAGAGATTAACATTTTGGAAATAAAATGTTCACTTAAAAAAATGCCCTTATTTTCATTTTAAAAAATTTTCAGTTTTACTGAGACTTCATCATGTCTTTAAGTGCCAAGAGAGTTAATTTTTTTTTTAATAATCATTTAATTATAGCTGAGTTAATTTGGCACAGTTCAATGTTGGTATAATTTTTAATTTAAAGACCTTCAAGGTAACGTGCAGTGTCTTACTCACATTAAGTGGGAATAAGCCCAAATTTTACATTCAATATGATTTCCAAATAATCAGAGCTCTTGATTTTTCACACAAGGCCCCAGCAAAGCTTAACAATGTTTGGCAAACGCAATGCCTTTGTTTCAAAATTCAGATGAAAGATTCATTTGGCAAGTCCATACTTGGAATTTCTCTTTGATTTCTTCTGGGGGGCTGGTTTTGGCAAAATGAAAAAGGTTATATGGAGCATTTTTCTTTGACAGAAAAATGCCATTCTGTTCCTGTCATTCATTCTGAAGGGTTGAGAGAGCCACAGGCATCGTCTTTTTTCTGGATTGTACTACAGTATTCTTCTGGTTTACTAGTATGCTTTTTGACAAGTAAACTTAAAAAGTAAGCAATAATTGACAACCAGTACAGTTTATTTCTGACAGACTTCTGAGTTGCCTGGTTGTTGTGTTTATCAGAGATTCATGATTTTTGTGCAAACTGCTAAAATTCCCAAAGGCATCGGGCAGAATCCAACTGAACGTGGCACTTACAGAATCAGACTCAAAACACATTTTTCATTTCTTGATTGTGATATAATAAGAGAGTTAAAATACAGCTGCTTAAAACATTTAATTCCATATCAGTCTTAAAAAGCAAAAAAACTGAGTATGAGCACAATAATAAATGTAAATGGGGCTGCATGATTTACGTGACATTAAGAAAGTTTATTTAACGTAGCCTGTGATTACAAGTGGATATAATATAAAGCAGGCATGTTTTAGAACCTATAAACAAGTGTACCTTGTAGTTACAAAGCATAGTTAGAAATTGTGTTGATGGCATCATTTCAAAATACGAAATAACTGGATAAGAATATGGTATTGTAAGAAAAATAAGAAAACTATAAAGCATGTTTCAAGTCTGTTGAAATCCGTAATCCTGTGTAAATATGCTTCTTAAAGTTTTGGAAAATATTTTTAATCTATTGATGCATTAGGTTTTCTGGAAAGGAGACCTAAAGTGTGTATTTTAAAATCTTAAGGAAAAAAGCCTGTTTTCTTTTAGGACTGTTTTCTGTACCAAGTGTCATTTGACAAGTGCAGGAGATCTCCCATTAGTTTTCCTGAGGAGCCTAGATTCCTGTTTTGTGTTGTGATCAGAGTATCAAGGGACACAGTTTCAAAATTCTCTTACAGAATTTTCTTCTATTGTTGAGAAATTCATTAATCATTGAACAATTGAGCTTTGTGTAAAATGTCACAAAGAACAGCTATGTAGGGGCCCTGGAAACATTATCTAGAAGGTGTTTGGATAGACACAATCTTATCAGTGAGTGAAATCAAATGTCACACACTTCAGCTGCTAAGGAGTCATCAATCATCCTTAGGAGTGTAGAAGGAGTATTCTGTGTTTGCCTCATTGATCTCAAGGAAGGAGGCTGCTCCTTCCCTCCTGCAAGCATGACTGATGACTCCTCAGGGTTTGGAGCTGTGTGACACTTGATTTAGGGGCTGCTGTCATCACTTGTGAGGCAGGCTGTCTGCCACCTCCCCCCTTTAAGAGCCCTCTTGGAAAGGTTCTTGGTTAAGTCATGAAAAAGAGAGAAACCTTCATTTCCTTCCCAAATCAAATTCACCAGAGTTCTGCATAACAGTTTACAGACCTGCTTAATCCTATTTTACAAAGAAGATGGTTCATTACTGTTTAGAGACTATAAATAAAATAGATATGATACATTAAATGTCAAAATCGGATGCTCAGTTTCATTGGCAAGTAGAGTGCCTTCTGGACAATGTTACAGGCTGAGATCTAAAAAGTTCTTGATGGACTATAAAACGTGAACTACTTCCACCACAAAGATACCCTGAAAACTTGGGAAGCCACCAATATTCATTCATTGCAAATCTTTGAATTGAAACAGGGAACACTGTTTAGTATGGAGCCCCTATCTACTTGAGCTTCCTCAGGTATGTAATACAGTGCCTGACTGTTGTTTAGTCTGTTGCTTTTCTGCCATGAAGAATATCCCTGGTAGTGCCTGCTTTACGTAACTTTTCTAGTAATTTTTAATTCTTCCCTTAGCTGGGAGAAAAAAACCACAGTGTGTTGATGTATTTGCTGTCTACTAAAGTGGAAAAGATTAAATTCTGTCCCCATCAAGTCAGTGGCATAAAATGTCCAATAGAAAACAGCAATTATCATAAGGGGTTACTTTAGTTTCATTAGACAAGATTACTTTTTTTAGGGGAAGAATTGATAGCAGAGAATCACGGAATGTTAAGGGGTTGAAAGGGACCTTAAAGATCTTCTATTCCCAACCCCCCTGCCATGTGTCTAACCACCCTCACAATAAAAGATTTCTTCCCAGTACATCATGTAAATTTCCCTTATCTCAATTTATGCCCATTAATCCTTGTCCCATCACTACAGTTCCTGACAAAGAGTCCATCTGTGACTTTCCTGTAAACCCCCTTCAGATACTGGGAGGTTGCTATGAGGTTTCCCTGAAACCTTTTCTTCTCCAGGCTGACCAGCCTCAGCTTTCTCAGCCTGGCTTTGGAGTGGAGGTGCTCTAGCCCTCTGATCAACTTTGTGGCCCTCCTCTGGATGTGCTCCAACAGTTCCATATCCTTTTGTTGGGGGCACTAGAACTGTATGCAGTATTCCAGGTGCTGTCTCATGAGATCCCCGCAGAGGGGCAGAATCAGCTCCCTCAGCATGGTGGCCAGCCTCCTTTTGATACAGCCCAGGACGTGGTTGCCCTTCTGGGCTAGGAGTGTGCACTGCCAGCTCATGTGGTTTTTCGTCAACCATCATCCCCGAGTCTTTCTCCTCAGGGCTGCTCTCAGTCACTTCTCCATCCAGTTCTCTTGTAGGTGTGGGATTGCCATGACCTGGATATAGGACTTTGCTTTCTTGAACTTCATATGGTTTGCATGGGCCCACCTCTTAAGCCTGTCGAGGTCCCGCTGGATAGCATCCCTTCCCTCCAGCAACAGAACTGATTCTTGTGGATGAATTTTCATTGTTGGCATCACTAGAAGCCAAACTTTATCGTGCAGGTTGCTTAAATATATTGCCTCACAGAAAGTGAAGCAGATAGTAATTTCTTTGCATGCGGTTGTAAAATGTTGCTCCGTGAAAGCAGAGAATAGTTAAAAAAGGAACAATGTGAAAATACCTGTGTCTTTGTGTTGTGTTATGGCTACGTTTTTACACAGATGTACATGAAATGAGTTGGGAAGGTGTAAAGGCTGGTAGACAAAAGAAAATGAGGAGCGGAGTCAGCAAGGAGGAGCGTAGGGAAAATCTTGGAGGGAAGAGGAGTGGGAGCTTGGCACATCTGGCGAGGGCAGTAAAGTGGGTGAAGTGCATTTGCAATCAACAGGTTTAACCAGGGAAAGGAACTTCCATTGAGAGACAAACTGACTGCTTGGTCCTTGCAAGCCCTTCACCACTAAAATGCTTCTGCCTCAGTTATCTCTAGCAGCTGACTGCAGTTTTGGGACATCGCAGTCCGGGGCAAACTTGTTCTCAAGTTGTTCTGAGTGTGCTGGTGGCAATGTGACAGAAGGAAGACAGCAACTGAACTTGCCTAGCACCTATCTTGGAATAGTTTCTGAGTTGCCAGGTATCAGGAGTGAAAATACAGTGCTTGTGACTGCAGAAAACTCTGACGTGTGTTTGGTTCATCTTCTAAAAGTAGTGTCCTGACACAAAGTAGAGCTGAGGTTTCATGTTTAGTACAAGACTCGCCTGTTTAACCATTGGCTCATCTGGTCCATACATGGAATTGGTTTTTAGCTGTATAAATAATTGGGATTGAAAAGGCAATACAGTCTTGAGGAACTCATAGGACTTAAGTTTATGTACGCATGTGTGTATATATGTGTATGTGTGTATGTTTTTGGAATGATTTATTTCCAGATTTGTTTGCAATAGATGTCTTGGCTTTTAAAATGAACTGAAATAAACAGTGACAATTCAATTAGATAATATCAGGCACTTCTGGATTGGCAATCTAATAGTTTAATTGTGTCAATAATTTTGGAGTCCAAAGAACAGAAATATATTTTAAAGTGTGGGAAAGTAACTATAAATTATATCTTGGCGATCCACGCTCCTTCAATCACTTCCTGACTATGTTTACTCAGTTTTCAAGCCAGAATGAGCTTTTCTAGCTGCAAACATTGCAAGCCAATCTTGATCTGTAAAATGCAACCTGTCACTTAGCCAGTACAAGAGCTGGACTACAGAAATACTCTGGGATTTCTGTTTCTAATAGAGCATGGTGTAACTCTTTTATTAACTACATCATTGTAGTCTTGTCAATGGGAGTGATTATTTTGCTGGTAACTTTAGCAGATGTGATGCATACTGAAGGCAGTTAGCAATAGTTAAAAATATTCTTATGGGGGCTGAATTGTGATATATTTGTAATGAAGACTCTGGGGTTGCAGAGCCTGGCAGCCGAAAGGGCAACTGAGAGGAATTGCCTGTTAATTTTCCATTGCTACCGGGAATGGTGCACTGTAGAAGCATTGGAAATTATGCAGGTAACCTGTGGACATAAAGGCCCATGGGTAATGGAAGTACATTCTGGTCACAGCCCTGTGCTGCCACATTTCTACTGTTGCCCAGGGCAATCAGACTGGGGCAAAGTAGGGGGTTGCTTTAGATTTTTTTTGTATATGTGAGTGTGTGCCAGAGTCAGAGGAATGCTTAGGAAAGAGTAGTAGATCTCTATTCTCCATGCACTATTACGCATAGGAAGGGTAGAATAAGGACCTACCCATCACTGATGCTGTTCCTAATAGAAACCTGGATTTTATCATCCTGCCTTTATTCACTTAGTAACAGAGACAGATTTTTAAGTGTATTGGGCAATAGTCCTTTATTTTACTTCCTTGTGGTGGAGTGCCAGAGGTATTGTCATTTGAGATTTATGCCAGCGAAAGCCTGCAGTCGTGCATGGTTTGCTCTTTGACCTGCCTCCTCCTTCTTTCCTTTCCTTACCACTCAGCTGCTGTCCCTCTGCCACTAATTTACATCCCCAAATGAATGAATCTTAATCCCTAAAGCTTAATCCTCCTAAAACCAGCTGAACTTTGTGATCCTATCTTGACTTTGCAGGAGATTAAAAAAAAAAGGGGGAGGTGTGAAAAAATGTGCTTTAATTTCTAAAGAGTGTAGCCATCATTTATGGTTTTAGAAGGACTTTCTGTGAGTGCACTGGCATTTTATTGATCAGTGTATTTTTCCTTGTTACTTTGTTTTTTCACATTGAGCATAACCACCTGGGGTTTCTGTTTCAGTTCTGCTGCTTTGCTGTACAGTGTGTGCTCCTGGCAGCTGAACCTGAGGAAGAGGGGTTTCCAAAGAGACCTTGGTCAGGCATATTAGTGTGGAGTGGGGGCAGTGCACTTTGCCAGCATACTATTTCACAGATGAACAGAATGAAAATTTCACTAGCTTTCCTTCTTAACAAGGAGCTTTACTTCAGGAGCTACACAGTGTCTGAAGAGCTGTGCCCTTTCTGATTGTAGGACTCCATATTGGTATGCTGCCAGCTTCTTGTCCCAGAAGATTTCAGGCAACAGAGGAGGATGCTCCTCCACTTTAAGTCTGATAAGGTTTATATTTCTGGTCATATACACAGGGCACAGCGAATTGGCAATATTCATCTTGTGTTTTGCCAAGGTGAATTCTCACAGTGTTAAAATGTGAATGCAGTGTATTTTTTGTGAAGTTACCATTTTTGATCTGCAGACAAAACCAGCACGGGCCTGATAGTCAGAGTTCAAATCTCTCTTGATAGGGATGCTGTAGTGTGACAGAGCAGAGAAGGAAGCTCTTCCTCAAGCAGAGAGTGAAGCACATCGAGCACGGGAGCTCAGTGTGAATGCAATCCCATCTTGTAAACCCATAGTCAGAGCGTAGCAAGGACAGTCTCGTGGCTGTGACTGCCACCCTGTCTGCCTGCGCTGCTCTCTCTTCTAGGCTGGATCATAGCAACTTTTGCATTTTGGAAGGTTTGGTTAGTACAGAATGTGATTGCTGGCTCGCTCAGTAATGTGTTATGTGGAGAGCACAGGCTGGGGAATCCCATGGTTTTCCTTATTTAAAGAAATGAACATTATAAAAATGTGCAATGTTTTACTTTGTAACATAAAAAGGAGAGAATTACACAACATAGAATTAAATATGGGAATGCTCAAGCAACCAGAAACAATGGGATACATTACGAAAGGGGAAAAAACCCCTAAACCATAAAAATCAGATTCTTCTTGGTGGAAATCTTACAGAGAAGCAACTTGTTATGTGTTAATATTCCTTGGAAAGGCAGTACTTTGCACAGCTGTTAGCCACGTAAGAGAAATATGTATATGCACATCCAAGTGTGAATATTCAGTTACTAATCCAGTTTTCCCAAATACTTGGAATGAAGCTTTCAGCAGAACTTGTTAGATTTAAAAAAAAAAAATCTTCTTGAGAAACTCTATTCCAAAACCTCGATTCTTATTAGGAAACGAAGCAAATTTCTTGTGGCATAAAAATAATCATGCTTTGGGTGAAAGCTTTCAAACATATGGCCCACAGAAATAGCAGGCTTCAGAAAGATTTATCTTTAACAGCGTGTAAACAATTTGTCTTTGAATGGTGGAAGCTGCACATTAGATAAAACGTGTTCTTGCAAAGTGCCATTCCTTGGTAAAAAGTCTTCAGTCTCCATCTTCAGGTGAGACCCTGCAAAACTACGTAAGAGAATATATAGAATGGTACAGAGATAGGAGAACGGGTAGGAAAGAAGATAATCCCCCTACTACACCTTCTGTTAGTGGCAAGTGAGCATATTCTACAGACTGCTTGATCACAGAGTTTGTGGAGTCCTTTTAGTAGCTAGGCTGAATTATGCAGGTGAAAGTACGATTTGTGCATTTTGTCAAACACATAAGCAAGTTTTAAACTCACCAGTTTGAGTATATTTGATGCTTTTTTTCATAACAGGTTGGACAAAAATAGGCATCTATTGCACAGACATACATTATCTTGTTTTTTCTTCCTTTGAGATACCTAAAGAAAGGAAGAGACATGACCTGTTTCAACTTTGTGACTAAACGAATAAAATATAGTTGTCTAATGAGGCCCATGGTATCTTTTCATAAAGACTTTAGGTAGCCAGCCTTTGTGTCACTGTGCAATCTTTATGGTTGCAGGAGCTTAGCAGGAAGCTTAGAGAGCTTTGCCTGTGTTTTGCTGCTTTTCTCATCAATGCCTTAATGCCTGCTGATTAAGGGATCATAAATCTTTGCAATATTAGCAGAGGAGTCCATTTCCATAGCAAATTACAACATTTGCCTGCCTCCTCCTAGCTGTTATCACACATGTATGGCAGATACTTGTATGTATCATTGTCACACACATGCCATATATTCTGTACAATGAATGCTCTCTCCCTGGAAACCTGAATCTCTTACCACTGCTAGAGAGTAGCCTTTACTCTTAAGGTCAACTGACTTGGCAAGTCAGTGAGTTAATGGGTCTGAAAAGATTATCCTAGACCAAAACTGATGTAAACATTCTCCTTTCAATGTAGAATGTATGGGCTTGGATGCCTTTCATCTTTTGCTGCACATTCCAGATGTTTGCTTCTTTCCTCTCATCGTATATACATGATGGGATAGATAATGTACTGAGTTCAGATTTATGTCTAGTGCATGATGTGTTTGTACTCTGCTTCACAGCACCTTCTTTTTCCCTTTTATTTCGGAAAGAAGTACCTTAAAAGCCTTTTTTTAATTCAGGTTTGATTTGTTTATTCAATGCTTTCCCAAAGCAGTCTGGTTAGAGTTCCTCATTCCCCTTCATTTCCTCTGCTGTTCCCCTGCTACATATCTGCTTTTAGTCCAGGGTGATTCTGTGGCTTGGTTGCTTTCAAAAAGCAGATCTCAAAATTGCTTTGGAAAGATCCTTGTTAAAAAAAACCCCAAAAAATAAAAAACCCAAAACAAACAACAACAACAAACCCAAAAAACAACCCAAAACCATAACAGATTTTTAGCTTGATTTGACAATTAAATCCTAGTTTCAATTTTTCTCCAGGTGATGCACTAACATGTATCCACTATTTAAGATTATGGGGAACATCCTAAAGTTACAGTGGGTATTCCAGTTTTTACCTTTCACTGAATGTCAACAGCCCTTCATGGCTAAACACTGTTAAAATTTTTGTGGCTTTTTTTTTTCTTTTTGTGTTCAACCTGAAGGACTTTGAAGCTGAACTGCTGTTAACTTCTCTGGTATATGGACAATGGTTTTTTTTTTTTTTTTTGATTTTTTATTTTTACCAAAGAGGCATGATAGATCTATTATTAAGTGTCAGAATCCACAGACCACATTTATTCCTCCCTTTTCCTGTTTTCTCAGTCTTTTTCATTTTGCTGTGGCTATCTAGAATAGATTGTTTTTTTCCTCAACTCAAGGAGCCTGCAAACACACTTGATGCAAAATGAAAATGTGTACTTGGGTATCAACAAAAGGTATTTAAAGAACAAGGAAATGGTTTTGAGCTAGTTATAACACCACCTGGAAAATATGGTTATTATTTCAGTCAACAATTTGAATTGTTATATATATTGTTACTCTTTAATTAGACAACTGTGTTGTCTAAGTATGCATCTATTTATCATCTTTAGAAAAACTATTTTGGAGGGTGTTTTCCCCACAGCTTTCTTGATTCCGCACAATTCCACCAGTTTCTGTTAGTTTTTTCTAAATTCTACATACTCTTGTAATTACTGTCCCTTGCTCTTCCACCCACTACTGTCCACTCTGGGTAGGGGCAATTTGGTGCCTTCTTGCTTTAGTAGCAGGGAGTTTTTAATCAGGGAATTTTTAGTTTTTTGATTTTGGCATACGGAGTGACTTATTTCCTAGGCATGCAAAGTATTTGTGAATTACCATGATATGTAGCCTTGGTTTACCTGAACCCTTAATATACTTTCCATTAAGCTTAGCTGACTGATTCCATGGCTATGTTTCCTCTCTTGAGTTTTAGGAGAAACAAGATTCAAAATTCTTGAAGAACAAGAAGTTATTCAGGTGTCTTTGAATTAAAAACACCATATAAGAAAGGGATATGTGGGAGGGAGCAGTCACCTGGCATGCACAGAGGAGCATCCTCTGGGTTCCCTTGGTGTGGTTCTGCCTTCCTGCACTGCTGGAAGTTGCTCCCCATGTAAAGTGAGCTGGAATGTGGCTTGCTATCTTGTGTTATTTGGACCCGTCTGTTGCGTGAATGGATATTTATTTATGCATTTATTTGTAGTTACTTGATTTTAAATTAAGTAGCCCAAGTTTAGGGTGAATGAACCTGAAATTTAGATTTGAGCGTCAGAGAGCATTTTATCTTGGGTTATTTTCTTATTTTTCCAAGACTCCAGTTGTAAAATATTGCTCTGGAAGTTTACCATGTGAATTTTGGCATCACTTGCTACACTAATTGAGATAAATTGCTTCAGAATTTAAAGTTCAGTCCTCTAACTGGTGGCATTTGGGAAGGGCTTTGCCAGCAGTCAGGATGTGACAGTCAGAGGTCTATGGGCCCTGGCTGACCATGCCCTTTCTAGGCCCCTATCCCATACATGGGGATACACTCTTTAGGCTGGCTAATTGGCCAAGTTGGCTAATTGGCCTCAGTGCCAGCCAAAGCTTCGCTTCTATAAAGCTGTCCTGAGCTGCTCAGTATAAACAGGCATTTTAATTCTGCTGTTCTCTTCTAGAATGTCAGAGTGGCAGGCTGCAGGGAAGGGGATGTCTGTGCATGCACCTTTAAAACACTGTTAGGTGCAGAAATCAGTGTATAATTCCTGCTGTCTGTATTAACAGGTAGATTTGGCCATGCACCCTCCCGCTACCTCTCACTGTCTTTTGAGCATGGTAAATGGATAAAGGGAATTGATTGTCGTCTTAAAATTGTGTGCTTGCATCTCTGTTGCCCTGGTCTGACGTAGGAAATGTAAACTTCTTAGCTCTTCAGAAAATACTATAAAGGCTTATATCTAGCTACTGGAAAAAAATTAAAAGTAGCACTCTCAAAAGATAACACATGGAGACTAAGAAATAAATAAAAACTACAGGTTAAGTGTACACAGTGGTGAATTTTAGCTTATGTATTCTGGGCTTTTAAGATACACTTTTGCCGAGAAATGGGGGAGGATTGTATGCTTCCTCTTCATATACTTTTTAAAGGATAAATCACCTTTATCATGTGATCAATTTGTGTATCTATATATGACTGTATAATATTTTTAAATTGTTTAAACAAATTTTACCTGCTGAAACGATAATTTTTTTTCTCATAATTTCTACATTTCTCAGAAATTGCCAAATCACCTTACAGTTTTAAATATTTGATTTGGTCAGCCTATAAGAATTATGTAAATTATCTCTGGAGAAAGAAAGAAATTCATAAGAAATGCACTGTCAGACTGAAAGAAACTTGCAGTAAATGAATTGCCACACTTAAAGGGGCTTGATTATATTATTTCCTTTGGCAGTTTTCTAAGTGTTTGCAGTGAATTCAGAATCACTCTCAACACATCTACTATATAAGCCTTTGCTTCTCGGGGCCGTATTATTTGAAAGCTGAAATTTATATCTGTTACACTGCTGTGTATGAAAACATGAATTAAGGGTACTTAAGGAACTCAGCAACTGTGATTGTCTGCAGAGTAGTTCTCCATTAATATCTTAAGTTGGTTTGGTGCCTAATCTGCTTGGCCAATCCATTAACTCCTGTTTAATCCAGTTTTTAGTAGCTTCTTGTTTGTCTGCATGAGCCTTCTGTGAGAGGAGAAGGCAAGCTTTAGATGGGGTGCTCTGTAGCCCCTGGCCATAGCAGTTATGGATGTAGGGCCCAGAAAAGCCCTACTGTCTCAGGTGTCACATGAACCTGTGATATGGGGTCATTCTGCTGCACTGAGTCAAGGACTGATGGTTACAAAACAGTGAGTCACTTGAGCAAGTATAAGCTCCCATGAAATTCTCTCTTTATATTTGCTGTGTTTTCCATCACAGTGTGGGAGTATTATCAGCTAGTGTTCTTATCTTCAACACTATACTTTCCCATTCTAAATATAATGAATTAATATTATGTTAAGATAATGAATATAATACTACATTTCAATAAACCCAGTTTTTAACTTTTGCTGTACACAGTTAAAATACCAAAACTGGAATTATGCTAAGGCATAGAGATGGTGTTCTCTTGTTGATCCTAAAACTTTAAGGCTTTAGGGATGTTTGTTCATGTGATATGATGAGATTGTAGTATCACAGAGAATGTTTTCAAGCCTTTAATGCAAAGATCAAGGGTCATGTTTTACAGATTTTAATTTTCTGTAGTTGACTGAAAGGTAAAACTTGTTTTTCATGCTTTGAACTGATGTATTTCATTCTGGTTTTAAAACTTAGAAGTCTTCTGTATAACAACTTTCATATCAACTTGCTTACATTGTGAAACATACAGTCAATGTTGCAAGCATGTGTTTGGTTTTACATTATGATATATCCTGTTTCTTTGGTTTTCAAAATTCTAATGCAGCTTTTCCTTTCTCCTGTGACAGGATGACAAGGACTTGGTGCATGAGTTTGTTGTCGCTGAAGGTCTGACTTGCTTAATCAAAGTGGGTGCAGAGGCTGACCAGAATTATCAGAACTACATCCTGAGAGGTAAGGGAAGTGTTTCCAAAAGTTGATTTTATTGCTTGGAAGCTCTCACAGGTCTGCAGCAACTTGCCATGGAAGTGTCTTTGAACATGCTTCTCAGTCTGGTCCTGCTTCTTGCACGTTATGCAAGAAAATTAAGGGAAGCTTAAGACTTATCACTGAGCAGAATTAATTGGAATATTTGGAATATTGATAATCTCCCCATGGCCCACCTTTTCTTGTAGATTATAGTGCAAATCTGTAATTCTAAGAAAGAAAAGGCATTCTAAAGCCTTCACTTGGTAACTGTCAGAGGGCACAGAAGAAAATAACTTGCTGGAGTGTGATCATCTTTTACAAAGGAGCTGCTGTGAGCAGGTTGCACTCAGCAATGGAACCATTCTGTGGCCAGTGTTTCTCTCCTGTTCTTGCCAGCGATGGGTGGCTGTTGACCTGCCAAGTACAAGGGTTTTCTCCATGCTGCTTAGACTGTTCAAAAGTACCATGGAAATACAGAGGGGCGGCACCCAGCCTGCACGGTCACCTTACTGGGGGATGTATTTTTGTATCCCTTCTGTCTTTTGTGGTGCAGCAGAATGTAGCATCATCAGTACCTATGGATATCATGCAGTATCTATGGAATAAACAGTGAGAAAATCATACCTTAATGGATCAGTTGGCTGGAAACAAAATGGCCATAGATGCTTTCAGAAAATTCAGACTGGAAGCAAATTAAAAATGCTGTATAGGACAGTCTAGCCTTCAGTCTAGGAACCTTCCCATTCCTCTCCCCTCTCACCCTCTCACCTCTTGTCCTCATATCCTAATGCATCTAGAATTCAGAGACATAGAATGATCTCTTTCTTGTTGTGGCTCCCAACAGCTTGGAGTCCATGATGTAAGGTTAGAAATTTTCCACTGAATTCAACCAATGATAAAGCAGACCCTTGGTGCCAATGTCCACAGCATCATACTCATGAAACTGCAAGCTCATCCTGTTGCATTGTTATTGACAAGTCATTACAGCTTGTTCAAAATAAATATAAAAACATACAAACAAAACAATAACAAAAACTATATAGAAGTATGCCATAAAGTTAAAAACATTTTAGGAAGCTGCTTTTAGAGATTATCTTCTGAAATCAGGTCCTTTTTCCCCCTTATTTTGCTGCTGTGGGAAGCTGACGTTTCTCTCTGGGTAGTGTATCCTGGCATCCTTTACAATAATTTGATTTTTCTCTGTGATGTGGGTTTTATTTCAGAAACAAAATTGGTCTTGATTGTCTTTCAGGAAGTTCAAAGCTTGTTACAACTCCAAGATTATGTCAGCTGGTTTGCAGTTCCAGGAGCCAGCATGTACTTTCTGAATAGGTCTGCATGTACAATAAGATAAAGACAGGTTTGGAAGTACAGTATAGCCAGATAATCTTATCCAAATATATTGAGGAGGGTGCTGAAAAGAAACATTAAATACGTCATGTAAGAGTGTTTCTGATATATTATTTTTGGAAGATCATAGTGATTGGTTAGTTGGCTTTTTTTATTACAGTTGTGTGTATTTATTGCAGTACTGCATTTTACCAAACTTGAAGTATTGGTGAGTAGGTGAATAAATTTTACTGAAGGTACATCACAGTTAGCACTGATGTGGTCCCATAAGCTTTAAACTTGATTTTAAGTAATGCAGATTTGAGAAGTAAAAAGTAGTCTTTGTCTAGAGTTTTTGTGCCGTGCTGCTGTGGTGTCCTTGTTCTGCATATCCTTTTGAAATGGAATACATTCTCTGTATTTTCACTGCATTTAACCTAAATAATAAATGGATGGGATTTCTCCATTGTTCCATATTCTGGCAATATTTCTCCAGCACCTTCATTGTAATACCCTATTTTCCTCTTGCAATCCTAACACAGCTTGCAGGGCTTGTGACAGTAAGTGGCAGCCTTAGGCATGGCATTGCGTCCTCTGTTTCCAGGGCTCACCCACACGGGGCTGCCTGTCGTCTCAGCTGAGCAATTTCCAAGTCTTTCACACGAACTTGCTTGACTGTTTCATCAAGAAATAACTCTGTACCTGGAAGGAAAAATTGGCTGGAAATATATGTGTGCTGTAGGTGGTTTAGTGTGTTCAAGGTACAGGTTATTTTTTGTCAGCTTTCCTTTTTCCAAAAGTCTGCATTGTTTCACTCTAATGTTTCCTGGTTGTGAATTTCTGCTTAGGGGTTTTGACTTGGTTCAAGCCAGACTGAGCTGCCAAAAATGACTAAATATGAGTCACAAAAATTTCAGTTACTTTAATGGGTAATGAAGAGGAGGTAAATGTGGCTTTTACATACAGTGCTGAGAAATCTATAAGGTTTATTGTCAAGTGCTAAGGAATGACTTTGTTTCTGCTCAGGTCCCCTGAACTGGGGCTGTTTGACAGTAGATTTCCCAAAGTGTTCTCTTTTGTCCAGTCTACAGCCTGGAAACCAACAGTAGCCAGGACTTCTCTCAAGAGTTACTCTTCTGAAAGACTAGTTTAGAAAACAGCTTTTTTTCTTCCCTACTTATCAGTTCTTCAGCTTAAATTTATTCTTCAATAGCCTTCTAATTATTATGGATGTCTAAAGAAACTGTGTTTTGAGGAGTTTTTTTCCCCATGGAAACAGTCCTGTTTTCCTTTTGTTACTTCCCCCCTCTTTCTTTCTTTTTTTTTTTTTTTCCTTTGATGACAAGGATCTATAGGGATGATGAACTTTACTGATACCACTGTAGTTAAAAATTTCTGTCCCAGTTGCAAGACTGCAGTATGGCGGATGTTACCTAAATATTAAAAAATAAATGGAAATGTGATAAAGGTAGATGAAAACATCCACAGCTGATGAGGATTAATAAAATTCTTATCATAATTTGGAAGATTCTTTGGATATAATTTTTAGATCATTTGCTCCTTGCACAGAGTGAGAAAACAACACATGAAATGCCATGGCTGAGCATATAGTAATTAAATTGCTAGAAATACTGTAGTCTTCATGTTTTCTGATAAATTAGATAGTACTGTTGAGAAGGTGAGAAAGAAAAGCAGCTTGCATAGACCAAGGCCTAATTATTTTAAAAATATACTTAATAAGTAAGATAGGAGAGTTCAGGGATGACGTTGCTGTGATGTGACTCTGGTGTGAGAGGTTCTGCCTGGTGGGGTCTGTGCTGTCTGTCCCTCAGATCCAATGAGGAGGTTGTCAGAAGGTCATTCATCCTCTTTTGTACAGAGTAATTGTGCCCTTGGATCCCTATTTGCCTGCTTATGAATTCAGATCAGTATTTAGAGGTGTTCATAATTAGATTAAAGCTAGAGTTTGTTCTTGTGGTCTGAAAGCACAAGCCATGTGTCCCGTCTGAGCAGGCAAAGGCCTTGACCTTGCTACAACACAAAATTTCAAAGAGCTAAGGTTGAGGAAATAAGAGGACAGCCGTCTGTGCTTGTATGAGACCATGTTTAAGTCAAATTCAGCTTTTGGATGTAGCTCTCTGATTTATTGACAGCTGTGTGCTTTTATGGGGAATCACAATTTGAATTTCAACTCCAGATGAGAGATGGTTTCAATTTTGTTGGAGGGTTTTGAATTTTTAGTGTTTGGTTTGCTTAAAGCATAAATAAAGAAAAACAAGTGCTTGAAAAAGCCTAAGACTTATGATTTGAAGTAATATTTGTGCTTTAATTTAACTTCTCCTCTGTAACCCCCAAACCATTATTCTAATCTAAAATTAAAGATAAGTAGAATCACAGAAGCATTTAGGTTGGAAAGGACACTTAAAGTCATTTGAGTTGAACCATTAACCTGTCACTGCCAAATTCACCACTAAACCATGCCCATAAGCACCATGTCTACGCATCTTTTAAGTGCCTCCAGAAACAGGTTAGCCAAAACTTCAGTAATTTGTATTTAATTCAATAATCTGTGCAGAAGACTAAGTTGCAATAGCACCAGTTGTGGGGTTTCCTGTTACAGGCCCACTGCACTTCTGATAAAGTGATAAAGTCCTGCATGTTTCTACAGATATTTGTGCAAGCACAGAAGATTAAGATAATGGTCCTGGTTAAGGGATCTCTGACATTCTCCAAGGGACAGTGACATACCATTTAAGAAGATTAAGGGTTGACATGTTCATACACAAAGTCAACACCATCTTTAGACTGATAGAACAGCAGTTTTATTATGCCATACATTGTTTTCCTTATAAATAGTAAATGTAGTTTGTTTCAGAACTGAATTTGTACAGGCATGATTTAGTCTTCATGCAGGTAGTGTGCATAATAATGTTCTTATTTTATTTTTCCTCCTGGTTTTGCAAGGCTTTCAAGGACTTTTAAGTATTTTTATGAGGGACTTTTACCAGGAAAGTCCTCTATGAGTCCTAAAATGTAAATAGGAAAGAACTAAGTATCTTAAAACACTAAAACCACATGTGAAAAGGAACTTCAAGGCATATTCTGATTTTTGCTATGTTTAAATTATCAGAGATCCATTAAAACAATTCCCTTCTAGCCCGATAGTTGCAATTTGCACAGCTGTGAACTGCCAGTGATGGAGAAGTTCCCAAGAAAAGCAGTGACTATCCAAAGTAGAGCAATGGGAATTGAGGAGCCTGAAATTTTCCAATCCCTCACTGAGGCATGAGAATGGGGGAATCTTTTGATACCTCACCTGTCCAGCTGGTAAATGGGAGACAATCTTTGCACAGCGTTGGATGGAGAGAAAGGATGTGGGTGTATCTGGGTAGTTACCCTTTTAGTGACCTCAGCTTCCTACTGCAGCAAGGTAATTGCAAATCTGTATTTTGCATGTGCTTTTAATTATACAGTACAGCATAGCTGACAACAATAAAAAATGGAACGAAATTGCTGTAAGAGCTACTAGTTGTAAAGCAGAAAGTGACTTTGCTGTTGGAATTAGGAGATGCTGAGCTGTTTGGCAGGGTGGTTGAACATGCACAGGAGCCACCAGCGGCAGTCAGAACCCCAGGCAGGGGGTCAGGTTTCTAAATGAGCAGGCAAATAGCTCAATCACTGACATGTACCAAAGCCACCGATGATTAGGCCTATTTATAAAGCCAGAGGCACATGATCCCACCTGCATGCCAAGTTTAGAACTAAGGGCTGTGCTGCATATTCTGGGAAATCAGATTAAATTCCTGAAACGACTCAGTGCTGGATGGTAAAAGACCATCTGGTTACTGTCTGTCACCAGGATACTGTGTGTGCCCCTAGATGTCAAGGAGCTAGAGGAAGTCGAAGGTGAGGGTGAGGTTTTGCAAGCAGGCAGTGGAAGCTGCTGCTGATAACCCTTTCGTTCTGAAAGCCAGACATGAAGTTATCAGTGAGCTGGTGGCATTTCTGCATCGAGCCAACTGCTACTAGGAATGCTTGGGGTTTGTAACTGTGCTCTCTGTAATGGGAGGATGATCCATTTCCAGGAACTGACTCGCTGTTTTTATCAAAAAGACCCCTCGTTATTTACAAGGACATGAATATTTCCAGTGCTCTTGAACTTTCCTCCCTCAACCTGATAAATTACGTGGCTTTGACCTTTTGCATCAAAGGTTAGATATTAAAAAGCATTTAGCATGAAGAAGCACGTTCTTCTGCAGTAAATGTGTGTGAATCATTTGCAATAGATGTATCTATTTGAAGCAGGGTTTTTGTAAATAACAAAAGACTAGAAGTAAAGTCTGTGAGAGGCTATGTCTACGCTTACTGTTTGGTATTACGGCAGTAAAACATATGTTAATGTAAGTTTAGAAGTGAAAAGGGAGCTAAAATTGAACACTGTGCATACCTTTGCATTATTCCTATTTCAGTGTGAACTGGAGAACTGTTTAAAGTTTTCCAGCTGTAGAAAAGTATCCCAGCCCCAAGTAAATAGGAACAGGCAGCACTTGATTAGGCTTACCTTTGTATTTATTTCTTTTCTTGAAGCCAAGTATGAAAACTTTACTCTCTTTTATAACCTTCAGTGTGCAGGTAGCCATGTGCAACTGTGAAGTTCCTCTGTATATCTCTACATATTTGTCTTCTTGTGTGCAGTCCTTTAAAATTATGTTAGCTTCTCAGTTTATCTCAATGTAGCTGTAATAACAGCCTGTGCTTTAAAAAGAAATTTGGTTCCTATATCTTGATTACTTGGGAATGTTGTTTCTGAGAGACTTGCTGGCACAGTCTCCCTGTAAATTCAGTTCTTTGATCTTTCTTTTGAGTCTTTCAGAAGGCTTTTCAGGGTTGGACGCTTACCCTGTGGGCATTTCAACATTCATATCCTTCATTTTTATGCTGGACATCAAATCACAGTTCCCACAAAGCCATACCAACAGATGGCAACTCCACCTGGAAGCTGTTATTCCCACATCATATAGGGCAGGCCCACATGGAGATACAACCTAGGTTCCCTACCACCACTACCAAAAAAACCCAAAGCAAAATCCACAAAACCACAGTTGTGTTAGCAAATTAGTAGCAGATTGGTGTAGCAGTGCTGATAAGATCTGTTAATGTGCAGCATTGCTGAGCTGAGGTACAGTGTGGCTGTGATGCAGCCATGCCATCTCTGTGAAATGGACTACACTGCCAGCTTTCCACCAGTGAATTTTGTAGGTACTATTTGTTGTAGTTCATTTCAAAAGTAACAGTCCTGAAAAATCAGACCTATACCTCGTAGACCTATAGCTCTTCCTACTACATATGCAGAAACCTCAACATATGCCTCTTCTTGAAAAGCCATGAAATGACAAAATGCAAATAGATTTGGCATCCTGATTTATGAACCTTTAAGATTAGAAATACTGAGATTACAATGCTCTTTGTTGTACCAGAAAAAAAGAGTACATTATATTATCTCCATGATTAATAATCTAAACACTAAACCTCCTTGTCTCTGTAGCTGAATCCTGTTTCACTTCTGCAAATATCTCTTTAAGACAAAATGCATTTGTTTACTTGTACAAGGGTAGTTGGGACAGGTTGACCTTGGAAACCATGCAGTTTAAAAAGAGGGAGAACTGCCTTCTTGCTTTTCTCTCTATGCTTTTAGCATTTCCTTTCTCCATTCCTCATCTGCATATTTTAAAATAGTATTTATTAAATTTGTTCTGTGCAAGCATTACACTGATTTGTCTACTGAACACAACCTCAGGCATTCCCTTAGTTGTTGGAGCAAGCACTGCCCCCTCCTTTGTCCTCCTCCTCCCTCCCTTCTCCCTGGATATGATTCTGATGCGTGTTCCAACTGGAAGCAGAGCCAGATGGTCCTCACACACAGCATACAGTGAGTCCTCCCAGTTTGGGATGGGAATTGGCACTGAAGCAAATTTGAGTTCAAAAGTTTAACCACCCTATAGTAATTTACACATATACAAATAAACTGAGCTGTTCCTCGAGCTCTGCATAATATGAAATGGCCTTTCATGTTGGGACTGCTCATGAGGAGGATATAGGGTTCACATGGTCTACATGGAATTCAGCAGTAACACCACCATAAAATTATGGATTTCCCTTGTTTTTAAAGCTGACAGAGGCTGGGAGGCTTTGGGTGACTCCCTGTCTCTATGAAAATGAATCTTCAGGTTCTGTGTAATTTTTTTATGCTTTGTGAAATTCCCATGAAATGTGACACCTCAGGCTATGCAGACTCCGTGTAAAATGAGGAAGTGAACAAAAAAAAATGCACATCCTTAACTACTAAGCAAAGAGTAAGTACTTGGGAAGTAGTCCCAGAGGCCTTTAGAACCACTGTGGATGTTACATGATTTAACTATGCAAACTTCCTGAACAAGCTTTGAAAACAATGTACCTATTCCAATGGGTAGGAGCATATTACAGCATATTTCTGCCTTTTTGTAGTAATCTTGTAGCCTGAGAGCATCTCATTAGAGAAGGAGAAAAAGGTGTAGAAAATAAGCCAGCACAGACATGAATACTTACACAAAGTATGTGGCTGCTGGTAATTTCACTATGAATTGCTTGTATTGAATATATGCACATAAAACATGTTAAAATATGGTTGGGATGTTGTGATGGTAGGGTGGCATACAGAGTGCTCTATCCTGATAAAGAAGCAAGGAGAATTAAGGACTTTAAAAGAGAAGTGGCAAAGGTAGCGCCAAATATGTAGGATAATTCGAAAGTACTGCCTGCTATTCATGAAGGTGATTACTGGGTCATATAAGGACGTGACAAAAATGAAGTTCTTCAAATATCTTCAGATTTAAGTTCCATATCCAGATATGTTAGAATTGTTTTAAGTTACGTTTTAGGCCAGTCTGTCTGGAATTTTTGCAAATGTGCATGCATATGGATTTCTGTCGATGATGTTCTCATAGGTGCAATCAGAATACTGGAGCAGAGGATGTAAACTCTTAAAATACTTATTTTCAGTACCATGAGTCAGTGACCTGCTTTTAAGCCTCAGATCACTACTGCATCAGATATTAAGAAAAGCTGTAGAATATTCTTAGACTGATGACAGTGAGGGATAATGTTAATGAACATATGGGAATATTAATGTTTCTGTTGTGGGGGGTTTCTTGTGGCCTGTTCTTCTGCACAGCCCTAAGGAGCACAGTCAGAGTAGCACATGCCCCTTGGGAAAGCAGAAGTAGCAAATAGCTGCCTGTATGCACAGGATGAATGAGAAGAGAGGGAAACTTTTTGCTGCTTTGTAATGAAGTATAAGGACCATCATACCTGCTGCCAGCACTACTTATTACACTCCTTCCATACACAGGACTGGAGACACTGGAGTGATGAGAGGAGAATGGGGACTGGCAGCCTCCCACTCCCCATGTGGTTGTCAAGGGATGCATAGGCAGGGGCTGAGCAGACTGGGTAAGGCCACAAATTCAACAGCCATGTAAAGGCAGACAGGGAGTTACTTCTTCCCTTTGCAAGCCAGAGGGAGAAGAGTTGTGCTTGGGGCTCCCTGTCTGCTAGTGGGGGGGAGCAGAAGTTTATCCCATTCCTACAATTTTTAAAAAAGTGAGGATTGACAAACTATTAATTTATTAATTGTAACATTTCTTTCTTCCCATATTGTCAGGCACTTAGGAGGTTTCTTGTATTTCCAGTGTGTGAGGCATTTCCAGCTTTTTCCATTTAAATTCCTGACACTAAAGCCTGTGCAGTTAGGCCAGGAGAGGAGGCTGTGCCTACCTCCCGCACTCAAGCAATACAGCAGCAATGGCTTACAGTAGCTACTAAAAACACAGTTACCTCTGTTGTTTAGGATGTGTTTTTCTATAATTCATCACTTTGAAGTTTCTTTGCAGGCACTTGAGTGAAGAGAGTTTACTGATGCAAGTGCCATGCCAATAAGTAACTTTTTCCCTTTGCCTCTTTTTGTTTGTTTACAGTAGGAAAGCAAATATTCTTCCCTCCTACAACCTTCTAAGTGCTTTGATTTTCCCGTACACACTCCTGGAGATGATGGAAGTGATTAGAGAATAAGGGAGGAGGTATTCTGGGTGTATGGGAATCACGACCACAGGGTGGTGGACCTTAAGACCAAGACTGGACTGTTTCAGTTGCACAGATTGGTGTTTCCTAAAAGCAGTAAGTAACAGGACTGCGGCCATGTACTGATGCTTAATTTGCTCAGTAATCTAAAAATTTCTGCATGAAAGAGAATACAGAGAAGAGGAGTTTGAGATTTGTGACTGAGGGGCTCCATGTTGTATCAGGCCTAAAAAGAAAATGGTATGTGAGCTACTGAGGGGTCTCCATAAGGAAATGTCTCCCTGCTGCTAGGAAGCCAAGAAGCATTGACATCTCACAGGAAAGGTTATTGTTTAAGGGCAGATTCTAAGCATTGCCTTTAATGAAAGGCTGGGATGGACAGACTTTCTTTTGGAGTTTACTATTTTTTCTTCTGACATTCAAGTTCCCTGAAATGGAGAAACTCTAAAAATACTGCTGTGTGTTGTGAGGAGTGCCATCAAATGGCTCTGCTGTTACAGCACATTGACTTGAGTCACTGAAGTGCTACTCAGGATTTGCTATATCTATTGTGTGTTTTAAAGTACGTTTATTTATGTGACAAGTGGGGTCTTAGAGACTTCCAGCAATACTGGTCAATATCCTGTTTCCTCCTACTTAACCTTCTTCCTTCTATGTGTTATCACCGGCTTAGACAAGGATCTCAACTTCCTGTGTCTCGCCTGTCTCTGATCCTGCCCTCACCCTTGCCCCCTCCCCCAACTTCCTAATTGTGTATTCCAAATCCCTTCTTCACAGAATACCTCTGTGATTTTTAAAGTTATGCCCAAACTGGCTTTGGGTACTGCAGGGTTGCACAGCACTTATTCGTGATGAGCTTCAGGCATCTGTAGTAACAAGGGTCCCTGTCTGCAGACTTTCACCGGAGTATACTCAGTCTTAGTAGCCTGCCCAGCATGCCAAGAACAGTCTCGGGAGCAGACACTGTTTCTCACTCAGGCAAAACCCACTCAGTGGGTGAAAGCAGCAATTTTTAAACAGAGTTTCTAAATTCTCAAAATTCAGTAAGCTTGCTTTAGTGTTTAGGTCAATATTGATGATGCAAGCATTGATTGTCATATGTATTAACTAGATCTATTGGTTGCTAAGAATATGCTTTTTTATGGGCTTGTGATAAATTTTCTTTTGTTCTCTTGGACAAAAGCACTAAGAATACTATTAAGGCTGATAAATAAAACTCTTGAAAATTATAAATACCTGTATGAGCTTACTTTGCAGACATGCATGCCCTTTTTGTGTGGCAGCTGATCCAGCCTTTGTTCGCACAGTGGTACAGCTTTTTCCACAGCTGCTCTGCTTCAGCTAGTGAGCACCATCACACCTGTGCACTTAATGAACACCTTTTAAATACCTTGTGTTATCATCAGTCCTTCCCAAGGCCTTGGTATTTATTTTATGTTATGCAAACTTATGAAATGTTTGTTTGCCTCATGGATTTTTCTGTGGTTTGTCAATAAATGTTATCCAAGAGCTAAAAGGGCAGCATTATCTTCATGTGGCTGATAAGGAAATGAGGCACTTGAAAACAGACATTCTGAATTCTGAAAGATTCAGTAAGTGCTTTTTTGGGCTTGTCCTTGGACTGTTTTTTCAAACTTGATATTGTACTTTCTATTTATTTATGTTTAATCTTTATTCTTAGGGTTTCTTTTCCTCAGACTCTTGCCCATCCTATCCTAGTTTTCTTTCTCTGATCTGTCTATATTCTTTGCTTTCCGCATCGACTTCCTGTAACCTCCATCAGTCTGTCAGTTTATTTACGTAATCAATCCATTCAACAAAATTCCTAAATTCATTTACATTATTTTCTTCACCAGTTTAAGCTGGCTTAAATGCTTTTTCTTGCCATCACTTCTTCCCACCTGTGTACTGTCTGTCGTGGGTTCTGTGCTTGTATGATGGTTGTAATGAAGTTGACAGAGGAGTGTCTTCATCTGAAAAATGGGTAGGAAAAGATGGATATTTTGCTATTGTTTTGAATTAATTTTTTTTAATACTGTTGAATTACTCCGATTCTCAGTGGTGGGACACAGACTCTTGTACCAGCAAAACCCTTATTTTGACCTGAGACAAACAAGTAAGGGAGAGTGTTGTAGTGCCACTATCAAGTATGTAGTCACAGCTTTGGATCTTATCTCTTGTACATTTCTTTCCTCAACATCACTGACATCAGTCCTAACATGTATGTTCCCTCCAGACAAATACCTCTTAATCTTTCCCCTGATTTCGCTCATTTATCCTAGTCACTTCATCTCTTTTCATAACTCTCAGACACTCATCAGGTTTTCTATCAGAGTTCCTTCCTCTTTCATTTCCTGGAACATCTCTGTGTTTAAATTCTGTGTCCTTCAGTGTTCAGATCAGAATTCTCCTCACCATCTGAGTAACAAGATAGTTTCTTTAAAACAAAACCAAAAAAACCTCACGAGCTGTTTGCTCTTACTTGGAGTGCCATGGCCTTCATTGGTGGGCAGTGGCTGGGAGCATTGTGGGAATATTTTGGGCTCAAAGAATGAAGTATTCAGAGCTTTTATCTGATGGCTTATGTTCAGTAGAGGCTATTGTGTTAAACAACAGTTATTTAAAAACCTTATAGTCACACTAAGTTTGGACACATTTTAATGTTGTCCATATGAACTTTTTCACTGACATGAGGTTATAATTTCCTGAGTGTTCCAAAGAGCTCAAAACCAAAAAAGTATTCCCATTTCCAAAAATATTCTCAACAGTATTTTTAATTTCAGTGAGAAGTTCTCTTCCTCCCTTTTTCCTTCTACCTTCCAGAAACCCACCCCAAATATAATAAGTGTTAGAAATTTTCCATGAAAAAAGGTGTTGTGTTTCAAACATCACAGAGGAAGTTTCAGTCCAAACTCTAAACTTGAAGAAAATATGGACTAGTAAATCTAGCAGTGTTTTGATAGGAACTGTCAAGCAATTTTAGTAAGAAGCCTGTCCCATAGGTAGTGAACCTTCAATTTTAGTGTCATGAGGCTGATGACTCACTTTAAATACTAAAAGTGCATAGGAATCTAGTGCTTTGTTGGCTAGAAGTATAAAATTTCTTGTGTTGCTTTATTCTGGTCTTTAGCTGTAGTAATGTGATTCGATGAGATTGCTACTAAATCAATTACACTGAGAGTATAATTGTTCAGGTTTTGCATGCAAAGAATTTACTTATATATTATTTTTTTTAAATTCAGTGTTCCAGTGTTGAGTTCTTGTGTAATATCTTCATCATGAATTTGTAGAACAAGGCCTGATTGAGAAGTAAATATTTATCAGAAATGTCTGTTGGAATCTTGCCTTTATATCCATCCTTTGGAATATGTCCCACGGTACTCAGTCAGAAAAAGACTGATGTTCTGTACTTTGTTCCACTGGAACTGAATGATACCTAAAAGCCCTGCATTTTCAAATGCTGGGCTTGGTTGCTTTCCATGACTGGCATTCATGGATGGCAGAATTGTCATTTCTAGGGGTTTTAGCCTCTGCTGAAGAAGGACCTTGGTAGGTCTTTCAGGAAAGCAAGTCTGAATCTTTTGCCAACAAAACCATAGTGCGTATCCTTCCAACCCTGCCATAACTATGTGTAGTTGGATGTGCCACCTAAAGCCAAAGTCTCATTGCGCATGGTGACCCGTGTCAGCCCTGAGGTAGTTGGTTGAGTACCTTGGACAGGGGCAGCTCAACCACAGCCTGCTCAGGATTTGGGGCTTAACAACTTTGTTGGAAAACACAACATAAGCCTGCACTGTTGGTGCCAAATCAGTTATTATTGAGTGCATGTAAAATAGCTAAACCCTCCTGAGCTTTTTCTCATAGGCATTCCAGATTCAATCCTCCTATGGAATTATGTTTGGTCCAGAGCTATTCAAGGCTCTTAAAAGGCTGTCTGATTTAAAAAAAAACAAAAAACAAAACAACAAACAACAAACCACCACACAAAAAAACCCCAGACTACTCCTGTCTGAAACTTTGAAAAAACTCTACAGGTGTTCATGGAGTCCTCTTATAGTGTGTCCCAGATGGATGCCTATTTGAATGAATTTCAAGAATTCATGGCCTGCACTTTTTATGTGATACTTCATTTGACCACAGTGATGCTGTGATCTTAAGCAGCCTTTCCCCCAGCAGTATTAGAACTTCATGTGAGCTAACTTGATGTGGGAAATATTGACAGGCTTCTTCCAGATGTGTATCAGAACATATTGCTTGGTTACAATCAGAGTATTCAGATTGATGTTTGGCTGTGCTTACCCACAGAGGACTGTTCTTGGAAGCATGCCCTTGCAAAGGTTGTGGCAGAAAGAAAAAAAGAGGTTGGAGTTTTTATTTGGCTTTTTTCTATCCTAAAATATTTCACGAATGACATTTCACATCATGTGCTTGCTTCAGACAAGACCTGGTACTATATGTATATATATGATATATTTTGGTCAGGAAAACAGTGTTAACTTGAGAGACTGAAGCTACTTATTCCTAATGAATTAAATGCGCAGTTCTCAAGTACTCCATGGGTACTTGAAGGATAACTAATGGTTACTCTCAAGAACCTGAAATTTCTTGGTATGTGGTCGATGTGAATAAAGCATTATGGGTTCTTCCTCTATGTTGCACTTGTAATTGTCAGGGAATCAGAGAACTGTTATGGCTGCTCTAGCCTTTGTGCATGACGTAGTGAAGAGCCATGTGCCAAGTCAGGGTGGATTCAGGGGAATGATGTGTACATGAGCACAGCTTCAGCACTGTAATTAGTGTAGGGGCTCTAACACAGTGCCTTAAAATGTTATTTCTTCCCAAGCCTATAGAGGGGCATGGCAGTGATGATGTCGGCCTTTGAATTAAACCTGTGCATGAATTAGGGTGAAAGTAAACTCCTGGCGTACTTATTTATAGCTAGGTTGTTGGTTTTCCCAGCATGTCTTCTCAGCAGCAGTTTTTTGCCTGCAAAACTGAGGGAGAGCATGGTGAATCCCAGTGCTCTAAGTTGTAAGACAAGTTTAAAAAACATTGGATTATTAGAAAGAAAATGTACTGGATTCTTTGCATTTTCAGAATGATTTCTGCTTATAAAAGGTATAATATTTTTAAGTTTTACTCTCTAGTCAGAAGACCAAGAAGTCTGGAGGAGATTGTCTGTTAATGACTTCACTCCAGACCTGAGCTTATAGTTAAAACATTAACAGATTGCTGTGGAACAGAACCTGCTCTTTATAACGTGATGGTGCAAGAAATACTGTTCCTTCTGCTTGCAGATGTCCCTTGAAACAGCTGCTGCTGCATATAGGCACGATGTGTGTGCATCATGACCAAGCCAGCACAGTTCTGTCTTTAAATGTTGTAAGCCAGGGTTGTTCTTAGCAGTGGTAATTTGCAAAGTTTCGTTTCAAGCTAGATTAAGATCTGATGGGCTTGTGCTTTTGTTTATTGTATTGACGTGGGTAAGAATTAACTCTTGACATGTGTGTGAAACACACAAATTTGGTCCAGAATCTTAAATAATAAAAACGTTATGGGTCTTTCATATTTATTTGCCTGTCACTTGTAGTGTTCAAGCAAACAAAAACACAAGAATCTTGATTAATACCTTAATATTGAAAAAGTAATCTTTATTTTTCCTGCATGCTTCTGTTGACATTTACCGGCCATTTTCCTTTGTAAAAGGAACCATGAAACACAATTTTTTTTAATGTAAATCCTCTGGAGTCTTTGGAAAAGTTCATTAAAAATAATAAGGGGAATGCAATGCTGCTTTAGCTGAAGAGCTCATTTTTCAATAGTGTTCTTTCATGTTTATTTGTAAGTTAAAAAAAAAAGTCTTAAAAGAGCTGATTGCCAGATCATCCTGTGAGTGCACAAACACATTATGAGATATAATGAAATGCCTGTAGATGTCCTGCTGTATGCTTCATATACAATACATGGGGCTGAAATTTCTCTAAATAGAGTGATTTTTATTTTTATTTGGCATTTCTAGTTTTACTCCAACACTTGCCTTCCCAAAGAGAATGACATTGCATTTGAGGGCCTTTTTATATGCTCTAGGAACTTGAAAGAATTTTAAATCTATGTTCTTTTGCTGCTAATGAAGAACATTGCATACTATATTTTTGGAAATTATTTCCTTTTTTTTGTCATCAAGTCAGATGAAATTCAGAGAGCTTTTAGTCAAAGAAAAGAAAATTTCAATTTTTAATTTCCCGTGCTTGATAATTGACATCTTCTTTATGTCACCATTACTTCCAGCAGATAAGGTCCAGCAAATCAAAATTGTATGCACAGCTTCACTTCAACAAAGCAATATTCCCACCGTAAAAAGCGTTAAGCTTTCCTTTGGCATCACTTTGCCACAGTGCAGGCTGTTACATATGTCTGTCAGTGAAAAAAAACAGCTTCTGCTGCCTCTAGCTGGAAGAATTTAGGGAAAACATTAGTTTGCTGTTCCAAAAATATCATTCAGTCCCTGTCCTCCTGCACTACTGCTCTTGTTCCCATATCCCCTGACCTTTCACTCCACTGGTCTAGAATGCAATGCTGACCTGGGTTAAATTCACTGTTTCCTATAATATTTGTTGGGTTGGTTTAAGTTCCTGCAATTCTTGATGCAGCATGTGTAAACAGCTGCAGCAGCTCAAGCATAAGTGGCTCCCTTGATCAGGAGAGGTCAATCATCTTCCAGTGATGGCATTGGCTTTTTCAAAGTGCAAGTGTAACTCTTGCTCCAGTTACTCCACTGAGACAGCTTTGTTTTCTTCCTGCTGCTCCTGGCCTGGGGCTTGATGTTAAGCTAGGCACTTTTGACTCCAGCTGTTTCAATCTGACCCCATGTAAAATCTTATGCTATTATATTTGCTTCTTCTATTTTGTTTTGGGGTTTTTTTAAGTTTGTGGGGAAAATTAGATATTCACAATATTTTCTCAAACATGCATGGAAAATACACTCAACATGACCTGACAGTGTGTTTTTGCAGCCCAGAAAGCCAACTGCATTCTGGGCTGCATCAAAAGAAGTGGCCAGAAGTGGCCAGTACTCTGCCCTCATGGGACCCCATTCAGAGTACTGCATCCAGCTCTGGGCCCCCCAGCAAAGAAAGATGCTGGAGTGAGTCCAGAGGAGGCCATGAAGACGGTCAAGGAGCTGGAGCACATCTCCTGTGAAGATGGACTGAGAGATCAGGGGTTGTTCAGCCTGGGGATGAGAAGACTTTGGGGAGACCTTAGGGCACCTTCCACGACCTGACTGGAGCCTGCAAGAAAGCTGGAGAGGGACTTTTCACAAGGACATGTAGTGATAGGACAAGGGGGGAATTGCTTCAAAGAGAAAGAGAGTAGATTTAGGTTAGATATTAGGAAGAAATTCTTTACTGAGGATGGTGAGGCACTGGCACAGGTTTCCCAGAGATATTGTGGATGCCCCAAACCTGCAAGTGTTGAAGGTCAGGCTGGATGAGTAGCCTGGTCTAGTGGATGATGTCCCTGCCCATCCTGGGGGGATTGAAAGATAAGGTCCTTTGCAGCCCAAACCATTTAGTACTTATAACACTTCAGGCTTTACCTCACTGTGGTCAGAACTGGTTTATGCTGCTTGAGGGCAGAAGCACCAGGGCCCTTTCTGCTTCCAGATGAGGAGGTGAAAATGTTGCAGAGCAAAGCCCAGTTTTTATTCATATATTTTAGGAGTGTAGCCAGATGATCACTTAGGTACCTAAAACCAGCTGATACTTAGATGAGTGTTGGGAAGAAAGTGTGAAATTCCTCTAAAGCAAGCCAGTGAACTTGTAAATGCTTTCAAAATATTGGCACAATGCATAATAGGCATAATATTTGTATTAGAGTGCGTCAGAGAGAGGGTGGGGTGGATATCCTGAGGAATTCATATACCTTTTTCTGAGTACTTATATATGAAGCTGGATTAAGTTTGTTACAGGATTGCTTTCCTTTATCCAACTAAAACATAAGAGTCCCAAAGTTACTGGTGTGTGTTATGAGACACAGATTACAGCTATGCTCCATTTTATTTGACATTTAACTCTTTTCTATTCAGGAGCAATGGTATTGAATGAATCTCATTGCTGAAGGTAAAGGAGAATTGACACTCTTTGCATCCAGTTCTACTCACTTTCTGAAATGCAAAATACAAGGAGAGTGAAGCTCTCTAGTACATTACAGATGTTGGCTGGGAAAGAAGGCAAAATTCCCTTCCTGACATCCTGATTACTGTGCCTGGCCTGTTCTGTACCTTCAGACAGGTTTGAACGTACCCAATTTGCCTCCTAAGAGACAGAAGTTTTGTTGTCCTGTGTGTATTCCTAATACAGTGGAGGGTCCATTGATTCCTGCTTTTTTTTCAGTGTGGTTTTTTTCCATAGCCTAGTGCAGCTTGCACTGTACTGGCTGGAGAGTTGTAGATTATTTCCCCAAGATTATGTGTATGATTGGTGTTCTCTGTGGCAGAATTACTATATTTTGAGCCTCAAAATATATAGCTCTTGTCTCGCAGTCTTGGTTCCCCTTAAGCAAAAAGTGACTTGTAAAAATGACAGCTAACTCTCTACCTGAGACTTTTCTATTGCACTTAGAAAAGGAAAGCCCCAGACTAAATTACCTTGAAAGTAAGATTATGCTTTTTACTGCTGTATTCATGTTGCCCTCTGTTCTGCCAGGCTTCCTACTTCCAGTGAGACAGGTCATATAACATGAAATCCCACTTTCCAGTACTGAGAGCTGATAAGTCATGAAGACTGCAAAGAGCAACCATCACTTGATGTCTCATGTTGTGAGATTGAACAGACTCACGTGGCCTCTGGAGGAGTTAAGTGAAAATCAGCCTTAATTAACTAGGCTGTCCCTTTCATTTGTAAAACCAACAAGTAGAAGAGGGATGGTCTTTGCAAAGTTTTTTCTGAAATTAATGTAGATTGTGATCTTTCATTCATTACAGTTTTGACCTTTTAAACACAGGAGTGTCCTTACCAGGCATGGGAAGGTGTGACAGTGGCTTGTTTTGTCAGTGCTGTCAGTGAAATTTATTTGTGTGTGGTTTGGTGAGGTTTCTTGTAATGACTGCCTCTTTTGGTTTTCTAGTTAATTCGTGTCATTAATCAATGAAGCTTCTGTCTCATAGAAGGGAAGAAGTGATTTAGGATCCTGGCTGTAATTTTCAATGGAAGAACCTGCTTTCTTGATATATGTGAAGGATGGGGAAGGAGAAGACCTAATAACTGCTGGAAATTGTTCAAAGGAAAGGCCTGTCCCTCTTCAGCATCTGTTTTCTGCTATACTAACAGAGACTGCCATAATTTAGGTTAATTAGGTCATTTGTATAGTTCTGCTACTATCATTCTCATAAAAAGAAAAATTAATAAGAAGGTACTTCAACTTATTAGGAAGAAGTAGTTTCATATTATTTACACTTTCGACATTGTTTTTATAGCTTTTTATAGCTAATGTGTAAATCAGTCAGAAAAGGTCAGGAGTGGGGAGATCATGTGCATTACTTCAGTTTTCAGATTGCTATTGCTTAGGTAATGATTCATTATGATGAATAATTTGCTTAATGGTGCATCAATCAGATGTTTGTTTTAGCCAGTAAAATCAGCATGCTCCTAAATGGATATAATCGTCTCTATAGTATCTGTATCTAGTATAGTGTATATATATAAACATATATAACATCCTCTCTCTCTCTATACATAAACCTCTTACCAGTAGGAATACTCAGATTTTCAATATCTCTTTTATTCTTTGGTTTTCCTGCTCTTCAATTATGCATATTATACCTTCTGCTTCTTATGAGATCATTGCAAACTCTGTCCTTCTTACTTACAGAGTTGTATGGTAAAAAGCATCATTTTAAAGTGAAACATTGCAGGTGTTGCTCACATATGCCTTCATTTGATTTTAGTAACTTTTGGCAGTTCCTCTGTGGTTGACTTTCTAAGAGTCATGACATTAGTTACGATTTTGGTTGGATTGACTTTTTACTGTTCAAAAATCAGACTATAAAGACACTTTGCATTGAAACTCTGAAAATAAAGGCAGCAGAACCATTGCACTAAATACTATGAAATTGCCATAAGGAGTGATTTAAAATGTAACTTCAATAAACTTCATTGAGGTGGGAACAAAAAAGAGGAAAATGTTTCAAGTTTGGTAAAGAAAGGCTAGATTTAGGAACCAAATTTTCTTGAGCTTCTTGGGATCTCCCTCTGCAAGCACTGAAATGAGATTCCAGTAGCAATTGGTGATGAAAGTGGTCTGAAACATCTGCTTTTCTTTCCACTACATCAATATCTTGGACCTTAAACAAGGCCATATCGTCTCTTGCTTGTAGCATGCATTTTATTGTAAAAATAGAATTCTGAAATCCCTGTGAAGGTCTGAGCTTAGAAAATATTTGAAATATCTTGTACAAATGAACAGCAATCCCCTTTTAAAATAATTATACCTACATGAAGGTATTTATCGTGAAGTGGCCATGATACTGTAAGAATTTTGAGAGAGGAATATTTAATTCAGATACATATAGTTAAATATGTTTATCTGCAGATATGCATCTGTATACATGTTTTATATTTATAAGCAAAAATATGTGCACAAAAATACCCAAATGTGTTGCTGCAAGATGCAGAGAGAAAAAAAAAAAAAGCATTGCTGGACTATAGAAGTGACCTAGAAGAAGTAATTTACACTGCAGTAATGCATTTATTTCCTAGTCTTCTAGCTCCCTGAAATTTATTTTCTTTATCATAATTGTAGGTGCTAATATAGGTGGGTTTGAAAAACCAAAGGGAATATATTACCCTATTAGGAAGGCACAATTCTTTGCGTGAGTCACAACCGGCCTTGCTAAATCTGGATGTTTGTGACTGGTTGTGCAAGGAAACACTCAGTACAAGACATAGAAGAGGAAAGCACTGTGGCAGCCAGACGCAGAGAATTATATACAGCTAGTCTTTGAGTTCTTCATTCTGTAACCTTCATACCCTTCATGTCAATTAGATGAGGAATGTATACAGTGTATGCTGTGTACTGAAGCCTTGTTAAAGTTGGCAGTCTAGATTTAAGAAAAAAAGGTGGTGAAAGAAGACAGGACATAAATGCAGCAATATCTAATTTCAGCTTTATAGCTCTTGGGGGCTCTGAGGGCAGGCAAGCTTGGTGTGACCTTGGAAATCCACCTGGGACTCCAATGCCTCACTGTGTCTCTGGTTTACATTTTACTCTCCAGCTTTATGAAATACCATGTAATTAAAACCTCAAAAGAAATGAAAGTAGAGCATTGAATCTCATGAGTTTAAAGCATGTGTTTTTTTTGTGTGTTTGTTTCCTTGAATTCCACTTTTTAGTGAAAGTAATAGGTAGAAAGATGCAGAGGATCTACAGCTTTTCCACATGCATTTAAGAATAAGAATTTTTAAAGACATGGTAAGCACACCTCAGGTTGAACAGTTAGATATACAGGTGCTGCTTCTATGAAGTGGCCACTTTTCATGTAGCATGTGAAGTGCATGGGAAGGTTTTGTTTGTTTTCTTAGTTGGATCATTTCCTTCAAACATGTTCTTAAAGCCCTTTGACTAATGAGAAAACTAAAAAGTGTTTCTTTTGGCAACAGATAAATAAAATATCATGTTGGAAATCATCCCAGAAAAAGAAGACATTCCCAATGTTCAAGAAAATCCCATCTCACACCTTTTGAAAATTTCTCCTCAGAGGAGTTAAGACTCCTCCTGGCGTTTCCTTCCAAAAGGCGAGGGAAGGAAGGGAGGAAAGTAAAGTGAAAGGGCTGTATGCATGTGGTCAAGGCAAAATTAATTGCTTTGCTAATGCTACCATTCCTCTGATTGACTTTCCCAAGATGTTACCATGTTTACGTTATAAGCTGGACTGGCTGCCTGAAATAAGTTACATGGTGGTAAATGGTGTTCCCTCCCTCTGACCCTGCTCAGGAATTCAGGAAGGGACTAAGAGACTTAATTGAGTCCTTCCCAGGGATGGCTGCAGCAGCAGTTTGGGTACCCAGTTGCTGCCGGGCTCACTCTGGGTTTGGGGGCTTCTTTCCATTTCCATTTAATTTAATAAAACATTGCAAGGGAGAAGATTCATTCTTCTCAGGAAAGATGTGGTAGGAAAAGATGAATTGAGGATTTTTTTCGTGAAAAAATATCTCTCTGCTAGCCTTTCCTACTGAAAAGCAGCATTAGGAAGAATTGCAAGGTTTTATGGGGACAGAGCCATGTAGTCTGCACAGTTTGTCTAGAGATTTATGTAGTTTGGATAAGCATTCTGGCTCTGAGGCTTTCTGTATGTTAAATTTGAAATGAGATTAAGGAAGGTGGGAAAGCATAGACTTTATTTTTTTAGTGCTTGCATCAGCAATGTTGATTCTTTCTCTCACCACTTCGTATTTTATTTCTTTTTTGTAAGATCACTTGGATTGGATCCATTATAGGCAATCTATTTATGTAACCAAGTCAGAAGCTCTTTCACAAGTTGGTATGCAAAAAAGGAGCTCTCAGAGGTTCACACAGAGTGGTATTTTGGTGTCTGAGCACTTTGTTGTAAAGACGTAAAACAGTTTAGTACCATTTATTATACAATTGCAAAATAATTTTCAAAGGTTTATATCAGCTATAGTACTGCAATGTTGATTTTGTCAAGCTCTGAGATTTTCTTACACAGTAGCAAGTAGCTGTCCTCATTTAATTGATAACTGTTGTTGACATTTATTTTTTTCTGCTATTTAACTGCAAAATGTGAATTACTGGCTTTCAAGCTTTTCTGGTGCTTTTGCACTTTGTGCTAACATAACTTTCTGTGGTTCAAGAAGTGAATCAAAATGAGTATATTTTAGTTCCGCTTCATTTTCTACACCAATAAAGCAACTCAGGTATTTTATTTATTTTTTTTGAGTTTTCCGTAATTTGTACTGTGTGAAAAGTGAAAGACTACCCTGTGGCCTTGAGTAGTCAGAAGGGATGAGATTGGTTAAAACTCATTTCCATTTACAACTATGAAACAAAATTAACAATCCTAGGGAGAGTAGTGTTCATTTGATGAAGAGCATGAGTGCTTTCAGCTGAAGACACATACACCCATTTCATGGTTTAGTTTTATGTGGACACAAATAAGTGATTGACCCCATTTTGTTTAACAATCTTTCATTTAACAAGCAGAGATTTTTCTGGAGGATAATGATCGAAGTATTAGCACTTGCTGCCTGTCATTCTCCCATATATAAGGATACTGGCCCCAAAATAGGGTGAGATGGTTTTTTAATAGATGCTTGAAGCTAAAGATGCCCTTCCAGGACAAGTGGGAGGCTATAGGAGCAGCTGCATGGAGGAACAGTGGCCTAGAGCAGGTCAGAGATCTGTTGTCTCTCCCCATCTCATAATCTTCACCTGCCAGAATTTGGTGTGAAGAGAAGCAGGATGCTCAGTATTCTCTAAGAGTTCAGTAGGGTGATGAGAAAGTTTGGGAGTTTCATGACATTTGATCACTGCTGATGTTGAGGAAACATAAAGGGATAAAGAGAGAAGTTGTCCTAAATCCAGAGAATAGATTAGAGGATGACCAAGCTGTGCATAATGGATGGAGGTGGTGTTTTGTGGAAGCTCAGGGATATCAAAACTGCTCTGCCAAGTGCCTCTAGAAATACCAACCTGAATTACTGTCCATCTGAAATACCTCTTGCTTCTTCAAGCTCCAAGTATTGTTGCAATGATGTCCTGGACTTTTTAAATCTTGTCTGATGAAGCAGCTTCTGACAATGTGACTTCTATTATAAACCAGAGATGATTAGTAGATTTGTTTGTTGTGTTAGGGTCTGTAAACAGTTAAAAGGAGAAGAATTTATTCTGTTAAATTAAATGGCAGAACCCAGTATGATGAACCTGGCAGTTTCATTGTTTCATTCCACTTATGCATGATGTAGGACTTTTTTTGCACACAGTCTTTTTTAATGAAACAAAGATACCAACTCAAAACTAAAACAAGCAAACCAACCAAGTAACAAAAGGTAATCACAGATCACCCAGAATGTTCTTAGCTGGAAGGGACTCACAGAGATCATCAAGTCTGACTCTTACAAGAATGTAATATTTGTAAAGCCAAGGTTTGTGGACACTGGAAATAATGCTATCAGTCCTCAAAGTTCTGGGAGTAAAAAGGGATGGTGGTGCCACACATTTTAAAGTTCCTGATATGGGGGAGAGAGATTTTTAACTGAACCTCTGCCCCAGTATTAGCATGTGGTGTACTTCCTAGGCAAGTAATTTCAGTTCAACTTGTCAGAAAATATCATTATATTCCCTTTCCAAGTGTGTTCATTGTTTTCTGGGGGGCCCAATTTGAGACCATACTGCACAGAGCTGAACCTAAACTTGAAGTACTGTTGTATCAAAAGGTATTCTCAAATACAAATCAGATTATCAGGTGTCTGAGATGTGACACCCAGAGCTAGTGGAAGCCCCAGTTTCTCTCCAGAACACTGGTGTGCAGAAAATGTATTCAGACCTGTGAAGCACTCACTGTATCGATGAACATCATCCTGCAGGAGGTGAAATATTCTGACTTCACAGGATGCTTGCACTAAAAAATTCATAGGACCACACACACACACAGGGTGAGAAAGTGCTTTCTAGACAGTATTTGTCAGCACTTGCTTTGAGTGAGGTATTACTCCAAAGCTCAGAAATAATGTTTCTTGAAATTGATTTTGATGTAGCTAAGTTTGAGCATAAAGTAGGCTGAATAAATTTTTCTACAGGAATCTTAATTCTGGCATTTCTTGAAATTTCAAGTGCTTGAAATTTGTACAGCTAACATTCTTTTGACTTCTTTCTAAGTACCCAGAAACCATTAATTGCCCATGACGGATTTGTCTCATTTGTGAACTAATTATTCCATAGATCTGTAGTCTTATACACCGGTTATGCCCAGATGGTTTTGGTTCAGTCCACTTCACTTGCTGGAGAAGTGCTGTGCAGAAGTGTCCATGAAACTTACAGGACTGGTTTGAGTCTGGAAGCAATTTCTCTGCTCCCATGTGAAGCTTGATGTTACTGCTCATAGAGCAGACCTCAGTGACCTTGCTCCAAACTAACACAAGGCACTGTAAAACACCCGTCTCCAAAATGTTGCTGCACCATCTTCTCCAGTGTTAGTGTTGTCCTGGGATCCTGTATCCACACAGTCAGTCCTGTGTAACTCCGGCTAATGGGGTGCTGAACAATAATATTTATAGAAAATGCTTAGTTTATATGGGGCTTACCAGCATTGCTGTGGTTACTGAATCGTGGAGTAATCATCAAAATGGAGTAAAATCATCCAAAAATAATCTTTGCAGATAAGATGTGACTGTTCAACTGCATTTCTCATTTACATAGCTGCTGATAAATAAGAAATGTAGATGGTAAAACCTGAATAAATCTACCACCTTCATCTTCCTGTTCAGCCATTACATGACTATCTCTTCTTGCCCTTGCACAGGTGACATCTGGTTACCAATCTCAACAGTCCTTACATTTTCAGGTCAGATGAAGCTTATGCCTCCAAATACTTTCCTTTTGTTCTTGAATCTATTTTATTCATGTTTTTATATGGTAAGGAAATAAAATTAAAAGCAGAGATTCTCTAATCTGTCTGTCAATCAGAAATGAGTAGTTAATAAAATTTTGTAAATGTGTCTTTGCTTGAGAATTTTAAGAAGGAGAAAAACAGAATCACTGTGCATTCTGCTTAGCTATCCACCTATTGAGTCAGAGAGGTAAGAAGTCTGATCATGACACTGATGATTTTGCTATGTTTCTCTTTAAGAATTGCTGTAATAAGCCGGGATTCAAAATTCAAAGGAGTTCTCACTATCACCGTGCTGAAGAAAAAAAAAGAATAGAGGGATTAGAAGAGAATTACAGTTAATTTGGAAAGAATCTCTGCTCATTATCTAAGATGAATGAGCAGAGACACAAACCAGCATTTTCAATCAATATTTTGGAAGAGTGTGAGCTCTCTACTTAAAGGGATTTGTAATTATGTCTCTTCCCTGCACCTTTCTCATGGGAAGTCCACTTCAAATGGAAGTTAGGAACTTGTGACTTGAGCACATTCTTTACTGTGAGATTTTAAAGGAGACTCTATAACCCTAAATTTCCCATAGCCGCAGACATACTTAAAACAAAAAGAAATAAAAAGCACATTTAATGAAGTGTTGTATTGGTTTGCTTTCTAGTGCTGACTTTGACTTTGTTTAACCAGTACTTAAAGAATAGAGTCTTTCATTAATTTGCCCGAACACGCATAAATTCTAGAGATGAAAGTGAATTCTTTAATGGCATACACATTACTGCAGGGTGGGGCCTATCTGAAATGATAGAGACAGGCTGAGCATGCTGAAGAGCAATAAATATCTAAAAAATATATAATGAATTTAGTTTTAGCATCTGTCACAGTGTAATTACCATGAAGAAAATTAGAAAGATATACTCACTATTGTTTTTAAGGTAGCTTAGTGAATAAAAAGTGACACGTGCATTTGTTTCATAAAATCATTTGATGTTGGGATGTGTCCCTCAATAGACAAAAGGCACAGATCTTGATTCAATCTGCTTTTATTTTCAGGCTGTTTGTTTTGATTCCTTTTTAGCCAACATGCAGTGGTGAGGAGGCTGGGACACTGTGAGAAATCCCTACTTCCAGTCCTGCCTTTGCTGGGAAAAGACATGCTTTCTTCTCCCCCTTTGCTTAAGAACTACTTTAATTTAGTTGCTGAATTTAAGGCATAGTGAGTTTTTATTTATCCTACTGATTTCTGCTCTTAAGTCAGTCCTTCCTGAGCAGGGGAGGAGGCTTTTAATGTACTACTCATCAAGGATTTGGGATGGTTTGGAATACAGTTAAGGAAAATATGAATTTCTGTGCTTCTCTGCAGTGCCCTTTTAATCAGTTGGGTCAAAATGACAAAAGCATTGAAGAAATTTGAAGTTTATATTGAAAAGCGTAATTTTAAAAAGTGAGGCTTCTTTATCTTTTTTTGCTACTGACATTTCAAACACTGCTCAAGTGTCCCAGAATGGCATTAGTACATCTGTGCTATCTCTTCACTTGTTGCATTCCTGTCTATTGAGAAGAAGAAGGCAAATGCATCCCTTTATAGGAACTTCCAGACTTGTCCAAAATCGTGTAGCTGTTGTCACTTGAAGCAACAATTGTGAAATACTAAAAGTGATATCTACTTAAAGTATTTTGTAATGTTTCTTAAAATAATCTTTCTTCTGTTGTGTAATTTTTTCACCCATGGTCCCTCATTTTGGAAGAAGAGGGCATGGTGTTTGGAGTACATTACCAGGTGAAGGAACTATATGAGGATTGAGAAAACACCTTTATATAGAAAGAGAATAGTGGAGAAGTTAACTTGTCTTTTTGTTCTCACTGTGTCTCTTCCATGGTATTCCCCAAGCACACCTTAAGTTAATGACCAGAATAAAGTGTTTGAATTCAACTGAAAATTGGATAGCTTCCTAAGGGTCACTTTTAGCAGCACACTTTGTTTCCTGCAAAACCCTCTGTGAGAAGTGATGTGAAACACCAGTGGTAGAATTGCTGTTTTCAGTGATTTTCATTCATCTGTGTTTTCTGTTCTTCGGGAATATAGTGTGTATCATTTTTAGAGGTCCAGGCTTATTGAGTGAATGCCACAATATATGAATTTTGGAGACTGGCTGTTGGCTTTTGAGTAGCAGAAGTAACTTTACATGCCCATGAATATCAATATGACTCTCTGTAAGCCTCTCTGCCAAATGCTAGTTTGTCTGTTTAGTTACACTATCAATTGCAATGCTGTTACTCCAGGATGCCAGACTGAGCCTACATATACCTGCCAGACTGCACCTTGGAGAATGAAGTTGAGCTAAGAAAACAAGGAGCTGCTATCTTGGTAAATACTAGCACTCATGATCTGGTGGAAGACATCCCTGTCCATGGCAGGAGGATTGGAACTAGGTGATCTTTAAGGACCCTTCCAACATAAGCCATTCTGTGATTCTATGATAGCTACAACAGGTTACTACAAGAAATCGTGGATCAGTGTTGTGCTTTACAAAGACTGTGCTGATGTCTGTGGGGCAGAGCAGTGAAGTTTCAACTGACACAAGTGTCTCTTTTTTTCCCCCTTCTGTTCCTCTAATAAGAGAAATACAATGCAGTAATATATTCCTCTAATAAGTGGAATTATATGAATTATAATATATATTAAATTATAGGAATATATTAATATATTCCTCTAATAAGAGGAATACAATAATGTTGGGAATTGGTTTTTTCCTCTTTTTGCTTCCCTGAAAATCTTCCTTTTTATTTAGGAAGAATATAAATATTAGGAAGTGTGGCTTTTTTTTTTCCTTTTCTTTAGTTTGTCTTTTTTGCCCCTCAAGAGCAGCAGGGGGAAGAAAACTGTCAGTGAGAATCTATCATTTATTCACTTCAACAGGTTTCATTCTGGAAGATTTACTGTTGTAATGAGAAGAAAAACTGTTGATGACTAAAAATGTTTGGTATGTGAACACTTTTGCCCAGCCATATGTCCTTTTTCTGCTGTAGTGTTAGTTGGTGTGTTAAGCAGCCCAGCTGTATCACACTTCTTTACTTTCCAGAGACGGGAGGACCCCCAAGACACTGTGCTTTTTCCACAGTCACTGTCAAAAGTGCCTGACTGCAGTCAACAAAGATGTATATGTTATACCGATATAGAATGGAAAAAAAATGTTTCATGTATTCCCTCAGGGTTTTTTCTGCCCCAGGTGCAAAGATACACATAGTCTGAAAGTCAAAATGAGATGTGTTTTTTTTTGCTAAGACTGAGTCTTGATTGCATTTTCTTCCAAACACTTCTCGCTCTGCTGTTTTGTTTCCCAGTCCAAATGCTGAGTTCATTCTTGAATCTTAGCTTTTTGGCATGTAAAGCAGATGCTGGAATTCCAAACTGATGTGCTGTATGTAATTGATAATGATTGATAAAAGACAGCTTGCACCTGCAGGACCTTTCTTTGTGCAGGGTAAATAGATGTCTGAGGAGTTCAAGAAAGGGAGCTGCAGAAATTATCTTTTCCATTCTGCAGAGGTTGGTTTGTGTTTCCCTCTTTGTACCTTCAAAGTCAGGATTAGTATTGTTTACACAGACAGAAGGCTTATGTTCATGACGATTAATGGAGAAGGAAAGGCCTTGAAATCCATCACATCTAGCACATTGCCAGACTAAATTACTCAATTAGTTCCCAAATAGAAGGGCTAAGGTATCACTTCTTAACTTGGGAGTGTCACTAAATTTCTCTAGTTTAATCCTAAATTGAAATTACTTTTTTTCCCTTGACTTCTAGCTTAATGTGCAGTTTTTGTTTCTTGACTATGAATTAATTTTTTGTTTAAATTTAGTTTAATTCAATTTAAATATTATGAAATGGACTAAATATGTGATTGCAGAGAGGGAAAAGACAGAGACGGACTTCAGTGGTGCGTAATGAATGGACAAGAGGCCTGACATGAACACTAGCTGAAATACAGGAAATTTGATTTAAACTTGAAAACCAAATCAAAAAACCTGTGAGGGTGTCTGAGCACTGGCACAGAGTGCCCACAGTGGTTGTGCAGTTTTCACCCTGGAGCTATATTCAACATCCAACTGGCCAGAGTCATAAACAGCCTGCTCTGGATTTCCCTGGTTTGAGCAAGAGGTTGGACTAGGCACCAGAGATGCCATCCAACCTCATCCAGCTTGTGATCCTCTGATTCAGTTTTACTGTTGTTGTAAAGCACTTGGATGCCTGAGCATGATAAATCCATTATAAAAAGTTTAAAATACATTTAAAGATACGTCTTTTCTGAAATCAGTGAGAAAAGACACCTAATCCTTAAACAGATCTTAATTTCTGCCCTAAAACTAAACCAGTTCTCATTTGCTGCAACACCAGTAGAAGAAGTCGTAGCTGGGAGCTGAGGTAAGCCCATTGGAGATAAGTATTTGCATGGGCAATGTCCTGCACTGGCACGATGCTTTTGCAGGATCCCTCACCTTCACAAGAAAATTTGGCAATCTTGCCATCATGTCCTGCTCCCTCAGAATTTAAGTTCTGAGGCCCAGTGGGGAAGTCTCCTCAGAAAATACTTTAAAATTGTAAATCTCAATTCTTTAGAAAAATACGTAACTTCAGACATTGGAAGAACATTATTCAGGTTTACAGGCAATATTGATTCCATTGAGAAGCAGCTGCCTTAATTCAGCTCTGTATAGGCATACATTATGTCATCCTAATTAAAGGCTACTACACATTCTCTTTTGTCAAAGGAGTTTTGGTTCGTGAAGCACTGAGGGTAAATGGGCATCTTTCAAAACCATCTAGTTAACCTTTTATTTTATCTTTTTTTCCTCCATTTCCCACCTTCCTTCCTTCCTTCTTTTTTTCTGATTTTGCCTTCTTTCCTTTTTCTTTGTTCTTCCATACTTTTAGTCAACTTGCAAAATAGCAGTCTAATTCTGGGACAGACTGACTCATTTATTAATAATGTATTTTAATTTTATATTCCTTTTTCATGAGGAAATGTTTTTACCTATTGCTATATAAGCTTTACCCGGCTTATTGTACGTTGCTGTGTTATTAATGCTGTAAAGTATGCTAGAATATACTGCATTTAGAGTGTGAGTGCTGCAACATAATGATTAAAACAATTATGACTAATCATGCAAATCTTTTTATTATGTATAATGGGTATATGTAAGCCAGATTTCAGTTCCTATAAAAAGGCTTTCAGCAGTTTAACTGCTCACAGAGTCAAGTGAAAGTCTATTCTTTTTTTGCACTCCAGTAAATGTTAAGAAATACCACAAAAGAAGTACTGGAAGAGGAGTAAATCTGATGTGCTTCTTTGGCTTTGGCTGGGCGCCGCCACAGTTGTTGCATGGTATGTAGAAAGGACCAGCCTCTGATGAAACATGAGCTGATTCAAGGTGCTGTATCCCCTTTGATTTTGCTATATGCTGTTTTGTCAAGTCAGAAACACCAGAGGAAAAGGGTGGCAGAGGAGACATGGAGAGGAGAAAATTCCTCTGTAAAATGTTTCTGCAGTCCTGGGCTTGCCATGTTTTGGCCGTCCTGTGGGGTCGGGCTGCGTTTCTCTTCACTTGAACCTTGGGAACACTGTGAAGCATTTGGAATTAGGCTTTAGGGAAGGAGACGTGTGTGTGAGGTTGAAGTGGTAACTACAGCCCTTCTAGTTAAGGAGCCTCAGGGAAGGGAGTTCTGGAGGCAGTAAACTTTGCCTGAAACGGAAGTGGAGGGGACCTGCTACTCCCCTTCCCCCAAACCCACAGTCACAAACTGCTTTCAAATTAGGCCAATAAATGCTCTGTATTCCCTATGCCTGCTTTGTTGCCAAGGTGTTATCAACGTCCAGTTTCTGAGCACCAAAAATGTCTGTCCGTGTTCTTTGTGGATGACTTCTGAGATCAGTACTTGCAGCACAAATAACTGTAAATGTCATTGAGGCTTCAAAACTTTGACATGATTTTCTAGACTCTTGCTTGATTGAAGCTCTATTGGCAGCCTGTTCCCCTTCATTTTCCTGTAGTAATCAGTAATGAAAGAGCATCTCTTTTGCTGGCAGCCTCTGAGTTTCACCAAAACTAATGTTATTGTTAAAGACAGACAATTAGGTACAACAGAATAATAATAATAACACAGATCTAAAGGTCTTTCAATTGTGCCAGAACTATCAGAGTTATGCATCTTCTCCAGCATTTCCTGTGGCTTTTGTGGGTGGTGGAAACTGTTGCTTGGCTGTGCCATGTCAGAACCCGATGTTAAGCCTGGAGTTACATTGCAGGGCCCAAGCGTGCTGCAGAAAGCTGTGTTGGCAGCACAGGAGAGTGGCACATCCAGCCTTCCTCCTTTGTTTGGCTTTGCCCAGTGGTCACCTCTGGATGGCAACTTCCCTTGAGCTGCAATTCAGGGGAAAATTCTGGTTGTCCCTTCTTTCACTCATTTTTCAGCACTAAAAAAATAGATTACTTTTATTGTGTCTTTATGTATTTTCTGTTAAACTAGATGGAGGAAATAATGAAGATAAAGTTTATTCTGGAAATCCATTGTCTCTGCAAAAGATTTGAACTTTGCGTAGTACTTTAGGTCTGAAACTAGCTTGCAGAAGTTTCCAAACTGCTTAATTGAACGTTAGACTTTATGTAGTATTGGCTAGCACAAGAACTACTGATGTACATTAGCAACATAATACATTTACATTGGTACAGAAATGGTTTTGCAGCTTTGGTTCATAACATTAGTTTGGCAATGTGTGTTTTTTTGGTGAGACAGTTCAGTTCTTCTTTAATACACGTTCAGTACATGGTTGATATGGGAGTTCTGAAAATTAATTCCTTAGCATGTTTCAATCATAATGTGTATAATAATAATATGAAGAACAAATAAGCAAAGGGTAAAAAGACAGGATTAAGAAAAGAGTTGGGATTTATAGAAACTTTGATAAGAAACAAAATATTCATGCATTTGGGGCCAAGAACAGGATTGGTTTTGTCTTTCTAGATGAAATTACAGGTATCTTCAACAAGATTAAAGAAATGGGAATGGCTGTATAAACAGGAGATTTTGCATTGAAGCTAAAACCAACCCATACAAATAGTAAGAGAGTTAGAAACAAAACCAACCCCAAATACATGTTTGAGTTTGTTCTATCCCTGTGGAATGCGTGTGAATTATAAAGTTTGTCACAGAGAAGTAGTGGAGAATCCAGGTGATCTGTTTTATCTGATGTCATCTCTTAGAAGCAAGGAGCTCTGCTGTGATTTTGTTAATTTTCAAGTAGCCGGATGGTACAGAAGTTGTATTTAATAACGATGTCTCATCAGGGAAAAAACTCTCCAATATCCTTGGATATTATGAAGATGATAAACTCTATCCTGAAGTATGCTTGCAAGCATGATGGGAATGTGCTGCAAACAAAAGTAGAAGCTTCTGGCATCCAGCATGTCAGGGCTGAGCTGAGTTGGAGATTTTGTGTTCAGGACAGTCCCACTTCATAGCTAAGATCTTGCCTCTCTCTAATGAGGAAACACCAAGAAAGAAGTTTGAGGTATAGTTGTTTTCTTCAAAATTACGACCTAGTGCTTTGTAATAGTATAGTAGGCAACTATATTATCTGCTTCCTGGGATCCCTCACTAGACATGATGGAAATTTCTTTCTTGATCAGGATGTTTACTTTGATGGAGTATGCCTTTTTTGGTGCCTAGGATAGCGAACACAAACTAGTAATCTGTTTTCAAATGGAGTGAATGAAATCACACATACCCTTAATTTCTCAGTGATGGTGATAAGATTGGAGAAATCAATGAAAAGATGAGTTTTAGCAGTTGATTCTTCCTCATTAGTTTTCTCACAGGTCTGCCTATGGTGCACACCCTCCTCATGTTGTATGCAGCACATAACATGCACCACGACTGCTGGTTAAGAAGTGCCTGATGAACTTGGGCCAGAAGCTTCCTTGAGAGCTGAAACTTGTAATGACAAGGTCTGTCCTTGGCCTGCTTCACCTTGTACATTTGCTTATTCTGATGGAAGCAAATGCAATCACAAGACACATCCCTGACATAATTCTTGTTGCGATGAATGGGGGGTTGACTCATAGGAAACTATAAGAAAACAGTGTTTCTGCTCATTCAGTGATGCTGTTTTCTCTCAGTCTTGTAGTAAAATACAAAGCAGATAGAGCAGACTAGAGAAGCACAGGCAAGTAACAGCTTTGAAACTTTAGCCACTCTGGGTGGGAAAAACAGGCTTCAATAGGTGATGTTCATTGAGGAGTTGTTTTGTGCTAGAGCTTTTCCTCTCCAGTCCTGTTAACTTTATATAGGAAACATCCCAGGAGAGTATCAGTGCCAATATTGGCAAGTTTTTAGAGGCTTTCTTAAACCTCTTATTTCACAGAAATCTATGAACTTTCTGGCTGGTCTGTCCTTTCCTAGCCTAGGCCTTACCGAAGAAATCCAACAATTTTCCACTTGAAAATAGCTATGGGTAAAGTCACACACTACTTTCACATAAGATTAAGGGTTTGACAAGCGTAGTGGGAACAAAGAAATTCCAAATTAAGTCTGCTCTGTATTTAAACCCCACTGTCTCAGCCCCTTGTTGCACAATAGCAAACTTTCCTAATGCAAGTAGGTTGTTGATATACTTCCAAAAAGAATTCCAGTTAGCTGAGGGATGGGATTAAATGGATTAAATAGCCTCCTCAGTTTTTGGTGAAAGGAAAAAAAAGTTTGGTTAAAGGGGCATACAAATGTGAGTTTAAATTATTTTGGAGTAGATTGGCCTTCCAAACTGCCTTGTAAATTAGCCTGCCTTCCCTGGCGAGTCCCTGCATGTGGCAGTGGGTGTGCGAGTGTGCTGGGCGTGTGAAGTTTGCACTTTTGCCACAGCCATTTCAGCAGGCAGCGATCCTGGGCTGGGAGAAGAGCTGCCAGTTGGGTAGAAAGGCTGAAGAGAATGTGAAACGGTGCAGAGTCCTCTGTGGACAGTCAGTATCCATTTAGTGCCAAGCTGCTGTGTCCTATTCAGCCAGACCTGAGCCCTGGGAGGGCCCAAGAGGCTCCAGTCCACCATCCTGCTCCTACAGTAGTGTTTTCGGTGGTGTCTTCCATTGCCTCTGTGTTCTGTGCTTATGGTGAAGGTACAGAGAGTTGGTGTGGTATGAAAACCAAGATTCTCCTTCTTTTAGGAGGAGTGGACTCCTTGTGGACTTCTTTTCCTATTCATTTATGAGGCATCAGCTTTGTACAAAGTACATGCACATCCTGTCTTACTCTACCTCATAATGAGAAGAAATTTCTCCTCAACCCTGCCTATCTTGTCTTTCATTTTTCTGACCCCTGAAGACAGGAAATACCAGTATGAAAGTCTTCACCAAGGTCTTGGCAGCAGCTGATAGCTTCATGTGTGTCAGATAATGACTGGAGACGTGACTTGTATGTGGTCAGCATGACTCCACAGCAGACCTATTTTCATCTTGGTCATTTCATGGCATCCTATGTAAATCATAGCCCTGTGAAACTTACTGGAGAGTTGTGCAAGCAGAAGTAGTAGTGTCCTTTTTCTTGTGTTACTGATTTGTCACCAATATCCAAAAGACCCATTCTGTTTCTGGAAAGACAGAGATACTGCCATATACCTAGGGTAACATCAATAATAAATAAATAAGTAGAAGGTGGGAGGGGTTGAAGGGAGCAAGATGAGCAAGATTAGTGGTAGCAGATGAATATTTTCAGGAATCCCTAAAACATTTTTTTGCTTGTTTCTAAAGTCTATTGATTTGCCCTAACCTATTGCTATAGGAGTCACATCTAAGAGGCTGAAGACTAATTCATGCCAGATCCCAGACATTCAGTCTAATTGGTCCTAAGTATAAGCAGTGGGGTAATTTTGTATTGTGTGCATGTTTTCCCTCTAAAAGCAGACTTCTTGCTGTCTTTGATTTCTATATTAGTTTGGAAACGATGCGCCAAGAGTAAAATTTGTTTCACATTTGTTTCAAATTCAAATTAAATCCCTTCACCCCCAACCAAAGAATTTGCAAGGGAAGAAAAAAATGGTTTTGGTGACCTTATCATGACTGGATCTCATCCTGATCCAGCGCCAAATCTTTTTAGCATTGAAAGGAAGTAAAAACAAGAATTAAGAACTTTCTCTGATTACTGCTGGGATAGCAGCATTTCCTCTACCTGCAATGAAATGCTTCAAAGCAGCCTTTTATTCAGGCAGTGTAATTCGTATCTCACATTGCTGACTGACGTACATCTTGTACTTCACCATAACACTTGGGCCTGTGTCCCTCCCACCTGATTTTATTCACCTGAGAGACTCGTCTTCAGAGGGTGGTGAGTGATTGCTTCCTGCGAAGGAGGAGCAGAGAGTGATGGGCAAACCCAAGTGGCAACACAGCCTGCCCAAGGGATGCATTATCTCTGTGCTGGAGCCCCCTTGCTTGCTTTTTCTCAATCCTCATTGACCCTGTAGCATGACTTTGCTTCTGACTTGGTGTGATAGATTAGGTAAAGAATACACGTACCTAAGACTAGTACCTCAGGTTTTTAGCTATAAGTCAACTGACTGGAAAAAAGGAAAAAGGAGGAGACAATGCAAAAATTTAATGTTAGCTGCTTAGCTGTAGGGGTTCTTAAGTGCTTGTCTAGGATTTGCATCTTTGAAAATCTGCCCTCAAGGTAAACTATGCTGCACTGTGCAAAAGTTAGCAAACATTCACAATGTGTCTGGGAGGTTAATAGTTTCCCAACTTTCCTCACCCTGTGCGTGGCTTTTTTCCCTTTTTTACCCCATAAAGCAGCATACTAGAGGCTCATCAGGTTGTGCATTAAATAATGGAGTTGTTATGCCAACAGGCTGTGCTGAAAGGTGTTACATCAGTGATTTCTTTTTCATCCCACTGTTCTTTGATCTCTGCTATAAGGCAGATCTAACAGTGAAAACTTTTGAAGATGATAGATGAATTTTACTAATTCACTTTTCATAATCCTTGCAAAAAGTGTCCGTGCTTATCAGTCAAAAAAGATTTAATAGCTGTTGTCTCTTGAAAGTCTCATATTATCAGGATTGCAAACTATGGAATTACTTTGATGAAGTATTTTGGTAGAATGTATTGAAATGCTGTTTTAAATGCTTTATAATAAATTAATAAAGATATTTCTTTGTTATAACCATGCTTTGTTTTTTGTATTTTCTCACTAAAATGTAAAACTCTTGCAAGAGTGCACTGTACAGTGGTAAATATTTGATGTCTTTATTGGTGTAAATTGCTCAGCTTTAATTTCATATTATTGGAATTCACTGAAACAGTCAATTGAAATACACTAACTCTCAAAACATTATATAGTGCTGAAACAAATGGTAGAAGTCTTGGCGCACAATATATAAAGCACTGTAGCTGATGGAACCATTGTGACAGTAAGCAGTGTGTAGAGTGCTGTTTGCAGATTTCAGAACCATGAAATGTGACATTTTCTAGAAAGGAGCAAGTGTTTGGGCTTGTACCTGGATGACATTCACACTTATATTGTTCAGATGAAGTCAGTAATGTTAGTGCAGTTTCCCAGGATTTCATCCAGCACAATTTTGCCCAATATATCTTTCATTAGTTGAGCTCCCCACATCTCTGAAAAACCCTACTTACAGAAAATTTCCAGCAGTTCTTAGAATTATAAAAAGTGCTCACAGGCTCTGACTATATTTTCTCTCTTCTCTTTACAATAGCTTTGGGCCAGATAATGCTCTATGTCGATGGCATGAATGGAGTTATAAACCATAATGAAACCATCCAATGGCTGTACACGCTTATTGGGTCAAAGGTAAGGCACTCTCCAAAATTCTCATTTTATATGGTTTTGGTGTTCTTTAAATGCATTTTATTTGTATTATGTGTGCTTTGGGGGTATAAATAGACCATGTGTTAGGTTCTAAAATATTACATAACACTTTGCATGGAAACCAGGCCACACTGAGCTGTTACTTCTTTTCTACTGTTTTTATACTCACTTGTTGGCACATCCTCTGCTCTTAAAAGCAAAGATGCCTTCATTACTCTCTGTGCTGCCATTGCACTTGACAATGAGGAAGATTATTTAGTCTTGTAGTTGCAGTTCCCAAGACATTCTTTGGAAGCACTTTTTGGGGTGGTTTTTTTTGCCTTTCCATACTATAAATGCAGTTCCTTTTCTACTCACCATTCTACACTGCTCAACTTTGCTGAGCACTGGGGCAGGATAATTCAGAGTGACTTCTTAGACTAGAATGCACCAGTTCAGTTGGAAGTTATCTACAACAATCATCTGGTTCAAATGCCTGACCATTTCACTTTATGGAGGACTGACAGGTTTGGACATTGCCCACCTCTAGTAAGCCTGAAGAGCCCTGGAAGACCAAGTCTGGTAACTGCCTATGGGATATTCTTTGTTGGTCCCTACATATGAGACAAAAACTGTAAGACAGAATATATGCTGCTTGGGTTGGTCTTCTTCAATGGAATAGTGATTTATTTACTGCACAATCCACCTTTAAGGCCATCTTTGCTAGAATTTGAAAAGGAAGCAGAACACAGATTATTGGTGTGTGACCCTGAGGGGCTGTAGGGGACGTAAATCACAAATACACCATTGTCCAGTCTGTTGGCTCTCCAGCATTAGGAAGTTTTTTAAGGCCTCCCAGGGACTGCTGATGCTCTTACTACGTAGACTTAAACATAAGATCTGCATGTCACAATAGCTGAAACACAATATGGTAGTTCCTGTTAACAACTCAAAAGTTGCTGTAATTGGTGGAGTTGAATCCATAGTTATAGTTACTTAGAAATTTCCAGGCATGTTTCCTCAAGTGTCTGAGTTACAGAAAGTTGTTGTTGTATACTGTAGTGACATAAAGATGCTGCTGTTCACTCTTTTCCTCTGATAGCTTTCATAACTCGAGGAGAAAGAGCTTGATGTCCCAGGGGTCATTTTTAACCACTGCAGAATTTTTTCTGCAATGTACAAGCTTCATTGCTGCAGCAGATTATTAAGTGAAAGAACAAATGCTACAGTATTGAAAGAACTGATTTGCCTTGTGTTGACAGACCTATACTGGTAGATAAGTAAAAATCAGATAATTATGATTATCAAATCTCAGGCTTTAAGGGCATGGTTCATGATTGGGAGAAGATGAGGAGAAACTTTTCCCCCACATAAAATGTTCCACTGTTGTCTGGGCATTATGCTGGGCCATTTGTCCTCTTGAAACAGGGAACATTTGCCACAGTTGGAAAAGCAGTGCAAGATGAGAGAGAAATGGTTTGCTTGGTATAGATCATCATTTTCTATGGAACAGATAAAAAAGCAAGAAAGGAAAAAAATACTGCCATGTTCATGATTATTTTATTTCTCTAATACACATAATGGGAGTGAGATGGGAGAGAAACATGACTGTATTGCTACCTTGCAGATTAAATTCTGTCTAGATTTTCTTGCCTCAAATACTTCAGCTCTCGGGTCCTTAAGCTCCTTTCTCCCTCCCCCATCACTAGCCCAAATGATTATCTCCATGTCCTGGCTCAGTGCCTGCAGCTGAGGAATGCAGGCAATGTGCTTTGAATAGTTTGGTTTCAGGTAGCATCAAAGTTACTTTTCATTATTCTTCGACTGTCTTGGAAGGGATCTAAGTCCCTGTCTGTGTGCCAAGAGTTAACCAAAGGTATGGCAGGCTTACTGTCAGAGTGTGGTGGGACAGCTGCTTTATGCACTTAGAGGTGGTTTTGACTTTCTGTGAAAAATGAACCCCTGGAATTTGCAGTGCACCTAATTTGCAACCCTGCTATGCTGGTGCCTTCTCCACAGCAAAGATGACGAAAAATATATTAACATTGCTGAACAAAAATGGAATATTGGAATTGCCAATTAAGTCTTGGAACAAATCCCTCTAATAGGATTCAGAAGGAATATAGTTATTCAGCTGCCACAGCTGCGACACATGGTTTCTTGCCTGCTCGAAAGCTCTGACTGGGTTTAATATACTTAGTAGTGGAGGTTGTTGAATTGGTTAATTCAACATAGTTAATTTTTACTTTTTATTTTTATCAAATACTGTAATGGTTTGATCCTTCTCTGTTGCTTGCTCTGCTCTATTTGCATAGGGCTGCTGGCTCTGTCACCCTTGCTTGCTCTCAGAATCATATTATTTTATGTGCTGGCCCACTGCAGGACACAGGTTCAGCAGAGGACTTGAGGGTCTGGCATGCTCAGCACTGCAACAGCTATAATTTTGGTACCTGGCTCCAAGGTCACTTTATGCACCTAGCAATACTTCTGTATAGGGATGGGGAAAATAGTTGGGAAATAAAATTTTAAATTAGTGAGAAAGGACTATAAGCAATTTTACTGAAAGCCTGTCTAGATGGTTGTTGTATTCCTTACTGTTGCTAGTTCTGCTGCAGTTTTACCCCTCTGAGCATCAATGGATACTTATATTGATGGATTATCAAAAGTTGTTGATAATTTTACTGCTGCTGCCTAAATTTGCTCTGAATAAAGATAATAGGGAGGTGGTTAAAATTCCAACAGTGTGACTGCACTGGTGCTGTTGTTCTTGTGCCAGGTCAGAGGCACTAGTTGTGTCAGAGTGAAGAACTGAAAAGCAGGAAGGAAATTATTCTTATATGACTTGTTTGCTAGGACACAAAAGAACCATCTGTTACAGATTGGTGTTATGTAGGTGCTAGATTGGAAGTTTGATGATAGCAGTACCGTTCTTCTGCGATATTATGTGAAGAATATTATTGGCACATCACATACTCTTGGGACCACAGCTGGTCCTTTGCAAGATGCATCCAACCATATCTGACCATACAAGTGTGTGCCAGTGGGTTTTCGCTGGCTGTAGACCATTTTCCAGTCGTCAGTGGTTGATACATCCCTGGCATAAAACATCAGTCCCAATTTAAATGTACATTACTACTATTTTATTATTAGTTATATAGGCAGTGATTCATCAGTCTTTCCCTGTTTGACAAAGCATTCAAGTATGTATTTAATGGGTGTATGGTTACATGTTGTTGGCTTCCAGATAACTTCAATACGTATCTGAGGTCAGCAGAGAACTGCTGTACTGCTGTAGGCATGCAAAAGAGGGCTATAGCAGGACCAAGGCTCTAACCATCTTATATAAGCTGGAAGTTATGTAAATAGGAAATATCTGTGTCAACCAAGCTTTCTTTTAGCATTTGTTGCTCTCATGGGACATTCACACAAGAGTTTTTTTTTTCAGAAGACTAAACTAGGTGTCAATGAATGTTAGTTAATAGTGCTTTCAGAATTGCTCCTTATTTTTTATCTTTATTTTAAAGCAGGTAAACTAGCCTGTTTGGGATGATGCCTTAACTGACCACATACTCTAACATATGTAGGATGTTTCAGGCTCATTGTCTGGGAGATGATATTTCACCACATTCTCAGTGTTTCTGCCAACTGTGCATTACTATTGCTGAAGCTGGATTTACATTTTTGTATTGTACTTCAAATATATTTAAGCTGGTTGTAAATGAACATGCATTTGTTTATGCTGGAGCTCTCAGGTGGATCACCTGCAAGTAAATGGTGGTGGCTGTTGCAAAATTTCTCTTATCCAAAACAAGGGCCACCATGTTAAAGACATACATGTATTAAGCCATATTGAGTCCTTATAATGTATTTTTCATCCATTAGCATGTATGACGTAATATATATATTAAATTTAATACGTGTTGGTAATCCCTCTGACTTAGTAATAGAAAGTATATAATACTGTATCAGTGCCTTAACCTCTTCAGGACTAGCTACTGACTGTTTACAAAAAATACATTTGTGAACCAAACATCTTGGAAAAAATACAGGTGTTTATATCATTCTCTAGAGAAGCAAACATTCCTTAAACCCATAGGCTTTTACCAATCCACCTCAGTCTTCCAAGATACATCTAAGACATTAATTGCCCAAAACCTGAGTCTAGTTTCACCTTTTCTTTCCCTCTGTTTCTGACTGCTACTGATAATGATTTTTTTTTTCCCATTTGATGACCCAGGCTGTTCTAATTTCCCCCAGGGGAGGTAAAGCCCCTTTTTGGCATTGTTTTCAGTGGAAAATAATACATTTTCAAAGTGGTGCTGGGTAACCTCAGAAGACAGTGTGGAATGCTGGGCCCAGGCTGATACAACGAGGTTGATTAAAGATTCCTATCTCACATCTTGTTTTAATTTTTTTCTACTTTGCTTCTGTCTGGGTCCTAGATTGCAAGGTTAACTACAAACTTCAGCTAGCAAGTTGTTCCCTGTGCCTTGTGTGAATATTTTGCATCTCTTGGTGTTAATGATTATTGGAATGTTTAAAAATGCTATTCAATCAAAAAGCAAAAACCCGACACTTTCACACAGAACATAGTTGTAGTGGGTGAATTTGTTGATTTCAAAAGGAAAGTCATAGGGTTGCAGAACTATAGAATGGTTTGCATTGGGAGGGTTCTTAAAGATGATCTGGTTTCATGCCCACTCTGCCACAGGCAGGGGCACCTTTCACTAGTCCAGGTTTCTCAGGGCCCAATCAACCTGCCTTTGAATAAGTCCATTAGGGACTACTTTTCCTGCATGCTGCCAGTGGTAGGTTAAAACATGCACATGGTTAGTAAGTCATTTCATGGTAATTTTGAGAGAAATACTATTCACATAAAACTCTAATTTTTTAAATATGTTTTTGTTTTGTTTACAAATGAATCATTTAAGGTGTATAGAGGTAAATAGTTGAAAAGCTTGACTCAATTAGTCTCTATTTCACAAGTCATTTATGCCTGTGCTTGACTGAAGTCATAAGCGAAGTCGAGAATACTGTATAACTTGATTTACTTCTTTTCCTCGGGAAATTTATTGCCCAGTGTCACGCAAATGGATTTTAAAGTTGGTCTCCAAGTAAGTATCAAAAACTGGTTTGTAGTCATGGAGAAAGTTACAAATCGAAAGGACTTAACAGATACAAATAGGAATAAAATAGCATTAGTAGTATTAAACCCCAAAGTATGTTGAGCGAAACCACTGCCAACCTGCATGGTATACCCTCTTGTTGAAGATCTTGGAAATACTGACTATTTGCATCTCATTCATTTTTCTGGCCATATATTTTGAAAAAATAATTGTGTGTATGTGTCTATTCTGAGCTAACATTGCCTGGATGATGGGAATGAATATATATAGGAATATGCCTGATTTTTGTGAGCAAGAGGTTGTGCTCTAGAACTGTCCTGCACTTTATTCCTAATGTGTTTATAAAGTGATCTAGAAAAGCTGGCCAGCTAAAAGAATTGAGAATACAGGGGAAAGAAAATCATACCACTTGGGGAGTTACTGGGATTAATTTTACATGTGCTTTTTTTTTCTCAATCTGCTGCTTTGACGGTTAAAAATGCTGCAGCCTCTGACAAATGAGGCCCCACATACAACTAAAACACAACCTATACTATGTAGATTTCATCGTCTCTTACCTCCAGCCACAACTCTGATAATCAAGCCTATAGTTTTGTTCTGTTTTCAGGTCTAGCCCAGGTAGAAATGTCAATTAGGTGTCAGTCCTACGGGTTATCAGGCTCCTTGACTTCCTGGAAGGGTTCAGAGCAAAACCGAGATCTCCCCTCAAGCCCTAGCATCATTGCAGTCTCACCCATGGGCTACCCTGGGCTTGAGATCTTGAGCTGTGGGAAAGAGGTACAGCTGCATTTTGAGTTCAGTGAAACTCTGAACATTCATGTCAGCTTAGCAGCTGGCTCTTAAATTTAATCTACTATGCATTTGGCCAATGAACTATTGTTGTGAAAATGATTGTGTGATGGAGAAACAAAATCCTGGATTTATAGGAACTTTCTTATTTCCTGCCTCTCAAGGACTTGATCTGATGCTCACTCATGTCGCCAGAGAGCTTTCCTGCTGTTTCACTGAGTAACTGTATCAGCACTGTTGCATGAACAGAGTTTATTTTGAATCGTATTTAACTAGTGCTTTGAAGATAAGGATCAGGATGTTGCAATAAACTTGGAATAGGATATACCAGCCAGTGCAGACTGTATTAAGCACTCGCTTGGTCTCTGTAGCTCATCAGACAGACTGATAATGGGAGATGCTGCTCTTTACCAACCATCTTTGTAAGTAGGTTTCAAAGTCCTTCCATCAAACATGAGAGTTTGCAGTAATTGTGTCTGTCAGAGACTGAAATGGTAAATGGCTTAGACATTGTTAAGCTCAGCAAAAGACTTTTGTCCACTCTAGCAAAGTGCAGAGAAGCAGCTGCTCATCTGCAGAAGCCCACCCCTCCCTGGATATGCCTCCTAATTTGAACTGCAGAAGGACCTTGAGATAGATAAGGTGGTACTATTGTCCAGCTATTCCAGGTCAAATAAAAATGTATCCACAAGTGTAAGAGATTGAACTGCTAATGTTCACCCACCTGCAGTAAACACCTGGGTCTGTACGAGACTGGGGCTGATGGCTCAAATAATTGGATGGCTGCTTTGCTAGTGATGCACAGAGTGGCCTCCCAGGTGCAGAAGGGCATGCATACCTGAAGCTACAAACTGGACTTCCAGGTAAGGGAAGAGGCGGTTAAGAGGCAAATCCTGGGAGGTTGGATAGTCCTTATCATGCCCATGTCCTGCCTTACCTGATGACTCAGCTGTGAAAAACCTTCTGGGGAGCACTAAAGGCATTGACACCTAGCCTGAGCTACTCATCTATCCATATGAATGATGGACCATAATGGGCCATGATTGATTCAACTAGCTGACATAAGAGACTGCTGCAATATCTTAGAACATTTCGAAGACTCATGAAGTGTCCCATGATCCAGTATTGCATCATCCAGGGGAGCTACAGGGTGCATTTCCACCTAGCCCGCACAATGTAAATCCCATGAAATGGAGTTTTGTGTACTCTCTCACCCCTACCACTCAACAGGTGGTCTGCGACCACCAAGAAGACCTGAAGAAGGCCCATGGAACATTGTTGGCATTTATGAAGTGGCAATATCTTTTTTCTACCTAGTCTGTCACTCTTTCTCTCCCTCCACTCCCATCCTCTTTCTTTCCTTCCTTGAACCCCTCGTTTACTGTTAAATAAAATCCATATTATTGGCTTTGGCATATGGTCTCATTTGCACCTTAATTCAGTCAGAGACATCTCGCTAATAATTTTAATATTCAGATCCTAGCAGAGTTCTGCAGCAGAAACTATTCCTGTAGCTCCATATGTTGCTTTCACTTCTGAATATTTTGAAGGGATAAGCACACATTTTTCTGTGTTCAAAATGAACTCTTGTAGATTAAGGAGATACTAGAAAACACACAGTTCCCCCACATCACATCGGAGATCTGATTTCAACTCGTTTGAAGTAGGGAATGAGAAAGTGTAATTATTAACTGCCAACAATGTGGCAAATGTTCGGACTTAACTTTTCACTAAGTTTCCTCTGTTTAAATCTGTATGAGAAAGTGTCAGGTTAGCAATGAGTGAAGTATGTCCAGATATTCCCAGAAAATACCATGCATCTCTGCAGATGTCCACATTTCTTCTTGTAAAGGAAAGGTATGAAGAAAGAAAAAGGCAAGTGTAATTCTAGCATTGGGTGGGGTAAAAACTGAAAAACAACCTAAAAGTCAGTGCTAGTTTTCAGACTTGCCCTGCTGTAATTCAGAGTAACAGATCTGTTACTGTTCACATTTGTGAGCAAAGTGCTTTGCTTCACACGCTGGGTATTAATATTTGCTGTTAGCTATTACTGTTTTCTAAAAAGCATTATGTCCAGCACTGCTGTGAAAGGAGAAGGTGCAGTTGGAAAGTTTATCTGTACTGAAGGCTCAGACTAAAGAAAATGGAGCCCACTTTTTCCAGTATGCTTGGAGCTGCCAGTGTGAAATGTCTTTGACTGTAAAATCAATTGCCTGACCAAGAAAAATAGAGAATGTTCTAGACATAAGTTGTCAAATTAAACAGAATGAAGAAATATTAAAGAGCTGCTCCAAAGATAAAAAGAAGCTAGTTATAATCTATGCTTATGGTATAGTACACGAGTGAGATTTTTATGCATATCTAAATGCAGAAATCAACTTGGCCAGTATAAAGTACATTGCGGTCATTATGCCAACCCTTTTGAGATAGTTATGTTATTATTTTGCAGGGTAGAAATATCATTAGTCCTAAGTCAGGAGTTTGATAAGCTGCATTTTAAGGTGCGTTTTAAAATTACGATAAGCAGTTTTGTCTGAACCTTTTCTGGGAGCACTGTTTCATGAACTCAGATGCATAATGCTTTTGGTTTGCAGGGTTGCCTGTTTTCTGGTCTTGTTCTTAGGTGATACAGTGATGTATCTGACAGCGGCTACGATGCTTGGCAGAGGGCATGTGAGCTCTTAGAACGTTTTGATGGAGAGCAGGGAAAGCTCTTCTGGTGCATAATCAGTTATTGAAATATCACTAAACACTAATTCGTTAAGTCAAACCTTCAGTGAAGGTCAAATTATATAGTTTTCTTAATCTATTTGACAGTTAAAATAAGCATTTTGAAAAGTCCAGTAATGCTTCACAATTAAGGCCTTCCTCTGAATTTCCTCATGGTTTTTTTTAATCCTAATAATTTCCCTTCATTTTGGTCAGCTCATTCGTGTTGATAAGTTATGTGATATCTTTAGCACCGTGGCAGAAGCAGGATGCAAACTGCACAGCTAAGTGCCTCTTCATGAAAGCACCTACATTTGTTCCCTGTGGAACATCATTTGACGGTCCTTACTTTCTCTCCTTGTTCTCCAAGACTAATACTTTGGGCTGCCAGACTCAAATTCTGACAATGGAAGAAGATTTTTGGACAACCACATCCATTATCAAACATGGATGTATGTTAAACTAGCTGTTGTCTCAGTCTGTTGGATGACTGATTCTGGTTTATATATTTATATTCATAGATAAATGCATACCAAAAATCAGAAATCGGAGGCTCATGTCAGTAGCAAATATCCTTTGTGCTCTGTCCTTATATCTTGCCTTCAATCACAGGACCACATCCACAGGAGGTGAATCTCTATGAAATATAAGAAAATGCACCATAGTGAGTGAGTATGTTTCCACAAAATACCGAGTAACTGCATAGTGAGACCAGTATACAAAACAAGCCTGGCGTCCATATCTCCTGAGGTTTAATTAAGTTTCAGGCAGGGCTTTTGGTTATTCTTCCAGCAGAAAGCAGTGGATGGGGATGGAAGATTGCAGTGGTGGTGCTGAGACAACTCTCACACTTCTGTAGGAGAAAGGAGGTGGCCAACTTTTGCATTCTTCAGTGGGTATTAAAATTCCGGGGGTTTAGGACTGTTAAAGAAAGGCCATTATGCCTAATTTTTACTTATTCTATCAGATTTGAAGAATATAGGTATTCTTTCCTTATTTTGACAGAGCTATGGGCTAACTTTTTATGGTTATCAGCAGACACTACAAAATTTTTTCTGTGACAAGCATAGTTGAATTAATTCATAGGATGTGGGTAGGATGCTTTTGTTAATCATTTATTTTTTCTCACTGTTAATAGTAAACTTTGTAAATTTGTTGCCAAGTTGCTTCTTCCTCTGACCTCTATTTTGATGATTATTATTTGTTATTAAAGATTCTTGAGAGCCGCACATTTGGTGTAGATCTTTTTACAGGATTTTGCAGAAATGCGAGTTTGTGAGGAAACAAAGCAGAAATTCCACAAAAAGTATGTTTAAATGTTTGTCTATGGATGCAGGATCTCATTACTGCTCTAAAACTATGAATTGAATCTTCTGTGTACTCTGTGGCTTCTGTTATGAGGCACATAGGATCCATCATTTTCTGCAGAGCTGTGCTGCTTAATCTTCTCGCTCAATAGTTTTTCTGAATGTCCTTTTTCTGGAACTTCTTGAGGCAGAAACTGAATTAGTATATACTTCACTGCCTTTATTTTTCCTCTGAAATTCATCTCAATTTTCTTCTTAAATTAGTATCTGTCCTCATTCCCATATATATAGTGCACTAGTGGAATTCTGCCTGCAGGAAAGAAGGTGGTATCCAACATTTTTTGCAGTGTCATGTAAACCAGATCCAAGACAGTTCAGCCAACACAGCAGTTAATATACTGGTGTTTTGCTTGTAGCTTAGCCTGGAAGAATGGCCCAGCTAGGGAGGGAGGCTGTACATTGGGAGACCCAGGCTGAATCCAGCTCCCAGGCACATTCTTGAACCGGTTTTCAAATCCCTTTTTGCCATGGTCCCTCATCTGGAAAATTGGTATTCGGATTTTAGAGCCCTGGGGGAAGAAAATAAGGGAGTCAAAAGACAGATTATATGTGTAGAAGACAGATACATAGGTGAAAGTTGAACCTAATACTAATTGTTACCATATCTGCTCTTCTGGCATCACTCAAAAATGTTTGTCATTATGTTATTTATATACAGCTGTTCTTTAAAGCAATGGCTACTAGCTGAAGATATTCAGATAACAGGAAAAAGTATGCTGTGTCAAAAATGAAAACCAGCAAAACATACACGATGGCTTTATATTCAGCATGTACTGCACCCCAAAGAATCTCTGAATTGTAGCCAGCTCAGGTCCTGCAGCAGGCACCAGATTATTGATCAGGACTCATTGTGGTTATCTCATAGATTTTATGTTAGTCTCCTCAGTTACAGGACTAGTCCTTAGGAAGGAAGAGGTCTGGTAGGATATGTGAACCTCAATTACTTTTCATAAGATCAAAAAGAAAGTTCTCTGATTTTTTTTTTATTTTTTTTTTTAAATCCACAGTGCACTAGCAGTGGTTTATACCATATAGTCTTTTCAGAATAATTTCCAGCATACCAATACCAGCAGGTTCTTTAGCTGGTTCCCATGATACACTGAAATGAGTTGCATCTGGGCATGCTGTGTACTCTCTTTCCATATTCTGATCCTCTTTGATCACAGCAATTGAACAAGGAGTTCAGATGCTTCCTGGTTTGCCCCCCTCTATCTCTCCACTATTTTCCTTTTTGAAGAGCACATCAATAAAAAACAAGAATGTGGTGTTCAATATAAAAAATACTGCTAATACCTCAGTCAGCATGAAATTTCTATAGATTGGTCCCTTTTATTTTTGAATTTCCTCCTCTTATTAGAAGACAGAGAACTGTAGCAAAGGTATGCTTTGTCTTTTTCATTTCCAGCAGTGTGTAACTGCTTCCTTTCTTAGCTTAGTAATAAAATTAAAGCGACCCCTCAGAAGCCAGTTTTTCTACACTGCACTTTAAATGTCGCTGTGTGGTTGTCTGAGCATCCCATTGTCATGATTTTGGAGGGAAACGTAACACTTTGCTAACTTGCATTTTGAATGTTTCTGTGTCTTCAGTCAAGGTTTGCATATGACAGGCTTTCTTGCAGAATGTAAATGGAAAGAGTAAAGTGGGTCAAGAGACCCCTACCAGTATTGATGTATGGAATTGCCTCAAAACTGTTAATCCCATGGGGATTGTGTTTCACTTCATTATGTTTTCCTTTAAATAGAGAGGATAGAATTCCACTTCATATTTTTGCTCCTCTGTGTCATTACCACTCTCTGTGGTTTTCAGTGCTTTGTGCTCAGGTAATTTTTTCTTTCTGTGTTTCTCATTGCAGTCTAGCTTCCCTATATACATACTTTTCTCATGTTTGGTGTCTGTTGGGCCACTCTTCCATGCTCAGGGGAAGTGTAGACCCACTGTAGTAAGGGTTCTGCATGACTGTAGGGGGGAGGTTCCCATAGACAACCTGAAAGTAGGTTTGATTCCAGATCTGCAGTGTCTGGTGATTTGCTCAGATGGACACCTCTGCTAGCTCTGGATCCGATAGATTTGTGGCAAACTTCCTTAGAATTATGAAATACTTCAACTTTCATCACTGGCCTGCAAAATTTTCCCTTGTTTCTTTGTCATCCCCTTCTGATGTGGGAATGCAACGTGAATGCCCAAGTTCAGTTTCTGACAGTGCAAGATCACTCATAGCAGAGCATCAGACAGAAAATGTCAAGTCACTACACAGAAATTGAAGTCTATGTTAAAGACAATAGCCTTGCCATTTACTAGGGTGGCTTTTTCACTGGAACACCAAGGGTTCAGAGGGTGTCCCAAGGCGTTGGACCATGGGACGGGATCTGAAAAAAGAGCACAAGATTTTCCTGATGTCATCACCCAATGCAGTATTACTGCAATTACTCATCCTGGGGGTTGTTTTGGTTTTCTTCCCTTTTCCTCAAAAGGGTGGGTTAGGGTTATTCGTCATCTTTGGCTAAGCCTTCATTAAGTTATGTGGAACAGATGGACATCAGCAGACTTTCTTTACCTACAGGTCTGAGTAGTTCAATCCCAGTCTGCACCATTTATGATGCTGTGGATGTTAAAGCACTGATAGCATCCTGCCACTTCACTTATTGGTCAGTTCCAGAAGAAAAATTAAACCTAAAACCATATTCTACCCATTACCACCCTTTACAGAGGGATGCTGTCTAAAGTTTTTGCAGTAGGGTACCTTTCCTAATAGAAGTGAGTTGCAGTCCGAGAGGAAGAAAGGGAGATATTTCACTCACTGGACCTCCAAGAAGTTTTAGTCTTACTCTTTCCTTTGAAACTGTGCGTATGTGTATCTGATTTAATTTTAAATCATGCTTTGTCAATAAAAATAGTTTTGTTAAATGTCCTGTATCTTTAGAACTGAATGAAAATGAAAATTTGGAGAATTTTTAGAGTAGATATTAATTCCTTCTGCCTTCATCTGAGGTTCCTGCTTTCCTGCATGGGTATGGACACATACAGATGAATGCTGATTCACTCATCTTCTCTGACTATGCAGTCAGTGGTGGCCACCTCATGCCTACAACAAGTAAAAAACAAAAAAGGAGACCTGACAGGACACATCCTGTGTAGCCCAGATACAATAAAACACTGCAGCTGTTCTCATGTAGAAAAAAAAACATCAGTGAGTGGAATGATGAAAACAAGCTGCCTTTTCTGCCTTAGAAAAGCCATCCCACAGCACCACCTAGCAGGCACAGATGGATATGAATAAACAGTCTGAGAACAGGACTGGAGCGAAATGCTCCTGGGAGAATACAATGTTTGAGCAGGACTATGTGCCTTAAAATACCTATTCCATCTAATACCTAGCACAGGTCATTGGTACAAGCTGAGCTGGGCTGTCCTTCCCTCAGGCAGCTGGTATCCTTCAGTGTGGAATATTTCACAGAATCACAGAATATGCTGAGTTGGAAACGACCCACAAGGATCATCGAGAGTCCAACTCCTGGCCCTGCATGGGACCATCCCCAAGAGTCACACCATGTGCCTGAGAGCATTGTCCAAATGCTTCTTGAACTCTGTCAGGCTTGGTGCTGTGACCACTTCCCTGGGAGCCTGTTCCAGTGCCCAACCACCCTCTGGGTGAAGAACCTTTTTCTAATATCCAGCCTAAACTTCCCCTGACACAACTTCAGGCCATTCCCTCAGGTTCTGTCACTGATCACCACAGAAAAGAGATCAGTGCCTGCCTTTCCTCTTCCCCTCATGAGGAAGTTGTAACTACAATGAGTTCTCCCCTCAGTCTCCTCTCATGCAGCTAATCAATCTCTCTGCGTATCTAAAAAAATACATCTTCAGTTTTGGGGTATTTTTTATAATTTGGAGTTATGCTCTTCAGCCCAATGTATTTTTCAACATATCTAGCTTAGTTGGCGTGATGGCTTTAGTTATTGTGCAATTTGGTTTTGTCTGCATTAGTCCAAGGCAGAAATTACGCAGCCACCTGCTGAGGTACACTGCCAGAGCATGGATTTTGAAGAGCCAGCAAGCACATCCTCATCCCACTCTTGTGGCTGAGGAAGATGTAGTTAAGCTGCAGCTGCTGGCTGTCTCTGTTTTTAAAAGTAGATGTCTTACATGTTTGTTTTTTGGGCTGCAAATGTGAAGTATTTATTTGTGAATCTGTAGCAGCCTATTGCCTTCGCTTTATTATTTGGTTAATTTTGTTCATCCCTGTACCTCACACATAACCTTTCAGACTTCACCCTGCCGTCCTAAACAGGTGGAAATGAAAGGTTTTGGCAATACCCACTTGTGGGAGGCTGTCTAGGAGCTTGAAGGAAAGCTGCAATTAAACATGCAATTTCAGAGCACGAGTTGTAGTTGGTTATGCTGAACTAGAGCAGCACGGGTCCTCCTATGAATGGTGCTGTGGATTAGAAAAAAACATGACTCAGTAATAGGGAGGAGTAGTAGGACTTTCAGCTTGCAAAGGTTTTTTAGTTTGGCATTACACATATAGGCAGATCGGCTTTACACCTCAGAGGCAGGTCAGAGAGACCTCTCACAGCAATACTGAAATCCAGTCCCTTCGAGGTTCTGAGATCTTGTTTTCCTGGTTAAAAAGTGTGACTGACTATCAAGGCTCTTAATTTGCTCTGTAGCGTTGACAAAACTGTTGTTATTTTTATTATTATTGTTATTATTTGTAGTCAAGAACTGTACAACTAAATCCATATGTGGGAGCCTAAAATAATTCTTTCAGACATTTTACTTTTCTGAAAGGAAGTGTGCCCATGCAGGAATTTGGAGGGTGGGGAGGGTGGGGTATTGGGGAAACAACCAAAAATACCCCAGATGTTTTTTTCTGGTGTTTCCACGATCACTGTGGTAATATCTTTCGTGCCTTTCACACAGTTGCTCCATCATACTTCTCATCTCTTTTACGGGACTCTTTAGATGTTTAAGTAAAGGTTCTTTGTTATGTTCTGTGAGAGCCTACTATGAAACATTTTCTAAAAGCAAGCAAAATAACCACAAAAGTAAGAGTTCAGTGTGATTTTAGTACTCTCAGTAAAGTCACCTCTTCAAAAACTGTACTCTGCTGAGTAGCTGAAAGGGTCAAATCTCAATTACATTTGCTTTTGGCTAAATCTATAGGAACTATTCCCATCAGACATTACACAGCTACTGCAGCACATTTCACTTCAGCTTTCTTGGATACAGAGGATCATGTTCTGCAGCAGTTTATTTTCCTGCTTTTGTGAACTGCTGCCTCTCTTTAGGGCATAACTGTATTTACTGATTTTGCCTGCAGTTACTCTTGACTTCAGAAGAAAGTGGAATTAATCTGTTGTGGTTACTTCAGGAAAAAGAAAGGGTTGTTTGGGGTTTTTTTTTTCCCATCTCCTCTCTCTCCCTTTTTGTGTCTGTACTGCTCCCAAAGAACTAAAACAACAGCCCAAAACTGATCTCTGATGCAAGTCAAAGCACTGCTGATTATGATCTCATGCTTCTGTGGGTTCAGCTCTTTGAATGACTGTGGCAATTACTTGGCTAAAAACTATACAAGTCCCAGATGCTGAATAATTCTTAAATACTGCATCTCAAATATGTTTCATTCTGACAAAACAAAACTGAAAAATGAGTTAAATAATGCCACAGTAAAGGCACATCTCACTGTGCAGTGGCTTGTTCCAATGCATTTAGGTTCGGAACAGTGCACTAAGGGTCAAATGTAGTGAAACAGGGACTCTGCTAGCTGCTCCCCTGTCCTGGTCACCACTGCTGCAAACCTACCTGTAGGCTCGTTCCTACAGCCTCTTAGAAATATACAGGCACATATTTGATTTCACTTATCTTATTACATTGCTGTTTGGTATTTTTAGACTTGTGGTCAGGTGACTTCAGAGGATGCTCTGTCTTACTTCTGAGGCTCTCTTAACCTCACTTGGGAGATGGAAACCTAGTCCAGACTTGCCTTTGAGCTGCGCATCCAGATTTCCAAGAAAGTAGGCAGTAGGGAGACTTTACACATGCAGATGGGTTAGTTCAGAAGCCTGGCTGGACCTGTCAGGTTTGAACATGAATTCCCAAGCCTTGAATACTCTTCACAGCCGTGTTCTGAGTCTGCTGTATAGAAAACGTGTTTCTATCCCTTTCGGTCTGCTGTCAAACTAGACTGAAGATGGGATTGCTGTTGCTGTGGTATTGCTGAAGAACTGAAACACAAATTCTGTGAGTCACTGCAGTTCCTCAGCAAGCTGCTCAGTATTTTCTTAAGTGCTTGACAAATCTTAAGTCACTTAAGCTACAATATCACAGATGTTTACTGTACTCCCAGAGATTACAGAGAACTACTTGAACCTCATTGTATGAAAGGTCTTGTCTTCACCTGATTTGTGAACTGAAAAATACATTTTGGGCGTATGTATGGACATCTGAATCTTAACATATGTAGAACTGTTTTGTTATACTGAAATTAGGTAATTACTGTGAACTGGTGAAATTGTGTTATCGATCTTTTTGTACTCACATGTCCCTTTCAGTATATGTGTGTTTGGGGGTGGTATGGGTGTGTGAGAGAGAATGACAGAAAACAAGTTGCCAGGTGTCATGCTGCAAAAAGAAAGAGTGCTTTAAAAGAAACATCTAAGGGTCTTCACTTTTTTTATTCACATTTTTCATATAGCTGTTATTACTTAGTCACATTTAACAAATCAGACAAGGTCCTGGGTAATTAACTATAACAGGCTTTGTAGGGAGTTGGACAAGATGACCCCCAGAGGTGTCCATTCCAACTTCAACCCTTCAGTGAATCACCCGAAGTTCCTCCTCCTTTTTCTGCTGTAGTGGTATCCACATAAATGTGCTTTACTCTTCCAAGAAAACTGTAAAAGCAGGATCTTCTTTATGGGTTGTAACAAAGAAGTCAAACTATTAGTCAAACTACAGTTGGGATCTGTACATGGAGAGGAATTAGAGTTCTTTCAAGGATGTTAATGAAGCTGAAGCTGACTTCATCTAATCTGCAAACACAAGCGAACATGAGTGTGGTTAGAGTTAACCAATACTTGGGAAGCCTTTGCCCCCTTACCAGAACTGCTTTATGGAAACACTTCCATTTTTATTATCCAAGCTCCTCTTTCACCTTTCTGCGATTCAAAGCCAAGCATAAGATGTTTCAGTGTGTATGTTTGTTTGATTTGCTGTAAAATTGAGGGTGGATGTGATGGGTTTGGTTGATACAAGTCAGAGGAAGGAAGTAGCTTGAGATTACATTATTTCCTTGAACACCGAACTTTGTTAAAAAATAGTTATCACTGTAATGTGAGAGTACTGTTTTCTACAATTATATCACATATTTTGTAGTTCTCCAGCTGTATGCAGAAGTTGCATATCTGTTAGCATTTATGAAAACCAAAATTTTCATTATCACCATCTCAGTTCTCTTTCAACAAAGGAGGCACTTAGAATAATGTGACACTGCTAGGACTATGACATTAAGCAGTGCCTTAGCTGATACACAGGGACATGTGTCCCCATAAATCAGGTTTCCAACTGGCTCTGTGAAACATTCTACCATTCACCTCAGAAACCCACCACATGGGAAGCTGGGAACTCGTCTAGGCTCAGTTACATTTTTGTTTTCATCATGAAGTTCTGTGGATTTAGAAAATAGCATCTGGACTAGACTGATGATGGGAACTGGATTTGAGGATAGTGACCTTTTCCAGATTTGGGAAAGCTGTGACAAATAGATGATTACTGGAGAAGTGTGACTGCTTCTGTTATGTTTAGATGTCCTTCAGAAAATGTCTTTATTCTTGTGCAAAGGTAAATAAGTGTGTCTAGTTTTGCAGTCAAACTTCTCCTTCTGAGTTCCTTTTTGTGCCTAAAAATACTTAGAAGTTTGAGAATAGAGAAAAGTCTTCAGTCTATACATACAGTGAAATACGAGTACTGTTACCATTCCAGTAATAAGTGGAATTTATACATATATATGTATACTTTTTTCTCTAGTTTTACTTTATTAGTTATTCTTTCAGAAGGAGTTTGTGGTGGGTTTGTTCCATGGTTTTATGTGTGATATTTGTTCTTTCAACAGTTTCATAATTTTATTAGTTCAAACCATTTGTATGTTGCTGTTTAGGGTGCTTAAAAAGGATAATCTGTTAACAATTATTTGCTTATGAAAGATATTGTAATAGGTAATATTTTATTATTTGGAGTCTTTTTTGGCATACTATTTTCGACCATTTCCACACATTTTATACATAGGTTATCATGATTTTGTGTTTTTGGTGTTGAAATGTTTTCTACGAGATTGTACAGTGTGAGGAAAAGACCGCCAACCATATTGTTAAACTTACAGGGTTTTTCAGGTGAAGTTATTTAAACCCAGCCATAGTTTTGATATTTAATATGAGTACTATTTAATGGACCTGTTGAAAGAACAAATTTCACGTGCATAAAACCACAGAATAATAATAGAGTAGTTTTCCACTGTACTTGCACAGTCGGATAGTTTTTTCCCCTAGGGTCTTTGAACTCAACCTTGATATTATTTAAACAGGACATCGCCAAGGCCACTAACTCTAACAAGTTGTTTCATAAGCAGTAGAATTAATGAAGCAATTTGTTATCTTCATTTTCCTCTTCCCTAGCTTTTTCCTTCCCATCCGTCATGCTCTTGGTGCCTCAGTCCTGCTGTGTGTCCTGTGCCTGTTGTCTTTGGTACAAATGGCAGGCTGAAGTACGGCTGGTAGAAGGCTACGTGAGGACTCATTTTCTAGCTGGCTCCCTTTCAAAATGACTCTTCAGAATTTCTCTTATGAGAGTGATGACTTGGGGTCTTTTGTAATGCCATTTTCAATTCGAGTAGGAATGTAGCTCAGTTGCTGTCAAATATGACAGTTCAGTGGCACGTACATCCCATAGTTACAGGAGATAGTCCACAAATGTGCAGTGAGGCAGACAGCACAGCTGCCTAAGGAAACAGGAGTGGAAATGCAGTGCTTCTCGTGGCTGTCTTGTGTTTGAGTGAGTTTATTTTGAAAGGATGCTCTCAGAGAAGGTACTCTGATAGTTTCCTTATTTCTCTGTTTTCCCTTGGTTTCACCATAATTCATTGTAGCCACGCATTTTTTTGGTGATGACTTTCACATGCAGGGACAGGGTGACCTCTCAGCTCCACCTGAGCCATTCTGTGCCTTGGCCAGAAGGAGAATTAAAGTCATGAAGACACTGAAGTTTTGAGATGCTGCTTTGTATACGGTTCCCCTATCAAACATGCTGCAGATCTGAAGCTTGTGAAGTGCTCGCTGCTGCTGTCATGAGGAAATTTCTTTTTACATCAGCTACACGCTAACCTATATAAATCAGAGGTCTGGCTATGACAGGGAGAAAGTAGTTTGGTATGGAAAATTGATGTGCAGCAAGTGGACTTCTTTCTACATAGTTTTCTCATCACTCAGGAAAATGATACAGTTGTGATTTAATCTTAAATCTAAAGCCTCCATTTGGAATTAAAAATATTTCTGAAAACACACATTAGCCAAATATTTACAGGGAGGCTTAAAAAGAAAGAACTAAGATGCAGTGTTATATCTTCTGTTTGTCTTGTAAGTTTACAGTACTTCAGCTTTTCCGTGTGTAAAATGTGATCCATTGCAGCACACGTCATAGAACTGTTGCATGACTTGATTAATTGTGCATGGCTTTCAGACCCTTAAATTCTTGGCATGAGATAAGTTACCTTAGTAACAGATATTGAATCCATTCTCTCTTCCAAATGTATTGCTTTTTGTCTTGAGTAAGGTGATCTTGTATTACATACCAAGATGTTACTCAGCGGTATAACAAAAGCTAAAAGAGTGTGATATGAAAGGGGTTTTGGAGAGAGGAGTGAAGATAAAGCCCTATCTGCAATTAAGTTCATAAAAAATCTTTTCCTCTCCCATTTATTTTGTAACACAACTAAGGAAATATCAACTTAGCCCTGCCCAAGGAAAAGAAGTTGCTGAAACTGCCATTCTCTCAAAACTTTCCGGTTGCCAGAGGTTCAGCCCATCTGTTGAGGACAGCATAGTTCAAGGCTAACATCATGCATCAATTTCGAGGGCTGGTGTGAAGGCTCAGCATGTAACTCCGATGTCATAAGGAAAAAAAAAGAGATGCCAAATGGCCTTAATCATATTTCCCCTATATAGGCACACAAACACCATCCTTGTGATCGATTTTAGTTGACAAATTAATTTCTAATGTGGAATTCTAATGCCCTGTGGGTTTCATATCTTGTTCCTTATTATGTACTTATCTTACTATGACCAGAACATGAAATATTACTGTTACATCCACTGCTGAACAGATCATCAGGGTAGTGTTCAAGAGAAACATGGTTGTTTCTCAATTATTCTGCTCATCAGAAATGCACATTTTATTTAATAGACATATGACCAATTCCTAAAGACCCATTGTGTTTAAACTGGTTTGACTGTAACCTATAGACCTCATGCATTTGCAGTAACTACCAAAAAATGGCCTAGTTAGACAGCATGTTTCCAGATGCTAAGAATGCATTAGAATGACATTATATACATCATGGTATTTATTTTTGCATAAGGCTAGTTTAGTATGTGCCCAACCAAGGTTATGTTATCTAATGAAAGGAACAGGCTTTACTAGACAATTTTACTCTAAGATCCATAATAGGAAAATGCGAGAAAACCAATACTATGTGTAAACAAGGTGTATGTTTATAGAAGACAAAGAGAGAATGAAAATCTTTACCCAGACACAGAAGACAGTGTAGAGGTACTGATAGTGGTCATTTGTCTGAATTCCTAGAAGACAGCAGCATTTGGGAAGGGTTAATAAAAGCATCAACAGATTGAATACAATGAAACTGCACAATTTGAAGAGAGAAAGAAAATAAAATCTTACCGTAAATCTTTACAAGCAAAGCATAATTCCTGTTCTGGACTCAGGCTGATGGCAAATTTCCAGTGAAATCTTTTTGTTTTGTGTTTTGCAATGGAAAAAACTAAAACTTTAATTGAACCCAAACCCTTCTGTTTCAGCAATATCTGAAGGAGCAAAAGAGGAAGGTGCTCGAAACTGTGTAATATTTAATAGGTGTGTGGTTGGGCCCTTGACAAAGGTGCAAAGACAGCAGCTCAGGAGTCACCTGAAAATAAAGAAGTTTGATCTTTTAATGTCCTATAATCTCCAAGTCCTATGTTGTCCTTCTTTGTAGCTCAGTAATTACATGTAATTTCTACACACTGAACACTTCTCATGGAAGACACTGCGGGGATTGGTCTGGTTTCAGGGGAGAAAAGCAAGACAAGATTGCTCTCACTTCCTGCGAAGCTGTGAATGGTCTTTTGTTCACCCTGTCATAAAACAAATAAAAACATAGTGTTTGGATACTTCATAGGATGAGAAAATCCTTTCCCCACCTCCACAAGATTGTCATTGTTGTTCCTAAAGATGGAGAGGGGAATGCCCAGAAATACCCTGCAGCATCTCCTGTCTTGTTCCAGGCTGTGTGGCTTTTGGGGTTTTTTCAAACAATGTCTGTTTCACGTGGTGATTGCTGCATGAGAAATGCAGCTACATCATCAGTTTATTAGAAATGGCTTAACAGGGGGCTGATTTCTACCCTGAACATGTTCTTTCAAAGCTCCCATCAGAATTGCATGTATTCATCTGAGAGCTGCTGTGACCTGCAATATGTTTTGATTTCTTGTATGAATTGCCTGCTTCTGTGTACAGATTTTTTTTCATTTTTGCTCCTTTTCCTTTTGGACCACAATTGATAATGGAAAGAATAATTTCAAGGCATGACCCTGTATTTTTTTTGCTGTTGTCCATTCACTAATCACTATTTGCTCATCGATGTGTTTTGTTGGAAAGCCAGATGAATTTCTTTTTAATGACCTTCTTTCTCTTCATGTCAGAAATCTCACCACAAATAAATGACAGATACACACCACATACGTAACAGTGCACAGAACGTGTAATCATTACCCAGTACATTTGCAAAGCTTTGAGAAACTTAATTTTAAGAATAGTAAATTCATGTATTTCTCTGCCATTCCTAACATTATGTGTTCTGCAGAGAGTAAAAATTAAAGGAGCATTCAGAATAAAATGTCTGTTTAAATGATGATTTTGGAGCACCTTGCATCTAAGCATATAAGGGTTTTCACATTAATCTAACTCCTTTCCAGCAATATTCACACCTTTAGTCCTGAGCCTGCAAAGCACTTAGCAACAATTAATTTGCCTTATTTAAGCATCACTCTTTGAAGATTTGAGCAAAAATGGCTGAATATTAAAATGGGATCTAGCATTATTATAATATGCTCCAGCTTATAAAAATCTCATTGCTTAAAATATAGATATGGCATCACACTCATTCTTATTTGTTCTATTGGTGCACCAGCCCACAGAAATATAGATCGTTTAATAGTTTCAGCCCTAATTATATAAAATGCCCAGGTGTACACAATGTTCTGTACCTATACTGGGGTTATTCACATACTTTGTGCAATACTGTATTTAACTCTTGCTTCCCAAACCTCTCAGCTTTGTGATACCTCCCCGTGCCCTCCACACCCTGTGACTTGGGCTGCCTCTCTGAAAAGCAAGTGGAGGAATTGGCATGTCTTCATTGCATTCTATAAAGCAGCTTTTAGGGCCCCAGCATATATGAACTCTTTCTTCCTTCTAGAAAAGGGTGATTACATTCATTTGGACAGTTTTATGTGGTATTCTGTAGGTTATTTTAGTTTCCAAATTTTTCTCCTTAAAAGGGGCTGCCTCAAAGTTTTGGTGGAAAATTAAGCTGACTAGAAACATTTGTCTCAGGTGACACAGAAGAATCTCATTCTTCTGATCATTCCTTCATTCAGGAACTATGAATAAGAAGGAACTGAATTACTAAGTAGAGTTGTTACCAGCTTTTGGAGTTAAGTAACTGACTTCAAATGTCAGTTTTGGAATAGAGAGAGAACATAAAGAACTTGGACTGTTTCTGTGTTCTGTAAGGGATTTGAAAATCCTAGTAATAGAGAGTTTCAAATATTTTACCCCCTGGTGTCTTTCCCCTTACTTCTTTGACATCTCAAACCCCAATTTTGTCTGGCTTATATAAGAAGTCTGTACAACACATTTCCAAAGCTCTTGTTGTGGATGTTACAGTTCTTTCCCATGTTTAGGCAGTCCTGCATATTTCTGAGATAGCTGATCTTTAGTCATCATATCTGAGGTGGCTGTTCCTGCTTGTGCTGGAGCTCTTGGCTGGCTTTCTGCAGTGCAGATGTGGGAAAGGTCCAGTAAGATGCTGAATGCAGCAAAGACATCCTTTTATGTAAATACAGGTGAACAGCTTGTGAAATATTGAAATGACACTGTTACAGAGATTTGCAAAAAAAAATATTTATCAAAAGATACTGGGATGCTGTATGTGTCAGATAAACTATATTTCTAAAAGACTTGCTACAAATATGCCTCCTTGGCAAAGGGCTTTTGTATTGCACACATGCATATACCTGGCACTGCCTACCTGGTCAAGCAATAGGGTCACCTTCCCTCTCTTTTGTGTGCTTCCTGGTTTATGGGCTCTAAATACCCTAATTTTTATCAAAGCTATGCTATGCAAAGGGATATCAACATGAGATTATCCAGTTGTCTCTCCTCATCACCATCGGTTTGCCGTAACAGATTTCTGATTCCAAGATGGTTCTCTGTGAACAAGGATATTCATGGTACAGGTTCATTTTTACCTTCTAGGGGAAAAAAAAACAAACAAAGAAAGAAACTGGTGTGGTTCTGTGAACTGCCACAAAATACAGGCAACTTATGCCAGAGCATTAGTAGTGTAAGACTGTGTTGTTAGAGTCAAACCTTCTTTTATAGCGGATAGACAGTTCTCCTTGCCCATATCCAAGTAATGCTGAAGTTGAAGCAGAACCCTGAGGTTTCTAGTACTGTGTAAACACAAAGTAAAATGCTAGGTTCATAGCAAACAAGGTTTATTCCTATATATATTCTTGTAATATATGTACTGGTCTCTTTGTATATGTCAAAGTGTGTATGTGGTGTATATATATATATATGTCTGTAATTTTACTGGGTGCTGAAGAAGCTTTTGAACTATTTGTGACAACAAATTTGACAGAAAGCCAAAGCTGATACAAACTGTGGTTGAATCCCAAGTTTTCATTTGGAAATGTTATAATATACTTTTCATCAAGCTTCACTATAGACCTTTGATTTAATTTTGTTTTTCCTTACAATTTTATCCTTGCACATCTCATGAGATTTATCCAGAGACATATAAGCCCAAGATGTGCTTAGGTCTGACTCCTCTGTCTGAACAGGAGGGACATGTTTGGAACAACAAATACAGAAATATGTGGAACATCTAATGTACAAAATCCTAGGAGATTCTCCATGCTTTTTTGTTTATGCACATCTAGCTTTTTTATCAATAAAGTGAACATGACCTGTACTGGCCTTGGCAGTAATGCTGCAGGCTCAGATTGGATTTATGAACTCATTGGACTAATTTTTCTCATGGCAGGTTTCATCTGGCAGTTTTTGTACATCTTCCATTTCCATTTCTTTTTTTCTTTGCCTGAGATTCTTTCTTGAAAATTACCCTTTAAGGGTACTGAGTCATGGAATCATATGATAGGGTGGTTTGGATTTGAAGGAACCTTAAAAATTATCTAGTTCCAATCCCCCTGCCACTGGGAGGGACACCTTCCATGAGACCGGTTTACTCAAAGTCCCATCAAACCTGGCCCCGAACACTTCCAGGGATGGGGCATCCACAACTTCTCTGGGCAACCTGTTCCTGTGCCTCACCACCTTCACAGTGAAGAATTTCTTCCTAACATGTATCATAAGACTACTCTCTTTCAGTTTAAGGCCATTATCCATTCTTAAAATCAGGCAGAATTGCAGATATTTATTTTAGCATCACACCATTTGATTCTGTTTACTCATTCCGACAAGAAAATATGAATTTGAGCCCGAGGGAGTAGTGTGCCCTTGTGTGAATGAAGGCCAAGCACATCCAGGGCTGGGATGGTTGGTAGGAGTAGCCACCAAGCTGAAGGAAGGGCCTCTCCCTGTTTGGTGCTGATAAGACTGCATCAGGAGTTCAGGAGTCCAGTTTGGGGCTCCTGGATATGACATAGATATTTGCCTACTGGAGCGAGTCCAGCAGGGGTTCACCATGATGGTGATGTGGGGCAGAGCACATGATATATGAGGAAAGGAACTGGGTTTGTTCACCTAAGATAAGAAAGTCCTATTAGAGCCATTTCAACTTTAATTATTACTCTAAGATTCTCCCAAGCCCAATATTTATGTTTTCCTTTTTCTTGATTATTACAAAGAAAACAATATATTATCATAATATTATACATTCTAATATTATCATACAGTAGTGTATATTTATTTTATTTATTATATTGTTGTTCATTATAATAAATACTGGGTTTATAGGCATACTATATACATTATGTATTTTATTTAAATATGTATATAAAACCTTGCATTCCAGGAAGATCTTTCTTCCTTTTGTGAACAAAAGGTGATTTTATCCCCTTGTGAAGCATGAGGTTGAGCTGCACTGCGGGTGCTGGCAGGATGCCAGTGGGCTTTTCCTACAGCACTAGATCTGAAGTTGGGGGCATCTTTGCACCTCACAAGAAGGAAGGGTTCCAGCTTCCCTGTTCACCTCTCACCAGCAGGCTGGAAGCTGGTCACACTGGGTGTTTCTTTAGCTGCAGCTCTGCCTGCCTATATCCTGTCAAGAGCATGAGTGTGTGGCCTACAGTAAGTCCATGTCTGTACTTGAAATAGTCCAAGGAGGATTTGGCTGTGGTAAATTTTTATTTAAAAATTCACTGCCCATTTCCCCTTTAAATTTGAATAGCATAAGTCCAAAGCAACTACATTTCCCTGAGTGAAATGTTTTTACTCAATTTTCTTTTTACTTTCTTCCTTTTTAAAAAAGATAAATAATTGAATCCTGAATGTTTAAATCTGAACTTCACAAATATTGCTGTGATATTTAAGTCAATGTACTTTGTGACAACATTCCTTGTAAGAGCTGAAGCCTTTCCTGACAAGTGATTGACAACTGGGATAAACCCTTCCATGAGACATATGTTTTTTAGCCTGTTGTGTGGTATCTTTGGCTGAGACTGAAACTGTCTAAACATAAAGGGATAAAAAGGAAAGGGGCTGCCAAACTGCACTGTATAATGCAAAGCGAGAAGGAGGGAAAAGGTTTATAATTTTTCTTCCGTTTATGTTGCTGGCTACATCTTATCTTTAGCCAGAAGATGCTAACATCATTTCCTGTCTATAAATTGGTTTACATGTGATACAGAAACATAATATGAACTTTCTTTTTGTACTTAATAGAAGTTTTGATACTTCAGTGCTTTGACTTTCAGAAATCCTGATTTAATCTCAGAACTGTTGAAATATCACTTTACCAATCCAGTGACTGTGTATGTTGCCTCAATGAGCCTTTTTTTAACCTGAGCAGTAATATTTAGGATGGAAATATGGATTTAATTACAACAACCAGTGTTTGCAAGGTGAGGATAGCAGGACCTTTTTTGAGCTAACATATCTACCTTTTATTGCCCTTCAGATATCTAGTCCTGTTTGAACTTAATAGTGTGGCTGTCCTGTGGACTTTTAACAGAACTGTGACTATTGAAGCTGATTCAGAAAGCAGTTGAGGTCATCTTCAATACTAAATGAGAACCAGAAAAAAATCCTAGGGATAGTCTTAAAAGCTTTCATGAAGTTTTTGACAGTGATTCAAATTATTAGTGATTCACCTAGTTGTGAATGAAATATGAATCTTGTTTCTGTTGCTCCCATTGCTGTGCCATCTTGGGTACATCATGTGAAATAAAATGGTAGCAGTGGCTGGCAAGAACTCTCATGACATCACAAAGGGAAGTAAGAAAGTTGGTAAATTGCTGCTCTTTTTTCCTGTTAAACAATTTCCCAGTTTTGAGATTTAGTTATTTTATTTGCAATGTAGCTGTCTACTATTTAGTTAATGGAAAAGATATGCCCTGCAAACACATTTTTGAACTCACTCATGAAGCCATGAAGCTCCCACTTTGACAATCACCAGTTAATCACAAATGGGAACTTTCTGAATAGCTGAAAGTTGTGAAGCAGTCATTCTTGGTCTTGCTTGAAATACTTGACACTTGACATGTCACCAGCAGCATGCAGGAGCTGCCACAGTCAGGTTAGAGCCACAGGTGGTCATGAAGTGAACATTTAAGAGATAGGCCACGTAAAAGAATTTACTGTGCTTCACATGGTTCCTGGCAGCAAGTATCCCTGAAAAGACCTTTCAGAGGCTTCTTGGTGCCACAGTGGATAATTAGAGTTGATTTTAGTGTAAGCAGGTCAGGCTTTGGACTGTTCTGGTGTCTGGGGGTGACAGGCAATCCAATGTCTTGGAGGAGCTTTGGCTGGCTGAAAACTTCAGTCTCCTAGGGGCAGTGCAGCTGCTCAGTGATTGCCTGCTGCCATCAAAAAGCACTGTTAAAGCAGTGTAAGAAAGCATTGCAAGATGAGTGCAAAGATTGTGTAGGTCACAGGTAGCCAGAACAGGCATTTTGCAGCTTAGTTTAGGACTGCAGTGTTTCGTTTTGTCCTTGCCCAAGGTGTCCAAAGCAGCAGGCTGGCTTATAAGTGCCCACAGGGGTCTCAAATGCCATTTTCTATTGAGCAGCAAAAAGCATTGTTTTAAATGCAGGTTTTCTCAAAGCTAGGGTCTGTGCTGCCTGCAAGCAGAAAGTGGCCATGGTATGCACTTTCACTGGAAAGCACCTCCACTTCTAGGGCTGATGGACTGTTTTGTGAGGGGTTGGATAAGCCCTGAAAATTTGCAGATTGAGGAACTGAACTTAGGGTGTCCTTCTGGTAACTAAATGGCAAGCAAAACATAGCTTTTCTAATCACTCCTCCAGAACTACTTCTGAGTGGTATTTATTCCTTACAATGCCATCTGTTAGTTTGTTAAGCACAGGAGGCTGATAGCTGCAGACAGCACCCAAAATCAGCCAGCTTGAGCCTTGGTCTGGCGCAGCTGGTTTTGGCTGCCCTGAGGCTTCACAGGATTTGCAACGTGGCAGGTGCATCGGGACTAGCTCCTTATTACAGCAGCCACCATGGGCAGCCGGCAACAGTTTGAGCAAAGGTATTCCCAAAGGTTCTTCCTTCTGGAAGAAAAAGAGATTTGCAAAAGTAGAACTAAGCCTGGTGTATCCCCCACTGATTGCTGTCAAATGGAAATGTATGGGAACTTTGCCATGCAGAACTTACGTGTAAATGCATCCCTGTGTCACCATATGGCCAAGCCTTGAGGTTTTAAGAACCATCAAAAGTAATATCCAAAATTTCCTTTGTAAAGAAAGGAACGTGATTGGATTAGGTGGTAGTATGTAAGTGGTTATCTGGGAAGTCTGTTACTGCTAGAATAGTTTACAGTGATCTGGTATAACTCCTATTTTACAAAGTGACTTTACAAAACAAGGGGAGACTTTTTGGAAATTCTTACAATATGTCTATTAAACAATTGAATGTGATTGCTAAGGGAAATGTCACTGCAGACCAGAAACACCGTGGTATTGGCCTGACAGGCAAATACACAGATGTCCAATGCAATTGTGAGGAAGTGATTTGTTGTGTTATTGGGTTTCAATTTCCTTTACTTTGACTACCTGCTGTATCTGTGAAGCACCACTGCAGCAGTACAGCTGTGAATTAGGCTGATCACGTATCTTAAGGGACCTGATCATGGTCTTATCACTGGGATATCCTGGCTGTCAGCCCTATAATGAAACAATTTGATAATGCATCAACCTGAAAGAGTCTAGGTGCAACAGCAGAATATTTTGTGTTGCTAGTAGGAACACTGCAGTACTTTAAGCTCAATTCCACATGAGTGAGTAGAATCCAGGAAGCTAGGGAAATAGCTGGATCACTGGTGACACTGAAGCCTGTGTTTATAGCAGCGAGCTGCATTTTAAGGCATTACCTTCAAGGGAGCTCTAGCACATCTCTGAGTGGCTGTGTGAACGTGGCAGCTGGAGTCTCTGCCTGTTGCACTTGCAATCTTTTTTTAGTTGACACAGTTGCTGTCTTAGTGTGCATCTATGAGATGATTAACAGTGACTTTTTTGCCTCTTAGGAGAGCTGTGTTGAGAGGATTTGAAAAAAATGAGATAATGGGAACGAGCCAATATTGGCAGATACTATATATATCCCTGAAACAGTTTAGCAATACAGTATGATTATTTTTATTTTATTTTAACTTTCCCCCTAGGTGCGACATCTTAATGACCAGGAGGTTATGTTTCAGAGTGCCTATCAACTTTATGTAAGGAGACAAAGTCAGGGATTTTCTGGAATGTGGCTTATCTCTACATGAATATATCCTAAAGTAGATTTAAAATTTTTTTAAGTGGCAGAGGAGAGAGTAATGTCCACATTACAGTAGCTGTCTCTTCAAAAATCTTACATGTTGTTGGATAAATTTGTTGCAGGCCAGGGTAGAAGAAAAATACAGTAAAATCAGAAATACACAGGGTTTTTTTCTGGAGCTTGATTCAAGCACTGTAGGTTGGAATTTTGTTTCTGGGACCAGCGGCACATCACCTTTTATCTGGCTTTAAATCCATTGTTTAAATTATAGCAAATTTAATCAGAATCAATTCTCTCAGTAAAAGCCTTCTCAGCTGGGCATGTAGAGCCCTGGCTATTAAAAAATTCTCCCCCTTCACATCTCCTTTTATTAAAAACTCCAAATATTCCCTTAAGTAAATGTTCGGTTTTTCACATACCTTATCATTCCAAGCAATCATACTTGATCATCCCTAGAAATTCTTACTTACCTCTTCTAGTCAAATGATCCTTTATGGAAATGGGAGATCTGTGATGCCATTGGTAGAGTTTGGCTACTGATTTCCAGTAATCCATTTTACCAATGCTGAGTCTTTGATGAACTCTCTCTCTGGGTTGTACAAAAACTGAGTCTGAAAACTTGCAGGCAGAATGCTCAGGTCCAGTAAATCACACATTTCGTGACAGGGTGGGATAGTTGGAGTTTAAACATACTTCCTCCAAAGTTATATTTAATAGTGAAGATCAATCTATTTAATAATATAAGCATTAAACAGTAACATCAGAAGAAGAGAAGAAAGCATTTTACAGCATTTTGACAGGATTAAAGGCTTGCAGTGAAAGGAGGAAATAAGTGTGTTGGAAAATAGGGAAATACAGGTTTTGTTAGTTCAGTAGATTCTATGTACACCAAGTTTTGGACAGCAGTGTTGGGGATATGCATAGGTGGGATGTTCAACCTTTTGTTACGTGTGGCAGTGTTAATTTGTTTCATTCGGATTTGTGACTATTGGGACTTCCCTAGGAGAGTACTGTCCAGTGAATGAAATTTTCAGCCAGCTGGCTACCTTTCATTTTTTCAGTGCTGTCACAGCTTAATCTCTTCCATTCGTGTGTTATTGCCAGATGTGGACTGCTGCGCTTGCATCTTGCCCAGCATCATTTCACGCATATGGAAATGCTGTGGTTTGCAGAATGACAAGTTGCACTCTTTTCTTCCAGTTTCGCTTGGTGGTAAAGACAGCACTGAAGCTGCTGCTGGTGTTTGTGGAGTATACTGAATCCAACGCACCGCTTTTGATCCAGGCAGTATCTGCTGTTGATGAAAAGAGAGGTGAGTAGCCTTACTTGGGGCTTGCAAACTCCCAGCACCACTGAGATCAAGGTGGCATTTCATCACAGGTTTCAGTGGTTCTAGAGTTGCTGTCATGATGCATGCTTTGTGCAATCATTTCTTGATTGAAAGCATCTTGCAAGTGTTCATACAATCTAAGGTTGTCTGAGGAATTAATTATAATGGGAAAGTGAAGAGTGAAAAGCTGAGGAACTCGATTGCCTGCCTGGGCACCATAGTCATTGCCCCTTCCCTGCACCCACATGCAAAGTAAGCTGCCTTGTATCTTCCGACCTTAGAGGCTCCTCCAGGCAAAGCTGTCTTTCCACTTCCTTCTGAGAAGCAGCAGTCTGATTTAGAAGAGAAAATTATATCTAATCAGTGTAATCCCTTTGAAGAGAAAGACGAGGTCAGTAATAGTACAGGCTTTATAGTAAAAGCAAAACCATCTGTTGCTACATTAAAATAAAGCCCTTGAGCAGATATTATACTATGAAATCTGTTACCCTTCAGGCTCATGAAAAATACTTGAATATGTATACTGTATTTTTTACAAATAAATAGAACAAAAATGATTCTTTCTTGTTCTTCCCACAAAGCCATCACTAAGCTCCTGGGGCATTCTCTCTTGATGCAAAACATTCCTTTGCCTTAAGGAGAGTTTTTGAGGTTAGGAGATCCATTGTTGTGGTCACAAACACTGAGGTTGAAAGCAAGGTTCCCTCTGTGGAGCAACTGCTTCCATGCTGAACTTGTTTGAGCGACTTGATATGGTAAAAGTGAAACAAGAAAACGTTGGGGGTTAGGGAGAAAGGTGGTGCCAGAAATAGGAGAAAGGAGACAGATTTTGCTTTCAGTGATCAGAATGCATTGAAAAGAAAAAGCACAAATTGTCTCTTATGGCAGAGGAGCAGGCAGGGGCAATTCAAAAACAGTGAACTCTGCAGTTTGGCTTTCTGTTTTGAACTGAAACCAATAAACCTTACAATGCCATAAGCATAGATGTAATTACAATATTCATGTGATTGTGAGCACCATGATTTATTTTTGCAGTCATTCTTAGTATTTCCTCAGCTTTACGAACTCACTGGTATTTTCAACATGTGCAAGTGCCGTCTGTTCACATGCTGGTAAGCCTCATTAAAGAAAAAGAGAAAAGAGGACCCTAAACAAACTACTATGCTCTGTGTATTCCCTTCTGTATCTGTAGGGCAGCCTTAGGCAAACATTTACATGCCCCAAAGTAATAAAACACCTTAAGTAGCAATGTAAGTCTTGAAAACAAAACTGATGTGTGTAGTTAGATGAGTATATATTAGAAGCATGATGAGAGTTTTAACAGGAATTCTCATACCTGTGCTTTGATGGATTGTCTCTTGCAAATAGCATAAACCAAATATCCAGTTTTCCTTCTTCCTTTTTTTTCTTAAAATTATTTTTATTGAGTGCTTGTACTTAGCTCCCTAAGAGATTTTTTTTTCTAGTTTTATATTTAGTTCCTTTTTTAGGTCATCAATGTAATAGTCATAGAGTCATTTTGGTTGGAAAAGTCTTTAAAGATCATCACGTCCAACTATTAAACCAAGCACTGCCAAGTCCAGCACTAAACCATGTCCCTCAGTGCTACATCTACATGTCCTTTAAATACCGCTGGGGAGGGTCACTCCACCACTTCCCTGGGCAGCCTTTCCAGAGCTTGACAACCCTTTCCAAGAAAAATTTTTTCCTAATACGCAATCTAAACCTCCCTTGGTGCAACTTTGGGCTATTTCTTCTCATCCTGTGTCCTGTTACCTGGGAGAAGGGACTGACCCCCACCTTGCTACACCTTCCTTTCAGGCAGTTGTAGAGAGCGATAAGGTCCCCCCATCATCCTCCTTTTCTCTAGGATAAAGAGCACCAGCTCTCTCAGCAACACCTTATAAGACTTGTGCTCCAGATCCTTTAGCAGCTTTGTTTCCCTTCTCTGGACACACTGCAGCACCTCAGTGAGGTATCCCGAAATGAACACAGGTGCAGCCTCACCAGTGTACAGTACAAAGGGGCAATCCTATTACTGATCTTTCTGACTACACAGTTTCTGATACAGGCCAGGATGCCACTGGCCTTCTTACCCACCTGGGCACAGTCAGTGGCCAGCACCCCCACGTTCTTTTCTACCAGCCAACTTTCCATCCACTCTGCCTCAGCCTGCAGCACTACATGGGACTGTTGTGACCCAACTGCCAGGACCTTGTTGATCCTCATAAAATTGGCCTCGTCCCATCGATCTACCCTGTCTCATCAATCCCTCCTGTCCTTCAGCAGATCAACACCCCTATCTAACTTGGTGTTGTCTGCAAACTGACTGAAGGTGCCTGAAATCCCCTTGTCCGGATCATTGATAAAGATATTAAACAGGTGTGGCACCAGCACTGAGGGCTGGGGAACGCTACTAGTGATCAGCTGCCAGCTAGATGTAACTCCATTCACAACCACTCTCTGGGCCCGACCATACAGCCAGTTTTCTACCTAGTGAACAGTGCACCTTTCCAAGCCCTGAGCAGCCAGTTTCTCCAGCAGAATTCTCTGGAAGACAGTGTTGAAGCCCTTTATTTTAGCTGTGGATGTGCTATGTTTTAATTTATATTTTTAAATTAGTGGCTTATAACTGATGAGTACTGGCCTTTAATGACTGATGTAACAGAACAGAAATACAGAGGAAGAAAAAAGCAATGTGCTTTTTCATGAACCATTGTCATAAATCTCACAGGTATGTAATTAAGTTTAGCACTGCTTTGATAAAAGTCCAATGTTTCGTGTACATACAAGGTGATGAGATATGACATAATTCTTCACCATGTGTACCACACATGATTAACATAAAGAACCCCATATTAACTCAGCCTGGTTTCAAAGCAATCCCATCTGTGGTATCTATGTGTGAATACATCCATATGCAAACTGAAGTACCGGCTTTACTCTCAGATACAAGCAGACCATAAGTGAATTACTGCATGGCCCTCATCATATAGAAAGTAGCTTCTACTTACACTACCATTTAACTCACCCCCTTCCTCCTACCCTTTCTTGTTTTAGAACCCCAGAGGAATTTGGTCTCTTTTCAGTTTAAGCATACCGTACTGCACAGGCTCTGCAAGGTGGAGCTGGCATTGCACTCTGCTATCTAGGGCTGTTTAATTGTGAGTGTATTTTATGGCAGAGATTAAAGCCCCATGACTGACCTAGACACTGATAGTGAAGAAGGTTCCTGCCATTTCATTCATAGTTAGATATCCACTAAATTAATACCCACCCTGTAGGTAGGATGAAACGGTGTAAGTTCACTCATATATAAGTAGTCTGGAGTACAAAATGTTGAGGTCTTTCCAAGAGTTCCTGTGGCTGCTGGAGACAGGCACTCTGAGTTGGTGGCTGTTCTCATGTAAGTTTCTGCCCTTGTGCAAGGTTTTTCATGCTTTATACATACTGTGCACATCCTTTGTAGTTGTGATGTCAAGATTTTGTGTATGACATGAACAACAACATTAAAATAAATACATAAAAACATTTAAAGAGGAAACTGAGAGAATACTAAGATTTAAAACAATGGGCAATGTTATTCAATAAATAGATTGTTTAATGCAGGCTTAGCTGTTGCAATCGCATAGTTCTTCATGTGTCTATGCACCTTGTGGGATTACTCAGAATAATGTAAGTAGTATGAGAGTTGAGGCTTCAGCCTTCCTGTCAGAATAGCTGCAATAAAGAGCTCTTCCCAGTGACAGCCTTATAAAGGGTAGTCAAGCAGTTCTCATTTTACCCATTAGAAGGCAGGAGAACACATACAAAATTCGACCTCTGCTATTTTACTTCACTGAGACTGTTTCATCACTCCCATCGATTTTGTCACAAGTCCACAAGTTTTTCGTAAAAGTCGTAACCTTATGGGAACATCCCCATCTGCCCTCAGAAGAATTGCTGGAATGCTGCGTCATCATTCTTCTACATCAGGGTCGGGTGAAGGAGGAAATTCACCTATTCCTAACTAGAATCAAGAAGAGGCAGTACTATCAATGACTTTGATAGACCTACTCCAGTATGTACTAGATGAAACCTTTTTTTTCAAATGCTGTTTTCTTCATTATGATCTCAGTTTGAGCAGGTCTCTTTACTTCAAGCATACTGGACTGCACAGACTCTGAAAAGTGAAGCTGGGAGTGGATGAGAGCAGACACCTGCTCTCTCTGCACATACCCCATGGTGTTGGGGTCACAGGTTGGAAACTATAAGCTTTCATTATATATTAGCAAGGAATATTAACCCAACTACAGTAACACAGTAAATTCATGGTGCAACTTCCACACTAGAACTTCCTTGTCCCTGGGTGGGTACATGTCCTTATGGCTATTTTGGTGTTCACTTCTTGTCCAAATTGAGATCATAATGGGAAAAGTAGCATTTGAAAATAAAGGTTTCATCTGATATAAATTGGAGTAGTTCTGTCAAAGTCATTGACAGTATTGCCTTCTCTTGACTGTAGTTAGGGAATAGATGAATTTGTAATTAAAGCCTAGATTTTGGAAGCTGTCTAAGTTTAGTAGCAGCAGTATAATGAAAGCTTTTAAAAGACAGATGAGCTATTACAGGGCTTTACTTGCCTTACAGCTATTTACTTGCTCTACGGCTCTTACTTGCCTTGCTCTTAAGTGTGCCTGATTAACAATTCTTAACAACTATATTCTAAAATAAAAAAGCAGTATGGGTAGAAGAAAATTCTATATAATCCTTGCAGGAAAACAGCACGGTGACTTTGAAATGATTCTCTTATGATAATGAAGAAGTATTGAAACATTCAAGAAAAAAAACCACGAGGATGCTGTCTAAAAAAATGGGTTTATTCCAACAAAAAATAAAACTGTCTGCAAAAATAAAGGCATGTTTCACTGAAAGTATTCTCACTGAATAATGCAACGGATTAAATAATTTTTGATGTTATCAACTCACTTTTTTTCCCAAATGATATTGTTATAAATCAGGCTTTCATGGTTTCCCCATTTTGTTTCTCTTTCTTATTTTCTTCCATTTTTTATTTTTTCCCTGGAAACCACAGGAAGGCATTTTTGTAGTGAGGATATCATTCCTCCTGATCATATATCATTTGTGAGCTGAGTGAATTTGTTCCACATGTCTTTTGAACATATACTGCCCAAAATGTCTGGCAGCATAGAGAATTTTGTAAAGAGGTGTCTAGTGTGTTTTCGTTACAGACATGTATTTGAATTAGCATTTAATTAGTAATGCATATAAATACATCTGGAGAGCTGAGAGTGCATCCCCTTCCTCCTTTGATTTTGCTTGAGATAAAGAAGCTCTGATTTATTATTCAGTAGTAAAGATCAGAGACTGTCTCAAAAAGAGGGGGAGAGAAAACAGGAGAAATATTGCTGTCTGCACATTCATTAATAGATGGATTTTTCCACACAGTGCACTGCCATTGCCTTGAAAATGCAGCTCGTTGGTTAGCAGAGATCTGATGTCTGTGTAGCAGGGTGTATGTATGATATCATCTTGAATAAACAAGGGCTGTTATCACTGTGTGGATAATGCAGAGTTTACACCTCGGGGTTACTGATCAGTCAGCAACAGGTGGTTGTGATGGCACATTTGCATTTTACTGCCTGATCATACTCAAACTCTCCTCATCCCTAGGATGTTTAGGGGGCATGGACTGTTGGAATACTCAGCATGCGTCCCTCTGAAATTCAGACTGCCACAGTTACACTTGTGTAGGTGAATTGAGTATCTCCAGGGTTATCTCTCTGCTTGTCCTCCTCACCTCTAACTTTGCTCCAAACAAAACACTGAATTACCGTCTTTTGATATTTACTTCAGTTTTCCTAGATAAAATTTAGTAAATGCAACCATCTTGCCATTTAGCCAAATGAAATAGGATGGTTTTTCACAGTACCTCCCACACAAGAAGTTGTCTTGAGTCTGGGTGACTTGTTGCCTGTCTGATGTTTTTAGCACAATAACTTACTAAGCTATTAGGGTTTAGTTATCAGATAAATATGCAAATTCAAATCAACATGCAAATCAAGCAAGTATGTCATAACAAAAAGCACAAATTTTCACCTTACTTGGTGGAAAATGAGAGGAACATGTCTAAAAGTTCTATAAGCAGTTCTGTTATTAAAATAATTTGAGAAAGAACCACAGCAAAAATCTTTTCCCCTCATTGATAATTTCTTTTATCCAAGACATGTAGGCTGTAATTGAAGAAAACTGTTTCTCTGCCACACTGTTTTGCTAACCTGACTTACCTTAATGCAGCATAATTTGGCAGTAACACCAGGAATGTGAGCAACAGGTGCACTGGAAGGATAGCTTGTAGGTTTTTGCTGAAGATTTATCGAAGCCTATGTGAACATATGATAGGTTGGGTAAAATACTTCCCACCTGATTTTTAGAAGTTTGATATCAATCAAACTGGGCTAACAAAGCTTCCTTTGTCATGAAGGGAGGAATTTGATACCTTTGAAGAAAGTCCACCTGGCATATTTTAGATCCCTGCATTAGACTACACTGTAGTTTTCACTGTCTACGTTCCCTTCAGTCTCAAGGAAGCAGGAGAGGCTGGGTCTTTCCACTTGAACTTTCCACTGGCCACATATTCCAGCTTGTGCTACTTAGATAAGTGTTGATACAATAGCTTTCAATTTTGATCACTGTAACCAAGAGTTTCTGCTTTTCCTCTAGGAGCCAAGCCATGGTCCAACATCATGGAGATACTGGAGGAGAAGGATGGGGTTGACACCGAACTACTGGTTTACGCAATGACCTTGGTTAACAAGGTTTGTTTACTTTGTTAGCATAACTGGTGGAGATAATGTCAGTGTTTTCAATTGTATGGTGAACTTCACTGTTGAGAATGTATGACAGAGACCTCTCATGAGAAGTCAATCAACACACTCTTGTTACTTGTGCTGCAGTCACCCAGAGGCAGTGGCTGGGAGCAAAATTTATATTTTTTCTAGATGCTGTGTGGAATTGTGGCATGACTTGGCTCCTTTCCCAACGCTGACACTGCAGTGCTAAACAAAAACTCAACAAACTAACCCAACAGATTATCCAAGGGCAGAAAGAAAGCAAGCGCTAGTGAAAAGATCACATGCTCACAAAGGCTTGCATTGTACACAATTTTCTAGTTCAGATAGTTTAAATATTTTTTTTACTACAAACTAAATATGATGAATTTAACAGGTCTGTGTGCTGGTAAGAGTACTGCTAAAGAAGTAAGACTACATTTTTTCTTATTTCTTTATATTTTCTGTTGACCTGATTTACAAGCAATAGTTTTGTAGTAAAATCAAATTTTTCTAAGTATTCACTTGGGCTATTGGGTGGAAAAAAACGGAGAAAATAGAAGATCCATGAAAGTTAGAAATTTGTTACTGTAAATTCCTTAAAAATTAACATCTAGTCCTGGACAAATCTTAGGGTGACTAAAATTTAAGATTAATTTTTTAAAGGGCACAGAGGATCAGCATACTACTGGCGAAACAAAATAAATGTGTGGCTTATGGTTATACTTAATAGGACAGAGGATCAGGAAATACTATTATTATTCATTACATTGACTTCAAGATCCTGGGTTTGTTGGTGGAGGTCATAAACCAAGATGAGATTTTATTGGGCTGTTGGCTACCTGATGGGGGTTGTAGGCTGCTCTGTTGTTGGAGTTTTTTTAATAAAATGATTTTTATTGGCAGATACTGTCCAGCAAATGTGCCTGAGAGAGACTAACCTCTCCTGGTGACATTACTGATGTTACTGTACTTTTGCTTAGAGTCACCCTTGCTCCTGCCTCCATGGTAGTAAAGCTCCTCTTGAGTCTAAAAGGCCACCTAATCTTGCTGCTGTACTCCTTCTGAAAAGCATCACCATTTGCATATGCTTCTGTCTATAGCTGCTGTTAAAGCCAAGGTGACCAGTCTTCAACATCTCTGTGTTACACTTTGGGCTTTTTGTGTAAGGGTTCCTCTTTCTGAGATGATTCTCTTCATCATTTGTGCAGTTGTAATCTACCTGGTGTTTGACCTCCTCAAAAATTTTATTCTTTGTTGACTCTTTTATGATCCTATAGTTGATTCCTTTAGTCTGAGTTTCTCCAGTACATTTAAAGCTATTTTTAGGAGGAGGTAGTTCTTTAAAAACACACAAAAAGAAAAAGCATCTCACAGTCAAAGGAGCAAGGCAGTTATAAAGATCAAGGAAAAGAGGAATCCCACAAATCCACACTTATAATTATGATCTGGCTTATGGGCAGCTTTATGATGTTTTTAATGGGATATTTTTCATGATTATAGAGAAAACAGCAAGCAGCATGCAACAGTTGTAATTTTTCCCCCCAGAGAATACAAAGAAGGCTCAGATGGTTTCAGCTTCCCTAGGCAAGGAAATGGCAAAACTTTCAGCACAGGCTCATGAAGGATTGATCTTAAGGAAGCATACTTCTTCTTTCTCTGTGTGTACATTTACAGACTGTTTTCTTTCCTACTCAAGAGCACAAAACACATCTACCTAGACACAAGAACTGCTCCAGTCCTGTTATCCTCTCCCTCTCTTCTGTTGATGCTTAACCACTTTACTTAAGCTAATACTTCATTAACCCTCTCTTAATTTGTGAGGATTTAGGCATTAACGAAACTCTTAAATGAGAGTGATCCCAGTGCAGATACTTCTGGTTATGTATAGTTCAGGTATAACCTTTGTTATCTTCTTTGGGTTAGTTCCTATGATCTCTTAGATCTTATTCTAATCTCTACTTCCTTATGTTTATTACTGAAGTCTTTTGTTTCCTTTGTATGAAAATAGCTCACCAACTTCTTATCAAATGCAAAAAAAAAATCTGTGTTGCATTTAATTCACCTTCTGTTCAACTGCTGTAAAACGTCTTCATTATTGAGATTACACTGGAAGATTTGTAAATTGTAAAATGAATGCTGATTTTCTTTTTTCCTGTTATTACTATTGCTTATTCTCTCATATCATGCAGTGTATTTTTGAATAGATTAAATAATTACAGACTACATAAAAACTAATATGTGTTAGTATAGTCAGATTAAGCACTGAATGTTTTTTAGCAGGTCCAGTGTAATTTTAGCGTTTCAGCACCAGCTTCCAGTCCAAGTGGGAGCATAGAGTACTACCCACGCACAGTCCATCAGTTTGAAAAAGTGGTGTTTCAGGCCATTGTGGTGTTAATACAGCAGCTCACCCATCGATTACCAATGACCTGCCTTGAGAACATTGCAGCTGCTGCACTGGAGTCATGATCATCCCAGGTCGGGTGTCTGACACTGGCCACACCAGATGTTTTAGAAATTGTGGTTCCTGGGAAAACAAATACATGAGAGAGGCTACTTCCTACCCCAAAGCAATTGAAAACTTGGCTAATGCCCTTAAGTGTGTTTATTTACCATGTAGTACTTTTCACTATAACATGTGGGATTTAGCTCATGTCTCCCTATCTAGTGCATGGGCCTGTGAGTGGAGCTGAGGCTGTTGGGCGTTCAGTAACCAGGGCAGGACTCTTGTGTTACTCGGACCTTCAAGGGAAACATTACACACCAAAGGGACTTACTCTTGTCTAGATTGTCTCTGCACCACTGCTTTATACTGTGATTGTTTTGTAAATGACAAAAGTCACCATACTTACTAGTTCTACTAACTAGTGTTAGCTGTCTTAAAAACTGCAAATGAATAGAGCCCTTCAGTCTGACACCATAATTTATGCAAGCACTTCATGTTCCTTGTGTTTATTTGCTGAAAAAGTGTTTTCCCTATGATAGATAGAACTGACCTTGTTGCAACACCAGTAGTGCCCTTTTACATTTTACATTCCATTTTATAATGTTAGAAATTGAATTTGATATGCTTTATGCTCTAAAAGTGGGTCTGTGAGTTTCAAGACAAATCACGTGAAGGAAAAATATTCCATTTCTATACCTGGAGTTCAGTTGCCCAGTTCTGGCCAGTAACATGCAGTGAAAATTGGATTTCCAATTGGATTTAAATCACACTGCTGTGTGATTTAAAATTATATTAACCAATAAAAGGCAGCTGACAAAAGCAGTTGCCAGTAAATACCATCTTATGTTGCTGTTTGTCTAGTCTACAGCTTGCCTTACATTGAATTTTAAGAAAGCTATACTTGAAGGTGGGTGATTTTCATATCAATCTTAAGACTGTTTCCTGATATTTTTAGAAGTAAATGCTCAGAAGACGTGAGTCCTTGTCCACCCTTCTGCAAATAAAACATCACATCTTACTATGCGTGAAAGCCCTCAGATCAGAATAGTTGCTGTCTACATCTTTCATTTGCAAGATAATTGGACACTGTTTTTTGTTATAATATTTCCATATCCATGTTAAAGCTCCATTGAATTTTCAGTGTGATAGCTTCATTTACTGAAACCTCAGATTTTTACTCAATCCCTGGTGTCAGTTTAGGAAGGAAAAAAGTATATGTTTGCAGCACTGTTCACAAAGTTTTGGTTTCATAGTCTTGTCTGGGTTTTAAACAGATGCTTAAATATTGTCCTGGACAGAGGCAAATTCTTAATTAAAGCCTGAACATGTAATCCTAACACTTAATTGGTGTTTGTGCTAAGAATTCCTGTTGTGGTGAATTTCACCAGCCAGTAGTCCTGTAATGACTGGAGAAAAAAATGTTACTGTGTTGTTTAGTTAGAAAAAAAATAATTGGATTAAAAAGTTCCTTTTTGATGTGCATATTTCAGTGCCTCACATCCCAGGACAGAGGTGCTTTAACAGGACAGATGTATCGGCTGGCTATTCCTCTCTCATTAGTGATGTAATTCAGACCCGTTTTTCTGAAGGTAAAGCTTCTTGGTGTAGGGAGGCAGCCCAGAGTGGCTGCTCTTTTCTGCACTCTGCTGCTCAGAGCCACTTTGGAAAAGCCAAACTCAGAATACCAGTGTTCACAGAGCACAGTTCGTTCTATCCAAGGCATGAGAAGTTGAAACTCTTTTTGGAGAAGGCCTGGGCTTTGCATCTCTCTCTCTTGCTCTCTTTCTCTTCTCTACTGGGATATACATAAGTTGCTTAGCTAATTAAACAGGAGAGAGGAAACCACTTCAGAATAAACATCTCTCTGGTGGTGATCTAAAACAAAATAACTGTGTTGTTTCCAGTCTGCATTCTCAGGTATTTTGCAGAAACAGCTCTGCATGGATTGGTTCTTGTCAGGAGATATGTGTTGCTCTGCAAGTAAGTTGCACAGTATGTTCAGTAGTTTCTGCTTAACATGCACAGGGTTACACTAATTATTCTGCATCATCCATAAGAAACAGTAAAAAATCAGCACAAATTGAGTAGAAATCAGTGGCAATCCATAACAGGAGTCTTTTCTGTTGTCCTTATATATCTTAGAGTTGGTGAATGATCTTCAGTTGTGCTCTGAACAAAATTGTCCAATGCACATGTACTCTTCCCACGTAACACTCTGCAGTAAAGCTGTGAGTCACTTGATTCAGTCCCTCTGTTGCATACACTGCAGAGAGATACCATGGTACACATGGTGTACTGCCTTCCTTTTCTCAGTTTTCTGAATTCAACATAGAAATGGGAAATTACTACAGTAAGAAAACTGCTCTGTCTTAGACATAAATCAGGCACAATAGAAAGCTCTGAACTCAAAGGGTTAATTTTGAAAAAGCTGTTATTATTATCATTCTTTATTTTTTACTGTACAAAAGCTTCTCTCCATTGTCTCAGGAATTAATAAATGTTTTAACATTTTATAGGAGTTAATGAGTCAGTGTACCTTTAATAAGACTTTCAAGTTGAAAGGAAGGAGAGGATTCACAGTTTCTGTAATATATAAACACAAATAAAACAATTTGTGTGCAGGGAAGATGACTGCTGCTGCAGGTGTGGGGGACAGTAGGCACATGGTGCAGGATGTTTCCTGCTGTCCTGACATCACACAGCTGTGCATTGGACTTTTTCTTCTTAAGGCTAAACTTACAGGAATCAGTAGGAAATCAGCTTTACTTGTTTTAGCTAAACCATTTTTTCTCCTTCTTTGCTTTTATCCCTCTGTTTGATGCTTTAACATTCTCTGTTCTTTAAATCTGTACTTGAGTGAAGCCAAGAAGAATCCAACTGTGTATTTTAAAGACCCACATTTTCCATACTTTTTTGTATGAAATAACAACATTGATTTGTTTTGCCAGTTATTCATTTTTCTACACAATGCACAGAGTTGTTTGTTAAAAGCTGTGCCACTTGTTTTTTATTTTTTAGCGGTGTCTCTAATCCCACATCATGGGTTTTACTTTATTGCAATCATGCATAGCAACACTTGCCACCCGCTTTTAAAATCCTTTGTTTAATTCTTTTCAAAACAAACAGATTTAAATGTTTTTCCTTTGATTCTTAGACGCTGTCAGGATTGCCAGATCAAGACTCTTTCTACGATGTGGTGGATTGTCTGGAAGAGCTTGGCATTGAAGCTATTTCACAGAGACACTTGAACAAGAAAGGAACAGACTTGGACTTAGTTGAGCAATTTAACATTTATGAGGTAACATAACATGCCCTGTTTTATGCATCTTACAGCTTGTGCAAACTTCAAAGCCAGGAGGAGGGGAGAATGTAACCTAGGTGAAATTTGGTTATCTATTTTATTTTAAAAGAAAAACATCTGGTTGCTAAAAGTATTATCCACATTTGTAGATGTGACGTGTTACAGTACATAGCTGTATTTAATGCAAAGGCATTTCATACTAAAGCTGGGGCGTACTCCAAAGCAAACCAGCACATTTACTAGCCTTCTTTCTGCAACTGCTAGTTACACATTCTGAAGTATAGAAGTTTTTTCCATATGCAAAAGTATTCCGCTTGTGAAAAAGGCTCGGCTGAGCTGAACTTCACAAATACTACTCGTTCTGCAACTGAATATCCAGAAAGTTCTTGTTTATGAGTTTACACTGAATCAGATCCCATGCAGTTTGCAGCAATGGAGTCATGAGTGACTCTACATTTGCCACCTAGGTATAAAATGACTACTTTTGAAGCATTTATATGTAAGGGTGGGATATCCAGTTTCGTAATAATTAGCCTCTTTTCAGACTTTGGAAGGTGTTGGAGCAGGGAGGTTTAGGCTGAAGTTAATGTAATGTTAATGTGAATTTGTGTTCAAATGGGATGAAGTGAAATTACTTCATCTCTGCCTAAGTCCCATGAAGGATTTGATAGATGTGATTCACCATTTTCTTCATCAACTCTACACCCATGCCACTTCACTAACTTTAGCAGCATTAATTTTTATATACAGCAATTTTCAGGAAGGGCCAGGCCAAAACAGGAACAAGAGAATTAGAGGGCTCAATGGTCTTTATTTTTCTATCATCAAAGGCATCGGCTTTTCTAAAATACAGTGATTTTTTTTGCATGCTGGACCTACTGAAAGACTTGATTGCAAAATTAGCACTTGACTTAGTTGGGTACCAGCTTTCTCTTGATGACCAGACTAAATTTAGACATGCCAATGCAGGTTCTTCCTTTTTTCTGCCAATGGTGTTTGACATAAAAAATCTCTTCTTCCTCACAGAAACAGATTTTTACACCCTAAGCAGAGATATCTCACTTCCTCCTTTGGTTTTTTTAAAATCACTTCTGGTAAGAATTATCAGAATAACAAGACTAATAGAAGCAAGAAGATACACATTCTTCTGATCACCCATATCGCCTTCTTCTGTACTACTGCCTATTTGAGTTGATCTGTCTCCTATAAAGATTACTTAAATGTTAGACTGCATTTCAGATGAAATCCACTAGTGACTTCATTGTTTCTGCCAGGGATGTCTCTCCTCATGTATCGTAAGCTAACACTTGTTTTTTTTTCTATTATAGATATGTTACATTGGCATGTCAGTGGCGTGCTGTAGTTTGAGATACTGAGGTGTTGCACCCATACTTTAGTCCTCTACTATTTCCAACACTTTCTAAAATAGTAGGTGATAACTTCTGCTCAATCGCTACATGTGTCATGTCTGAACATGAGGAAACATTCAGTCAGTCAGTGCACGAGTGTTTTTGTTTCTGTTGATTTCACTAAAGCCAAGACTTCACCTAGTATTCTGGAAGGAAATAAAGAGAACTAGTTGTCCGACACTGCTCACCTTCCTCAAAAATTGAGTCCTACATTAGAAAGAAACCAAACAAAAATTAGGAGATACATAAATGTGTTGTTACAAGTCCTCTAGTGTTCTGTACAAGGCATGGGTATGTAATTCCATTATTAGTGCTGTCACATTGCACTAATGGACAGATAGCAACCTACAGGGACAGCTGTAGAAACAGTGATGTTAATAGGAGTTAATCGTGTTGAGATCAGTAAATTTTTAAGCCTAGGTGTGAAGGCCTGTGGTACCTAAAGGAACTGTGTCAGAAGCCTTGGCTTTCTTCCCTTCTTTCGCAGATGACACTGAGGCATGAAGATGGGGATGAGAGCGCTGAGCCCCCTCCCAGTGGGCGCAAGGACCGGAGAAGGGCCAGCCTTGGTGCTGGTGAGCGAAGGGGGTTGGAGCGCCGGCGGAGCCGCAGGCACTCGGTACAGAATGTCAAGAGCACTTTATCAGCCCCTGCGAGCCCGTGTGGCCAGTCCAGCTTCATGCTGGGCCACGGACAGTGCGTCGACGAGCTCAGTGAGAGGTAAGTGCACGAGCTGAGGAATGCTCCATTTTTCTCCCGTTACTTTCACTTATGTTCATTGCATTTTATTAACATGACAAACTTTTCTTCATTTTCCTCTTTTTGTTGAAATAAAAAAGAAGAAAAAAGGCATATTCAGAGCTAAAACACCACCACCAAAAAGAAATGGATTTGTAGGTGACTTACCTACATAGTTCTTTGCCACCCTACATCCTAAGTGGACCCAAACCACATGAGGTAGAGCATTTGATATGTGAAGTAACTAAGCTTAATTTCATCTATTGACAGATTTTATATTCACTGTGTCCACATGACAGAAGATTGTAACAAGAGCATAGTAAGATTAATGCAGAGCTGTTTGTCCTGTATATGTTACAGTTCATTCTTTGTTTTCCATCCTTTACAATCAGCATTCCAGCGTATTTTCCTTTGGGGCTACACTGTAGTAATGAATATATCTAATGTTTTACAACTAGTGAAAGAGAGGCAGTAATGACTAGTAGAGCACAGTCTGCAACAGTGGAGTCAGTCAAAGGTAGTGTCTTTGCCAGTCTTGTAGTGGTTCATTAGGGCTATGCATGCTTAAGAAAAAAGGAGCTGCAGATCCTCAGCATGTCTGACTACTGCTCAAGAGGGCTGGAATTAATTTTGCCTGGTTAGATGTCTGATCAGCTCACCTCCCTTTGATGTCAGTGGAGTGCAGCAAGCACTGGTAGGCCTTCAGTAATGTAATATACTCTACAGGCCTGAAATTTCAACCAGGATGAATCGTGCTCTGAAACTGGCATCAACTCTGGAATCTGGCTGACTAGCTCAGGTGAAGATACACAAGCTGCAGATAGCTAAAGCTGAACTGTCATCCCGTTGCTGAAGATGCAATTTGCAAAACCAGAGCATGGTCCATGAAGAGCATATCTTGTATTAATTATAGCATTTGAGAAGTTCATTGGAGGTTTTCTGTTCATTAGCACTGGGTGTGAGTTTAGAGCCTTAAAATCCTGTCATACATGTAAAGCTGTCCTTCTTGCAAAGCAAACTGATTTGACTGAGTTGATTAAAGTTTAATGGATTCTGGCATTATGAAAATGTAAGACTCCAAATAACCAAAACAGTAGTTGCATGTTGTATACCACATAATAGCACCTTGTTTTCTTTCTCCTTGCATTTGGCAACACATTCATGCTTGTTTTCCATCATCTTCAATGGCCATCTCTTCAGTGGGCTGACAGCTGAGAGCCTCACTGTCTTACAGGCTGATAACAAGGATGACAGTGCATTTGAGGATGAGTTTAAAGCACCTGCAGCGTGAGTACAGCTGGGGACTTCAGCTGCTCTGCCATGTGCATGACCTTGAGCCCTGCTTCATGACTTAACAGCATGACTGGGAGTCTGTATCTAAGGATGTGGAGCAAATATCATTGACTTTCTTTGTTAAACTGATGAATTTAGATTGGAAATGAGGAGTTGGTTCAAGTCTACAGAAACTGTTAATTCTCTTAGTGTTAATTAATTAAACAAATGGAAGCCATGCAGGACAACAGCTTCTACCTCTATGTTTTCTCACTGTTAATGTTTGCTTGCAAGCTTTAATTTGCAGTGTTCGGTAACTCCTAATAAATTTGTGTTTCAGCTGACCTTTAGTAGGAATAGAATAGAGGGGATAAAAACGGAACAGATTAGTTTCCTAAGTTCTTGGAAATGGTTTTTTTCATCAATAATTTCAATAATTATTCTGCTTTTTAAAAAATAAACTTATCCAGTTCTGCACCACATCCTCTTTGACAGTGATGTAATTTAAAGCATAGTTTAAGTTTAAATCCAGGAAAGAAGTCTTCAAGCAGTCTAATTTAATTTCAGGTTGCAGTTATCCTTGGAATCTTCTGTAGGAAAATGATTAGATTCTCTTTATCTCTGTTTGGAATTTCTAACTTGTTCACCTGGCACTGTAAGAAAAGAGACATTCAATTATGAATGTGTGTAACAGTGATCTTTATTTTGCAGATTAGTTAAATAACAATCCTGTCCTCCCACTCTCACCCCCTCACCCATTCTTCAGTCATCTTAGCAGGTAATGACAGGGAGTATTACTTGTGGCTAGAAAATCAGACTTTTTCCAATTGGACGTGACAGACTACAGAGTATGTATCAATAGCTGAAGACACAAGTTCTGTGCCCAGTGAAATTTTTAAAGTTGTCATGAAAAAGGGTTTGTCAGCTGTGGGATCTGCTGTTATTCCCACTGAATCTCTAGTAAACAAGATAAGCAGATTCTGTCCTTCATGTCTTTAGTTTCATTATCTGCCCAAACCTGTAGTTGTGGTAGGAAGAGGAAAAACAGCCTTCCTGTTTTATCATATTCCAGCAAGTCTCCACTTTCAGTGAAATAGTCCAGATGTATGCAACAGTATCTCTACGCCTGACAGCTAAACTGAGACAAAAAAAAAAAAAAAGAGAAAATTTATATGCCTTCTATTAATGTATTAATGTTTAGGCAGAAAGTAAAGCTGAATGACTTGTACAAGGTTTTTACACATTTGGGTTTGAATTACACAAGGGTTTGAATTAACCTTGAACGGAAAGAGGTTTTGTGAATCCAGTTTTCAAATTTGGGCAGATGGTCTTGGATACAACATATTTGTTGGTTTAAAAGACCTTAATAGAGCATCATAACTTTATGCCTTGCTGCAATTTGTATTGATATTTTGAAATCAAGTTAAGTTAAACTTAAAGTTAAGCCGGCACAACCTGGTTTTGTCAAAAGAAATGTTTATCATGTCCCTTCTGCTTCCATTGTTAATGTTGTAGAGATGAGTCTGTACAAATGGATAAAAATTACTGTAAAGTAAAGGTGACTTCTGTTCACCCATGAAAGAATTGCCTTCTGTTAATGACCTTCATTTGGTTCTTTTTGGGTCCCTCTTGAGGAAGGAAAAAAATTGGCAGTCAGTGTTTGCAGAGCTGTATTTTCCAAATAATAGTCTACAAAATGGGTTTCAGTCCCTTTATTCCTTCGCTACATTTTCTTCCCCAATAGGAATCATGTAACAATACTAATGATACTCTTATTGTGTTGCTCCTTCTGGTAACTAAACTTCGTGTCTGGTTTTACAGTGGATTAGTCCCAGCAGAATTGCTTCTGATGGACATAGTTGGAGATTGAAGTAACACTCTTCACTGTACAAAATTTTATTTTGGGCAATATTCTTGGTTATTTTTGGACTTCTGTACCAAAATCAGTGGAAGATTCAAGTTCTTCCTCAGCATTCTCCTTCCCACAGTGTTCATGTTTCTTTTCTTTCTAGCTCATCAGCTGTTTTGGCAGTTACTTTGCTTTTGTTTACCACATCAAACAGGTTGTCCATAGTCATCTGCTCTGTGTCAACCAATAAGTCTTCCAAAAAGAGAAAAATCCATGGTGCCGGTAAAACAGAAAAAGACAATATTGGCCAAATTCTGTTCTGTCTCACAGTGCTCTGTATCCAGAAAAGCTGTCTGAAGTCAATGGAGTTGCTCTGATGTATGCCAGGCTAATTGAGAGCAGACCTTGGGGTTTGAGCTGGGAAAAGCTGACCGTAAATGCTAAGGGCGACCAAAAGCATGACTTGCAGGCCTTTTTCATCCATTTGGCAGCCTTCTTCCAAATGAAATGTATTGCTTTTTTGCTTGTGGCTCAAAACAAATAAGGACCCAAATCTGCTTTGTGTTAAAGTAGTTTTCATGGAAAGTGAAGCCCAACCTGATGTGCCTGTCACTAAATGGGTAAGTAAAGAAGTTGATAACAACTCCTAGCTAAGAAAGGCTAAAGGTTGATTTAAGGGTTTGCACCTACTGCAGCATACTTTAAGATGCCTGTCCCAACCACCAGCAGGTTTGCTTTGCTAAAACTTCCTTCTTTTACCATGATGGGGTAGAGCACCAATAAGCCTGCAAAGAACTTCAGCCCTGTTAAAACACTGTTTTAAAAACTCTTTTCTGGGGATAACTCCTGAGATTGTCTGCCCTGGTCCAAACTGAGTGCTTTAAATCTGTGCTCCAGCATGCTGTTTCTTAAGCAGTAGACTTTTAAACACAGTCTTCCATGGGTTGTGTTGGGATTATTTTTTCTTTTTAAAGTAAAGCTAGCTTTTGCCAGCCATGCAATGGATAGAATCAGAGAAAAATGTAGAGTGGCAAGGAATTTGCACTAGATTTATGTTGTTATTGTATGCAGTGATTTCTGGCTGTATAAGCATTAAAAGGTGAATTTCTGCCTGTCTGTCTTTCAGTCTGGTCCTGTCTGGCTTTGAGGCAGTAGAAGGCAGGTAGTTCAGATGTTCTCAGTGTTGCTTTGAGTTCTGTGTGTACAAAGCAGAAACAAGGGCTTCTCCCAGTTTTTCAGATTAATGTGTTTCACATTTTGCTATGCATTTCCCTTTCTTTGGTACTGCAAAGAGGCCATACACATCTCTCCCTGGGTGTCCCATCAGAGCTGAGTCATCCAGACTTAGCAAACATACTCAAGGGAACTTCTATGACATTTACACTGACATCTCTTAGCAACATTTGAGTGAATGGCTCCATCAAAGCTTTATGGAATTAGTTACAAAGACTGAGTTTTATGAAGTTGTGAGTAGCTAGGATTAGGTATTTACTTCACTTTACTAGACTCTCTGCTTTCTTTTTCATAGCTTTGATTTGTTTAATATCATCAAAAATCACCAAAGAATTACAAAGTTTGATTGTATAACACTATATATGTTAGTCTAGAGATAACCTGGCCGTGGGTAGGACTTTTTTGTCAGTATTCCTGTGTTTGACACCTAACAAGGGAAAGAACTGACTGCCATCTTAAGAACTCAGCAAAGTGGAGCCTGGATCCTGAATCAGTGACCAAAGCTGGCTTTAGCAAGCTGTCTTTTTTAGACCATGGGGCTAAAAAGTATGAGGAAGGCCAACAGTTCAGGTTCACCTGAGGCTTTCAGATTTTTTGATCGGAAGAAACTTGGCCTTCAGGAGACCTATACTGATAAAATGAAAACAGCAGAGAAGCAAACTGGGCACTGTGTATCTATGAACTTTACTTTTGTTAGGATCCTGCCTGAAAGACTGTTCGGACTCTTCCTCTGAGCAAAGAGTAACACGGCGAATTCCAAAGATTCCCACAGATTTCTAGGCTGGCTGGACACAATGCCATTGCAGGGTGCACACTGCGCTCAGAGGCTTTCACACCCTTTATGGTCCTAGAAAAAAACTGGGAAATTGTTGTCTAAATAAAGAAAGCTGTGTGGAAAAGTCATAAGAATCTGTGTGTTAGAAAATACATGTTTCTGATGTTTGAGGATTGCCAAGATGCAGGCAGAGATTGTGACGCTATTTTGGTTTCACCAGAAAACAATTAACACAGCTGAGCCTGTGATGCTAAGCATTTTTTGTGCTTAACTTTGGATTCCTGTTGTTTGACCTTAGTTTGACTATTAGGTCCTGTTAACTTATTGTTCAAACTGCTTCATGTAGAGCCAGGACTGCAGGATTGATTCATCCAAAATACAGCAGAAACTTCTTTTTTATTATTATGATGATTTTCCTTGTTTTCAGACATCCTAAACCATAGCTAATCCTTGATTTTTCTAGCATTTACTATGACAGAATTCTCAGTTTTGTCATGATGTTTCAAGTTCTGATGACTTTCCACAACACTATATGATATGTTTTGATTTTAAAAATATATATGGCTATAGATCAAAGTGTGGTTATAGTGGTGGGTGGGATTTATTTTGTTTTATTTAGGATGCGTTCATTCCACATCTCTTAGAGTTGCTGTCTGTGTCAAGTATGATGAGTGGGATGATAGGTATGAAAGACCAAAGTGAGGAGACTCAACATCAATATTTAATGTAAGATTCGGGCTGTGGTATGGATTATTAGAGGCCCAGAAGAGAGAAGAAGTTCATTTCGGTTTTAATGCTGTAATAGAAGAAAACACATGTTGGGTTTTATTTTTTCCTTGATGTTTATCTCTGGATCCTTGCTTTGGGTATTTAAAACAATTGAGGCATGAAACTAGACAAAGAAAACATCTCCAGGATAAACACTCAGTCACATATCTGTGGATGTGCTAAGAATCATTTGAGCTAGGCTACCTAGCATTTGGGTGTGCCTTGACCTAGAATGTCATATAATCAGTTATGGGAGAGAAAATAGCTTTTTTCACCATTTAGTTGATACGGGTGAAAATGGAAATGGAATTTAAAAGTGAGTGGCTTATCTGGGAAATTAAATAGCTTGGTAAGGTAGCATCTATTCATAACATCAGACCTTTATTAGTCTTTGACAGCAATAACATACAAAATTTGATCTGCTATTTTAGTTTTGGATCAGGGAGGATATGTTTATTTCTCCCATGCAGGTAGGGTTATTTGAAGCATGAAGTCAAGCAGACTTAAAGGCGAGAATAAAAGTGTGACATTTGTAATCTTAGTCTTTGTAAGAATATCTTGCAGGCTCCTGTAAAGAATGCACTAGAGAAAGAGACATGAAATAGGCTAAGAAAAATTTTCTTTTCAAGCTATACCATAAAAAAGGACTTCACTGATGTATAGATAGAGATTAACCCATTAATGCATAAGTAATAATAACACAAAAATTCATGAGTTACAGTTTGATGAGTATCACAAGTACAGGTCCTGTTACTGTTTCAGGTTGATACCAGCGCTTCATATCTGAATTAAAAATATCTCTGTAGATGTATCAGGCTTTCCACTAGGGATACTCTTTACTCACTGTGGGTCTTGCTGAAAGGCAGTGTTTTATACTTGGTATAAATGCAGAGGCCAGTTGACAGCACTGTACCTTGCTGTAAAGGTAATGGTAGGTTTTCCTGTTTGAACTTCAATAGGATTGTAGAAAACACTGAGGCATAAATGAGATTATAGCTACATGGCAAATGAAATCACTATGTTGACTTAGCCTAATTATTTCACTTTTTTTTTCCCACTGTGTGTTTAGCTTTGGTGAACTACCTGAGGAAATGCAATGGCAAACCCACATGTGACTGTGTTTCTCTGGATCTTCATGGCAGTGTCTTAGGCACTGGAGCATAAATGCCTTAGAGAGTTCCCAGTGTTTGTAAACATGATCCTATGAGGCCAGGAGTTTTTTTACACATAGGATGCAATGGGAGGAAAAAAAAGACAGCAGTTTGGCAAGATGCCATTTCCCTTTGGTAAGGGTCAATAACAGTGACCTTCAAGTGTTAACCAATATGCAGTTCCAAGCTCTGAAAATACCATTTCTCCTCTCCTTCTATATATATTTCTGTATTTATTGCTCCAAAAGTCGAGCTACATCTATCTATGCTTCTTTATATCTCTGCTCACAGAAATGTGAAAACAGCAATGCTGTTCAAGGATCAGAGAGTTCTAACTCTTGAAGTCTTTGCAAAGCCTTGACAGTATCTTAAGCAATACTCTGCTTGATGTGTCCTATATAACTCCTATAAGTGTGGAGTTACTTAGGTATTATTTAGATGTAAAAAGGTGTTGCTGAGCATATTTTGGGGATAAGAAAGTAAGAAAGTAACAGTAACCTAAGGAACAGCATCATGTGAAGACATAGTGAGTGCATGCACTTCACATCACTTGTCAGTTCTTCAACTTTTTGTGTGAACTGTTTTCTTTATTTAGGGCAGAACTACCAGGACCATTTTCCATTGACCTTTTTAATTATCCATGTTAGTCTTCCCGTGTGCAGAAGGTCAGATTTTGAGACTTTGTAAGTATGTTATCTGTATAATTTCATGTATTTTCATCTTCACATAGTTGCACCAGCTGCAGTGGTTTATCACACGTGGCAGTGGAATGGAAATGGACAGTGGGGTTAATATGTTGTTTCTTTCATTTTATTTTTAATGAAGGAGGAAAGTCTATTGCCATATCTTTACAGAGAGTAATAAATGATGAACTGAAATTATTCCCACTTTCAACTTTCATATAAATGGCCAGTTGAATCTGATTTGGCATTTAGGATAGAAGAAAGGAAGAAGCAGCAGAAGTGTACGAAAGCATTTGTTTGTTTTGCAAGGACTTAGGAATTTGGCTATGAACTGTGTAGTCTATGAAAGTGGAATTTCACTTATAAATTGAGGACAATGGCAAGCCATGGCAAGAGAAAATAAAATTACATTCAAGGTGACTTGTAAAGATCTTTCCTTGATGGAACATTTTTCATTTTTAATTTGTTTACCTGTGAGGGGTTCAAGGATGCAGCATGCAAAGTGGTGAGAGGTAAAACAGGTCATAGGTTTGAAGGAGGGGAAGTTGGAAACAACCTTGAAAGGAAACATTGTGAGATCAACTGTAGTATTTAATTTAGAATAGTATTGTGGAATGGCTAATGGTGATCTTATTTCACTGAATGTAGCCTATAGTCCTGGTCATAGAATCACAGAATGGTTTGGGTTGGAAGGAACCCTAAAGATCATCTGCTTCCAACACTCCTCAGCAGACCAAGTTGCTCAGAGTCCTCTCCAGCCTGTCCTTGAACACTTCTAGGGATGTGGTATCGAATGCAGTGAAAGTTTAAATGGAAGTAACTTCAAGAAGCAAAACTGAAAAGGACTTGCCTCAATTACAGAAAGAAAGGAAGAGAAAATTGCTCATCAGTATTTAATGGTACATAAGCTGACTTGCAGAGAGTGTGGGAATACTAATAGCTTTACAGTTCCCCAGTCCTTTCTTCTCTGGGTCATTTCATAACTCCAAGACCCCTTTTTTCACTGAACTTGAGTGTCTGTGTTTTATGGAAATTTCTATGTAAATCTGTGGATGGTTGCAAAAGGCTCAGAACTACACTTAAAGCCTTGTCCAATAAGCTGAAAAATTGCAAAGGAAATACTTGATAAGACCTTAGGAAGGTTAAATGAACCCTGTACACAGTGGAATCATATACCACAAGGAAGATATTTTAATGTGCTGTTATCTCACGAGTTAACTTTTCTGTGCATTGTATGTACAGACGAAATCATTGGTAGTGTAATTATGGCACGACCCTTTTTTTTATTGTTCTATATTCAAACATTGGTTGTCAAGTTCTTCCCAAATCAAAATTATTTAAAGCATATCTTGCACTTTCAAAATTCTTTTGATACCAAGCAGAGCAGAATGTGTTTCTGTCCTGATTTTGTTGGTAGGGCCTTTTTGTTGTTTTGCGGGGGGGGGAGATTGTTTCCTTGGTTTGTTATGTTTTGTTGGATTTTTCTTGTTCCCGCATAGCTTTTGATCTTTCTATTACATCTACTTTTGGGATTTTTTTTGGAGGCGGTTAGTGAGAAACTTGTGTTTCTGGGCTACAAGCTGGAACAAAGAAATCCTAAATTCCTTCAAGTTGCTCATTCCTTCATCGAAACCCTGCAGAGGAAAGAGACTGGGGAGAGCTTGTAGCGGACAGAGGCTACATACAACCTTGTGCACATTGTTGAGCTCTAGGGTCCAGTGAGACGGAGGGCATCTTTTGGTGCCTTGAGGTCTTGTGGAGTAAGAGTTATTGTCTTCAGAGCGGTGCCTTAGTTTTAAAGTCATCTAGCTGTGACTAGGTGAGGCGTACATGAGTACTGTGCCTGGCATCTTATGGACTTTGCTCCTGCCTTCAGCTAAACTTGTGGATGAGTCCTTTTATTATCATTTCCTTTCATCAGTCTGTGTTTTACTCTCTTCAGTACTGAGTAGCTGTTTAAATCAGCAGGACAAGTTTGACTGGCATTCTTTTTCTTTCTTTTTTTTTTTAATTTGTTTTAAAAAAGAGAAAAGTTAATCCTTTAGTTCTAAATCCTTTGTCTAGATTCTGTTCTAGTGGTTCTGTCTCCATAAACTGCACTTCCATAGTCTTTTTAACATGCATGTTATTTTAAGAGGCTGTAAATACTTCTATGTCGAATTTTAGTTGAAACAACTGAGCAAAACCTGTGCCCTAGAAGATATTTGTTAGTTGCCATGACCAATGATATATTTTATAAAGATCTCTGGGGGCCTGGGGTTTTGTTTATTTGTTTAGTGGGGGTGTTAGCCTGTAGCAATAATCCATTTTAAAGATGAAAATAAGCACAGTGATTGTTTTGAAATTTGTTTTCAGTGCTATAAAACTTTTGTTTAAATACTCCTAATCTAATACTTTTAGCATGTAACTGAAGTAACCCAGGAATAGCCTTAAGGTTAGCTGAATATATGTGATCTTTCAGCATTAGCTGAAGCCCTTCCTCCCTGCTGCAGGATAAATATTTGCCTTTTGTTAAACAGGATAGATTCCTCTCTGCAACTGAAAAACACTGGCTTCTGCAACCTTGTTTAACTGGAAACCTCCCAATGAATCCTTTTTCCTATTTTAATTCTACTATTGCAATGACACCAAATTTGCATGTATACATGGGAGGGACAGTGAACTTTTACATCATTCCCTCTCCACTGCACACAAAAATAAACAAATAACCCTGAACAGTGCAGATGAACTCACAAATCTGTGTGCTGTTCTGTTTTAGCATCTGAGTGTGGCTGAATGCCACCTGTACATAGTTGGTGTTTTTCCTGTTTTAATAAATATTTACGTGGAAAATTTCCTTTTCTACCTTTAAGGAAAGATTTAGCTAGCAGGCACTACCTGTTTTTATGGACAGAATATATGTTCTCTAATGAGACTGAGAAATGACTGCCAGTACTGCTTTGGTTAAAAGAAGAGCACACATTATTCCTAACTGTGAATTTACCCCTCTCCTCTGATCTGTGTCTGATCCCCTTTCTGAGCATAGTTGAGGAGTCTGAAACTGTGAGTTTAGTTCAACACAGAGAACTTTCCAAGTGATTAGAATCAATCCTAAGCACACACTTAATTCCACTGTGCAAGTTTCCTTTGATCAGATTGTCTCCCCCCGGGTTGGGGAGCGTGCCTGCCTCTGTGCACACCAGTCATCTCTGCAGCCTTCTCACACAGAGCCAGCGCCTTCCTCCAGTTTTTCCAACCGATTGCCATATAGTTGCTGTCCTTCTACAGTAAGTATTAGCAAAGGAAAAGAGCTTTCCAACCAAAGCTTATTCTAAGCTTTTGATCTGGAAGTCAAAGAGGCTTCAGGAAAGAGTCATTGGCCTCACAGAAGAATGATATCTCTGGAACCTCTAAAATTCTTTTCACCTTCTTTCTCTGTTCACTTCAATTATGTCAGTGATTCCCAGTTTAATGTGTACTGTATAAACTCCCATCCTTACTAACATGCCTCAAATTTATGACATCTATATCAGATGACTATTTCACTTACAATTTTGGGCATTTTGAGACAATTGAGGAGAGGAGAAATTTTGACATCATCAATGTGAAATCCTGGGGAGAGCTTAAAACACAATAATAATGTGGCCACTCTTGTTCGTATAAGCAACAGCTGTGCTGCCAGCATTATAGGCTCCATTGTGCTCTTATCAGAGAATCATGATCCCACAGAGCTTCAAGAGTTATTTACCAAATGTGGTTGTTGTAGGACTAGCAGATGCAGACATTTCCCTTCATAGGAGATTATAGGAAAGCTAGTCTTGAGCTACTTGCTAGTAAGGAGAGGGGATTGTATGAATGCTCCCTGGTCAACTCTTTCTTTTCTTTTTTCTGTATACCAGTATATGTGTGGGAGTTGAGAGGTGTCTCTGTAAGGGAGGTGTATGTTTGTGGACAGATGACACTCTGGCACTTGTGGAATTGTTGAAAGTGTTTACCTTGTAGATGTTTGCCAAAGTATTGGAAAAGTTCCAGGTGCTGCCATTTTCATGATTATTCTGTAACTAGCTCTGTATAAATGCAACAAATTTTGCATTGCACTCAATAAGTTTATGATCTCACATTGTAAATATTCATTATTCTTATAACATGGAAACTAATTCTAAATGGAAAAAAACCCACAGAGCATCCCACCAAAATTAGAGGAAAGAAACCAAGCTTTCAGGAAAATGTAAGGAATATGAGTGTCTTACAAACTTTATTACTGTTTACATGTTTTCTTTTTTGTATGGAGCATAATGTAATGATTATTAAATCAAATGGAGAACTGTGTTAACTGCAAATGCAAAAGAAGCCCGGAGAGAGAATATTTCCTAAATCTTCTATGAATCTGTTGGTCTGGTGAGAAAAAAGGATACATGGGAGGGAGAGGAGGCAGATAATGTAGCCTTTTTTGTTACATTTATTATATTTGTCTTTTTTTACTTACGTGGTTTGTAGGTTATGGAGGCTTTATGCGTGACTTACAATTCTCTTCTGCTAGAATTACTACTGGACTAAAGCCTGCTTTGACCATACTAATGACTCTACTGAAATAATTCATGTACTGGCATCTGAGAACTTAAATATTGCTATTTGCAAATAGTCCTGAACTGATTTGGGCTGTCTCTTATTTCTAACTCAGTGTTTCACCCTGTTCTATTTTCCAGTTGAGCTATTGGTTGCTTAACAGGAATGTTTTATTTGTGTTAATTTAGAAAGTGTGATGTCCAGTGCCAGCTGTCCCATACCAGCACAGCGTGTACTGTCCTTTAGGCCAGAATGACACAACTTAATGACTAATGAGTTGAATATTGGTATTGTCATGAATGTTTTCCATTAATGTCTCTGCAGGTAGGGCAGCAGCAAATGGAAAGCCATGCTGGAGAAAAAGCAGTGACATCTTTGAATCTTAAACACTAATAGTAAAAATATAAATAGGGGAGAGGATTAACATTTTTATATTAGTAGCTGCCCTTGCACCAACACATACTTAGAAGGAAGTTTTAGGTGACTTTTTGTCTAACATCGAGAAGCCAAAACTTCCTCCTCCTCCTCACTGTTTTCCTTCCATTTCTAACTTCATTGCATTTCTTTTTCTGGGGACTCATGTTGTTTTCTCCTCCACCTTCTCTCTTTCCATCCCACTGCATGCCTCTTTCTTTGGTCTGACCTCAGAGAGGACGAGTATGAAGAGGAGGAAGAAGAACAGCCAGTCACAGAGCCCAGTACTGAGGATGAGGGGGAGGAAGAGGCCAATAGGCAGGTCAAAGCCAGGTACCAGGATTGAGCATCATTCCTCCACCTTTTCTTCAGGCTCTGGCATGAACTCACCAGCACAGTCTGCAGCAGCATTTATTTTTTCACTCAAATTCCTAGATCACCTGTTAAAACCACTCTCCAAGAATATGTTTGTGCATTTAAAAGCTTTGGGGAGTGGGCGGGGGGCAGCAGTGTCAATGGAAATATGTTTAATTATGTAGGTTCAATGCACTGTCTGTGCTTATTCCCTTTATGTAATGCTCACAAATCTTAAAGGCTTTAGTGGAAAGCATAACTTTGAAGCATGGCTTAGATTTATATTTTTAGTGAAGGCTGTGGTGAAACATTGCAGTGCCTTGCTGAGGGTGTTAGTTGGTGTCTGAGGTTTTCAGCCCTACCTTAATAATACCACCCTATTAGGAATATTGATTGCTATGCAGTAGATTGACTTTTTTTGAATGCTGCCTGTGATTTCTATCAATTTTGTTCGTGTTTTAATAGCAAAGAACTACTATGAGACAGAACTGATATAGATGTGTGTGTATATATCTATGTGATTTTATAAATACTTGCCCATCTGTGTATATATAGATAGAGGCAAATCACCTACCAATATTGTCATGTAAAAGTTTCCACTTAGTTCTGAGATATATATGTATTTGGCATTTGGCAACTTGATCCTAATAAACTGGAAGCAAGAAAATACATTCTTTGTTCCAGACAGCCATTTGATTTAGGTTAAATTATTTGGCTTTGCAACTCAGCAAATGAGATTGTGTATTTTTTTTTAAATAAACCACATTCATGCAGACATTGTACAGCACAGAAGGAAGAAAGGAAACTGTTTAATGTGTGAATTCCAAAGAAAATACTGTACTGTTGTTATTAATATCTTCCAGTCTGCAAATCTTGCCAATGGCTGCCTGAAATTTCAAAATTAAGTGATAATTTCCTCAAATCTGATTGTTAAAAATCAAAGTAAAGACACAAGTTATTATTAAATTGCATAAATATACTGAAATACTGTTTAAAAAAAAAAAGTGAAGAAGAGCCACGTAGAGAGCATAATGTGTTTTTAGGTCATCGGTCTTTTAAAATAATAATCGCTTTGAGATAATTGGGTATATTCCCAAGACTCTTCTAAGTACCTCCTTTCACTGTCACTGTAGAATCACAAAAATAATCTGTACCCTGCCCGTTCTTGTTAGGTGCTGTCAGGATGGGTAGGACTAGCCTGGTTTCAGTGTCTCCTGTCGAGCACAGCAGGTGTAACAGATGAAGGTTTCCAGACTGCCCACTGTGCTCCTCTTGTGAGAACAATTACCTGGTATATACCTAATGATTAACTTCATAATATCCCAGCATATAAACATGTATTGTGTTTTTGTTGCACATGCTGTGCCAAGCCCACAGTCCTCAAGTAAGGGCCATGCCTGTCAGTGGATTGCAGAGGTGGTCTCAGCAGAATGAAATCAGCCACTTGCCAAGTGATCCAACCCAAAGCACATGCACAGTGTTTATGCTGGAGTTACTAGTGAAAACAGATATCCTGGAGTGCAGATCCATGGCTTTTCACCTGCCTTGTGCCTTCTGTCACTCACCAACATCTGCCTTCAGTAGAGCAAAGCAGATGTGTTTTCTTCTTCCCTTGATGCAACTTTGCAAGTCTCTATCTAACACCAGCATGGGATACTGACACTCAGAGAAATCAGAAATGAGTACCTTCATACTTAGACAAATGCTCTGGTAAGGCATTGCTTTCAAGATCATTCTAAATTTGAATTTTGACAGAACAGTGCTGATTGAGTACTTTTTTATTTTCATTTTTGATGGATGAACATTTCTAATAAAAAGATCATATCCTCAGTGAGGATGATACTCAGATATCTAAAGATGTTTCAAGAAGTGGCCATGCAGACTGTATCTTGAAGCATCTGTACTCTGTGGACCATGTTATCCAGTGTGTTGAGTCTGCTTGTACTGCTCTCATGATGCTTACAACCTAACTTGAAATACATGAAAATTGTTCAGAAGATACTTGTGAAGAAATTCGTGAAAATTAGTTCTGAAGCCTGTAGGTTAAATACCCTCTTTTCCTTTAAACTGAGTTGCTTCCTTTTCCCAATACTTTCAAGCCTGAGAAGAATCCCACCGGAATATAAAGACATGAGTTATCTTACTTCATTTAAAAAGAGGTGATAATTGTCTAAATTTGGAAAGCTTTTGATTGTCTGATTCTCCTTTACTTGATTTTTTTCCCCTCCAAGCATTACTGTCTATTGATCTCTCTTTTCCCCATTTTTCTCTCCTCTTCCCTTTATCATGATTTTTCCCTCCTGCAGTGAGGTTCAAGATGCACAGGAGGCTGTGAATGGAAACTTTTCACAGTGTTCTGATTCTTCAGCTGTCTCCAGTACCATTTCTCCAGCTGAGAGGTCTCTCTCCTGCTCTAGAGCAAAGAATTCTTCTATCAGCTCCTCTTCCGTGCCTGAGTCATCTGTCTGTCATCATAATTCTGTCCTTTCATCACCATCTTCACCTGCGACAACATTGCTGAGCTCTCCCCAAAATTCCTCAGCATCCATTACTCCAAAGGCATCTCCAACGGTGGAGAAGTTACCTTATGTACCACATACTCCTTTTCACCTCTTCTCATATGACTTTGAAGAGTCTCCAGCATCTCTGAAAGAGAAGGAAGCAGAAATGATGAGGGAAAACAGGTAGATTCTATACAGCTGACATTAATTTTTAGATAATGAATAACACCTTTCAAGAATTTTATAGTGGTAATAGTGCACTCTGTGTGTTGTATTATTTCCAGAACATACTGTATTAGTTTTAGTACTGTAAGCCTGTATTTTGATTTGATTGATATTCTCTTGCTGTCTTTGTTGCCTTCATTTCACCTTATTCTTCTTCCAGGTCTAAGTTAATAAGCATGCTGGCCTCCTCTATGGAGCAGTGGATGAATAACCCGTGATTTGGGAGATCACAGAAAGGAGCACCATTTTCCTTTCATTTAGAACAATGTAATTTGCAGACATGATTTCACAAGCATTAATGGAGCTCTTTTGCTATAAAACCAAGAGAGGTCAGTTCAGCACTTGAAGCTCAGGGGTGAAATCCTGGCTTCAAAGGCTGAACTGCCAAATCCCAAATTTGTTCTGAGATTACACATGTCCACGAGTGCATGTCCATGTCATGTGCAATTTCAACTCATGTTTGTAATAAGAGATCTATAAAGATAATATAACATTCAGTATAGACAGTTTTATCTCTACATCTGTCTCAGTTCAGTTGTTCCTCATGCATTTCTCTAAGTTTTTAATTTTAATTTCTCCATCTCACTCATTTTAAATAAAAAAATTGTTTTGTCTCAGTCTGTTTTCAAGTAAAACAGATTGACAGTAAATACCAGTAAAGTCAATGTTAGAGAAACATCTTGAAAAGAGGTTGGTGATTTTTTCCTGCCTCCCAGTTGTCAGTGTTCTTTGAATTAGATGATGAAAATGTGCACGTATATTGTATGCATATTTATTTCTTCCTCTCTCCAGCAGTCTTTCTGAATTTCTGCATGTGAACAAATATTTTGATTCCTTTGATCCTTTTAATTTTCGCTCTTTCTCTTCTAATAGGTGGGTGAATTTGTTGCTTTTTCACTTTGTTGAAAAGCCTGTAAATCGAAGTAGCTGTTGACAAGGGACTTAGTTCACATATTTTTCCTTACCTGCAACTTGAACACTAGAATTCCTCTAAATTTATGTTTTCCTGCATAGGTGCAATTTTCCCTTAGACCTCTCACACTCTTTTATTGCTCTCCCGTGGCTCCTGCTGCTACACTTTAGCGAGTAGATTCTTTAATACCTCCTGTTCCTACAATATTTAATATTTCTGCAGTGATTTTTTGTTTTTCCTCTGACCATACTTGGTGCTTCTAGTTACTACACAGGATCAAGGGTGTGGTGTCGGGGGTGGGAGGAGGGATGGGTTCTGCTGGGTTTATTTGAAGGAAAAAGAGGGCAAAGCTTGCAAAATTTGGATAGTAATGTGCCCACAAAAGAGGTAAATGTCTGGGGTTTCTTGAGAGCAAAGACTCCCGAGATAAGGCCATTGCATCTTCACGTGTATATGAGACCAGAAGGGAAAATGGAAGTAATAGACAGTACCAGAGGAAGGTTAGAAGGATAAACATTGTGTACTGGGATAGACTCATCCCAGACAATACTCTGAGGCACACAGTGGGACTCTTTGGAATGGTTCTCTGCAGGGCCAGGAGTTGGACTCCATGATCCTTGTAGGTCCCTTCGAACTCGGCATACTCCATGATTTTGTGGTGCTCTGGTTTTGCCTTGTTACTCTTCTAGCATCTCAGACTCCCTCTAAATTTGATACGGAGGATTGGTGTGTCCAGACCAGTCCCTCTGAATTTTATTTTTTTAATAGTTGTAGGTCCAAGTCCATAGATGTGTTCCCTTCTATTTCCATGAGAGTTATCTTTGGACTAATTGAAATTCCTTGGTCTGAAAAAGGGTTCTGTGCTGTGTCAGCTTTTTCACAGGGCAGAGGAGAAGAAGAGCATATGTAATTGTTGATAAGAAGTTCTCCTTTCACTTGATCAAAATAGAAATGGAGGCTTCTGTTAGTGTCAGGAACACATGATATGACCTCTGAGTTCTTATCAGGACAGTGGAGTTTTCTCATCATTCACATCATTTTCTCATCATGAGTACAGGCACAGGCAGAACATTTTCTGGGCTGAGTCAGAGAGAAGACCCACCAGGGAAGCTCCACACTGTCCAGTTACACAACCCTTCAGTGGCCCACTGTCTCCAGTTTCTAGTTGGTTTTCCTATAGGGCAAGAAGGCCCAGATGGCAATTATTTCCTGCAAAATTCCTTTTGTAGCTCAGAAACTTGCACGTCAGAATTTTTTCCCCAAAATTATTCCCCTGTTGCTGGGCAGTCAGTATGGTGTCTCAAAACCAGATAGGGCTGGTGGCGGAGTGTTTCCTAAAACATAAAGCTGGAATCATTGTCCAAAAGGGCATGTTCTGTAAAGCACAGTCCCTTCCATTAGGAAAGCACCTCACTGAAATCTCTTCTGATTTTAACACAGGCCTTGGCAGACAGCAATGCTGTTGATCCCTAAGGAATAAGGCTTGAAACTTTGACTGAAATTTTGCATGGCTAGATGAGTATGCTAAATGGAGCTTAAAGAAACCAACCAGCCTTTTCAAATAAAATTGCTGAGTGAAATTACTGAGTACAGATGCATGGTGGGGAAGAAGCAGCAAAGAAAGGATATGGTGAAGGAGGTTCTATTTTATCTTATGAATTATGATAAGGAAAATATGTTGCTGTATTTCCTGAAATGAATTTTATCATTTGGATGGGTTGACCTTGCAGAGTACTGACCTACAGAGCATCATGTGCTTTCCATGTGGGAAAATGGCATTGTCTGTGAACAGAAATATTAACATTTTCCCAAATCAGGAATCTGTCCTTGACATGCTGTTTAAGTACAGTGGTTAAAAGACACAGCAAAGCAACACAACTGCCTTTTCTATTCAGTACAGGAGCCAGGATGAAAACATTGATAGAAGGGACTCTGGGGAGGTGGCTGTTCCAGCTGTCCTGGAAACAATTTCTCTTTGATCAGCAAGCTTGCATTGAAGTCAAGCAAGTTTATGGGGATTTTTTTAATGGAGGGAAGGGCTGATAGAAATTTCTAAAGCCGTGCTTCCGGAGACATGTCTTTTTAACCACGGTGATGATTTTTTACAGACATTGCAAGAAATGGCACATAAGCTATTACTTATGTTGGGGGAGGGGAAAGAAAATACTGCCAGCTTTAATTGAAAAGAATGTGGTTCCTTTCCATTTAAAATGCAAGCATTTGCAAATCATGGATGTCCAGGTTCAGATCACGTCTCAGGAACACTACTGTTTTCCTTAATTTCACTGGATATGAATACTGCTGACTTGGGCTAGTTTGATCCCTCTTCTAGTAGCTGGATATCAGCTCCCAAAACAGCTAATAATTTTGACTAACTGAGCCGTAATTCAAGTATTCCTACTATGAGATGTCACTTGGGAGGACCATTATAATCTCTCATTATTTTCCTTACCAATAGCTCACTGTTTGCATCACGAATGTTCATGACATGGTTGATATTAAAAGTATATGATAGGTTGTATATTTGGAAGCTGGAAATAGAGCAACATTTTCAGAAGGTGAATGTTTGAGAAGTTCTTGGGTATGGGATCACTAGCACCCCTTAAACAAGAGGATTTACTGTTGCATGCCTGCTTGCTGACAGACTCTTTCTGTCTCTCCTTTTCTCCTACTTTTTTTTTCCCCATTTCTTCAGATACAACAGCTACGGCAGCAGCTCTTACTCTTCTCCACGACCCTACGCTGGAGTGAGTGCCCCTACAACACCCACTACTCGTTACGGGACAACTCTGTCACCACCTCAAGAGACCAAATCTGACAGGTTCGTAAATTAAATTAATCAGTGTTTTGACAACAGTTCCTTTGTAGAAAGGATGAAGGAGGCAAGTGTAAGCTGTTCTGAATGAGTACTGGAAATAGCTTCTAGCCAAATTTTTTCTGATGTTGGAAAGAAAATGGACAAAAATTTGAATGTGTTGATTTCCTACTCATTCTCAAGCCTTTCTGTCTGACTTGGTGTTAAAAGGTTGAGTGTATTTCCATCCTACTTCTGCTTCTTCCACTTAAATGGATAAAGCAGAGTTGCTTCATGCATATGCTATTCTAAGTATTAAGAGATTAATTAAAGCACATTTTCTTTCTGTTTTTAAAAATAAATTCAGATAGATCTATTCTCACTTCTATCATCTTAAATCAACTACAAAATCTTGGAAACATGCCTAACTCAGAATTTCCTAGGCCATAATTTTGTCCTTTCTTGAAAATACGTGTTTTAAAATTGTGTTTCATCAAGGGAAAACATTTCTTGCTATAGGTGAAGCAAACTCAATAACCTACAAGTTATCAGCTCACTTTAAAAAAAATAATGGAAAAGCGGAAAAAAACAAACCAGCAACAAAAATCAGTATTTCAAACAATCAAAATATTCTTTTGCATTATGTAAGGCACTAGGAGAAGAAAAAAGATAGGAAAATGTTACGGTTACGTGAAATAAATTCTTGGCAAGAGATTTGGACCACCAGAAATTAACTGTCTGTTACAACCTGAAAGTACATGACAGCTTCAAAGGATGTCATGCTGAGTTTAAGAAGGAAAGGTAAAAGTTTTTAATTAATTTAATTCAATAATTTAGTATAATAATTCAATTAAATAATATCCAGTTAGGTCAGGTGGAGTTTGTATTATTTGTTTCCAAACTGGTCTCTAGTTAATAAAAATTGCATTTCTCACCCTGTTTTTTGAACTGAAGGTTTTTGTCAGGATCCTTTGCCTGTATTCCAGTTAATTTTTGTTATTTTTTTCAAGAATATTTCTATATCTGTTAGTGTGTGTGTATATATATTCAAACCTTCCTAATGCCTCACATCCTTCCCAGGCTACTCTTCAGAATGTTTCAAATTACATTCTTTCAGCATACATGTATTTCTAGCCATGAGGTATTGATTTATTCCTTTTTTTCATGTGAATAATTACATTAGGTTTGTCTTTGGTGAAAGGCATTGTTTTTCATTTGCTCATCTTCCTAAGGTACCTTTCCTCAATTTATCTTTCCTCATTTCAATTAAATTATTGCCGAGTGACACCATAAAAAACACTCAACGCTGGCATTTTCATCCCCTTTTACCTCAGCAAAATAGATGCAAGATAAGCAAGAGTTAAAAGTATCCCACTGCTTTGGAAGTTTTAGATTTTCCAAGCCCCTGCTGTTGTAGGCTTCTGATTGCTGTTGAGGCAGAGAAACCCCGAAGTGGTCAAAGGCTGAGATGGCTAAAGATGCTTGGGCCTGTCCTGCAAGAGGTTGATGGTGCTGGCGCTGCTCCAGCAGAAAAGGGCAGCTTTCATTGCAGCATGCACATAAGTGCGTTGCTGGTTTGGAGCCAAAATGCCTTGGCCCCACAGGATGAAGGTGTAAAATTCGCAGATTCGTGGAGAGTCAGGCCAGAGGGGAGCCCTGCAATCATCTGTCGTGACCTGTAATGAGTCTCACAGAAGCTAAATGAAAGACCCTTGTACCTTCACGTGTTTTCAAAGGGCAGCACAAGACTTCTCCTGGAAAACGTTCCTGTATCTATCACCACTGCTAGAAAAATATTCTGTATTTTGTGGACAGTTTTTCTAGCAGCATCTTCTAGCCATCATACCTCATCCTTCTGTTTAATGTGAAACTGTAAAGTGCTCTGCCTTCAACTATCAGATCTCTCTTACATGTTCTAAGCGTCTGTAGACAGTGCTGGGAGTCACATCTCTGTCTTTCCCTCAGGTTATGTTTACCACTTTCCACCTCACATGATAAAAATCTCTATTCTCTTGTTTAAATTTGCAGCTTGCTGTTCATGGTAGTTCATGAACTCACTGGGATTTCTGCATTTTTACATTTGAGGGATGTTACAGCCTGATGCTTTCTGTATATGAGTCTCTGGAAAGTGGTGGTTTTGCATGTTGCCTGCAGAATAGATGCAGTTATTTCATGCAAGATAATTAAATTTACAGTTTGAGATGCCATTTTGCAGTGTCTTGTTCTTTTTGCCTGCACTGCCATTGCAGATCTATAGTTCAGCAAGCTCTAATGAAGTGACTGCTTTGAAGAAGAGCAGAAGCCTGATTTTATTTCATTGTCCTGAAATGAAATGTTCTGCATTGCAGAAATGCGCACATGGAGATCGATGGATAGAATTTGCTTACAGGAGAATAGGCTGTGTGATACATGATGCAATGCTTGGCACTAATTAGTAAATGGAAAGTCTTGTGGAAGTTTTCACAGTCTTCTCTGAATGGTGTTTGTCTTAGATTATGTAAACGTTATTTCCTACCTCCTGATGGTAAAAATTTACATGGATTCAAACACCAAAAAAAAGTTAAAAGATGAGGCGGGAAGAGGAAGACACTTGATAAGAAGCAGATGCATATCTATGGTTAGCTCCAAGGTGAGTTTTCTGCTTTCAGCTTATGACTAGTTATCCAAAGTTTTCACAGGAAGATTCCTGTCTTTTATCATGCAGGGAAGAGCTTCAGATGCAAGTCCTGGTACCATTTATCTGACCTTCGAGAATGAGGAGGAAGGAAGAAGCAGCATTTAGAGCAGTGCCCAGCAAAATGATTCATGCTCCATTCAGTTGCCCTGACAAGCCTTTCAAACCCTTGGCTGCATTTTGCTTATGTAAACAAGAGCTGCAACTTAGGTGGAGGGAAGCAGTGTGGTTGACATTTTGACATTCATACTTTTAAAACCCTCTTTGGCTAAGATCAGTAGGGAATCATAAGAGCAGTATAATTCAGTGCAAAAGTAGCTGGATTTTGTTCTTTGAAATCCACATCATATATATATTTCTGAGTGTACAGAAGAAGAAAAGGCTTACTTGACTGTTTCTAAATTCAGCTGCGGCCTTTTGGCAACTTCTTGCACTACTGTTGTTCTCTCTGATTTCCCTGGGTCCCCTGTGGACAGCCGTGTTTCTGAAATGTATATTGCAGCCATGGGAATCCTTGTGAAGGAGGGCAAATTGCAGGGCACTTTCTGTTCCGCCCCTCACTGGGAGAGAAGAAAGGGTCTATTGGTTCTCTTGTATCTCTCTGCTTCTGGAAGTTGCTCTTAATGCATAAGAAGTATAACCCAGTCTGCATGTTTTCAAATGCCAAAGACTGCTTTGCTCCATAAATATACTGCTCCCATTCTTCACAACTTAAATCACCAGTTAACTTTCTCTCCCCAGTTAATACAGGAAAAAAGATCATTCTCAGTTTCATAACCTCATAAATTTTGGTAACAAAGGGGAGGAGCAGGACATGACTGAAGCACATCAGGGGAAAAATAAAAAGCCTTATTCTGTCCCTCTGAGATGCCACCTTGACTGGGGGCAGAAGTAGGTGGTGTGGGAGTAGTCTGTATTTCCATGCCTTATGCTCATACCTAGGATATTTCTGACTAGCTAAAGACTGCCTTCTCGGACTCTGAATCACTCAAACAAAGTGTCACCGTGAAATCTGTAGCTGAACCAGAAAAGTCATTACTTGCAAAGCTTCACACCTCTCATAGTGGTGGGGAACTGTATGCCATCCTTAGAGGAGACCACAGAGGAGTGTAACTTCTAAGGCAAATGCTCCTGAATTCAGCAGCAGCTTTAATTCATTGGACTGCCAGAAACACATCCTGCTGGTGTGTTTGCCAGGATAGGTTTCTTCTGATGCATTTACCAGGAGACAGTTCCTACTGGGCTTGGTAGTCAAACAGTAGTACAGTTAGCCTAGCTCAATAACCCTTCTCAGGGCATTGTGTGCTAAAGGAGCAGGAGTTCATGGTCCCCATTCTCTTGCCTCTGTCTCTTAACAAATGCCAGAAAGTTCAGCTCGCAAACCTCCACTTCTTGAGCCTCTTAGCCATCTCCTGTGAACTTAGCCTCCACCTCTGGCTGGTCCCTCAGAAGTTTTCCCAAGTCTCCAAGCTTGGTAAAGGCCTGTTATGGTTTTTGCAGGTTGCTTCTGTTTGAAGCATCTCCAGCTTTTCCAGTGTGTTAGAAAATAAGCTTAAGAAATTTGAACGATATTTCACATCCTTTAGTATGTTTTCCTTCTGACTTGCTTTGTGATCTACAGCAATACATTACCTTGGGCTCCCATGATGCAGGGTCTTGAATGTTGAGTGTTCATCTCTATGTTCTTTTGTATCTTTTAAAGGAAATATACCTTCAAGCATTTATTTCTAAACCAGGTCACAGACACTGAGATTAGCATGCCTAGATTATAGGTGACTTTTTCTCCACTGACACTTAAACACCATACCTGCAGCTTAAACATGAAGTGCACCAGAAGTCTGCAAAACCTCTTCTTTGGAGTTTTATTCCCTCTCCAGGTGCCTGAAACAGTGATTTGTTGGCAATCTGGTGCTTTCTTTCAAATGTCTGTCTCTTTAAAACCAAGCAAAAAACAAATAAATCAAACCCGAGACAAAACCAACCAACCAAACAAAAAATCCACACACACGAAAAAATACCAAACAGCTTTTCATTTAGTCTACTAAAATCAAAAATCTCAGTAGTTGACAACATCAGGGAGATGCTGCTGGATGAAACTTCTTGACAAGTTCTCTGTTTTTTTCTTTTTTTCTTTCATTAGCCATTTATCACTAATCTGCACCCTAGAGTTGCCTTACTGCAGCTGGTAAGCGCTAAGGTAAACCAAGAAACCTATGAAACCAAATCTACTGTACAGCCTACAAAGCTGCTGCTCTCCCAAGAACAGCTTCTCTTTCCTTGGCTTTCTGTTCTTTCTCTGTCTTAATGTGTACTTCTGGGCTCTTACACTAGAGAACATGACCATTTTTTCTTGTGGTAAATGCCAAGCACATCTTTCACTCTGTGTAACATAATGAGGAAGGAATAGCTTGGTAGTTGATAATAGTGGCCCAGGGCAAAAGCCTCAACTTTATTGCTGAGATTTTAAGAGGAAAAATGACCTTAGGAGTTACTTGATGATTTACAATTTGGGAGGCAGTGGTGGCTTGCAGTGGCCTAGCTGCATGTCAAACTACTGTGTAAGCAATATTCTTGATTGCAGCTTTGTAGGATTCATCATAGGGCATATGTTTAAACAGAAGCATGAACTGGGTTATGTTTGCAGGTTGCAGAGTGTTGCTGGCTGAACACACCATGTGCAGTCGTGATGCTCAGGGGACACCCACCTTAACCTGGATCCACATATGGGCTCTGCAAGTCGCTGCCAGGCAATTTGTACTCACGTGAGGATGGAGAAAGACAGAAGCACGGTGTAAAATCTGTAGAGGTCAGGTTGCAAGAGGAGAGTGTATGTAGAAAGTCCTCGTGCCTTGCCCAGGCTCTGTGCAGCTCTGCCCCACTGAAGCTTTATTTTGGGTAGCCCCCCATGCCTCTTAAAAGTCTAACATTAATCAGTTCTTCTCTTGGTCACTCTCGAGTTTCTTTCTCAAAGGAAGCATTAGTCAGTAGTTTTATCTCTCCATTTTCTGTTTATTTTTGAGAGAAGTTTTGTAAAGATTCCTCAAGTAATGTTTAGTCTGTTTGCAAAATCTTATATCAACATGCTTTTGAATTTGCGGTGTCATGTAGGGAGACATAACACACTGAGAGTTTCTTTAACTGTGAAAAGCAATATGGCTCTTGGCAGCTTTGCCTCCCCTTTTGTCTCTTTCTAAGCTGGAAAGTGGATTTATTTTGTTAAAGCCAAGAGACATTTAGAGTTACTTAAGCCCTGAGTAGGAGCTGCTGACTGTTGTTCCCTCTCTGTAGCAATCCCATGACTGGTGGAACAGGAGCACTTTGCAAAACTAGGTAATTAGTGCTTCCTTATTAAAGTTATTAATGACTCTGACCCGTTATATTAAAGACAATCCTGAATACTAACCTTATGGCCTAGAGGGATTTCCTCTCATAACTCATCTAGTAATTTTTTTAGCTCCTAAAAATATACATTTGTATTTTATACTCTTCCTAGAGATACCCATATCTATTTAGCAAATTTTAAAAATTCAGCCAACCACAGAGAAATGCAGCCACAAAAGAGTGTTTCAGATCTTATGTGAATGAAGAACATTTGAAGTTCTGAACTGAAATTTTGCTGTGATAAAGTGGATAAAGATAGAGTAAGACAGAAGTATTTTTTTCAGTTTGCAACAAAATCAGAATAATTATTCCCCTTCAAAATATATAGTCTTTGATGGAGTACTGGCAGGAAACTGCAAGTACTTGCAGAAAAATATGAGATACCTTGTGTCTGCCTGAATTTGTATTTACAATAATGATTACTAATTCAGTGCTGTGTTAAATGCTGTAGATCAGGCTAGCTGAATTTTTATTCAGTAGAGTTTGTGCCTACAGTCAATACTTTAGCTTTGTATCCTCTGCCCTGTGGATATTTTTGTCGCCTGCTTTTTTGTGTTCTTTTTTTTTTCCCTAGTATTTCTCTTTCCTGTGTCTTCTTCCAGCAAGATAAGGAACTAAATGACCCCTTTGGCCCCAGGTCCCCAGTTCTGTGGAGCTCTATTCACAAATCCCCAGACCTAGACATATTCTTGTTGTGTGTTTTCTTTTTGGAATGAGAATATAATAGCAAAGCTTGTTTAGCTTTTACTGGTTTCAACAGAAGGCCTAAGAAAGCTTTTCTTAGCATTTTTTTATTAACAATCCATTTTTAATAGCCTTGTGTTCTCTACAAGACTAAAAACAGTAGTCAGAGTAAGCATCCTTCTGGATTCTATTTGTGGAATTGAACAAATGGTTGGTATTACCAGCTGGTAACATATGACACCAGTATTAACATGCTAGCAAATATTAGCTATAACCGTGTTTTATGAGTAGTCACTCTATTATGCTTTCATTGAGTATTCACTACTCTTTTCTGTTAAAATCTCTTATCACCTTTGATTCAATGCCAGATTTTTTTAGCCTTTTCCTTGCTTATCCGTTTTTAAAATGCAGCCTACAGCAGTAAGACTTAAAAATTCCTGAGGCCTGAAGGCACTGTCACTCTTCAAACAGCATCAAAGCAACAAACTTACCCAAAGGCTCAGCCCACCTTACCCAAAGCCTTCCCACCAGCTGGTTTGGCCAGTTCTGCTGCCATTTGCAATTCAAGTATGAGTTCACTGAAAGGGAACATTTACTTTAAGTGTTATTGCCAGAGGAATACAGAAACAAAAATAATCAGATTTGTAGACAAACTATACATAGACAAATCCATTTTCAAGTTGTTTGCAATGTTTGAGAAATAACTCTTAACACTTGCTTTTTCTCTGGCTGTTTTAAGGGTTTGTACACCCTGAAAGTAACACCTGTTACTCCAGGTTTAGTTTATGCACATGCAGAAAATTACTGACAGGGTTCACTAAATACTAAATTCTGATCATTTACAGGTGCAGCTCATATTAAAAAGAGTATTGATGCACCCAAACAGCAGTTGAGTTACAGTGTTTGATAGCAGCAGTGAAGCTGTGAGTTTGTGAGGTTTATAAGGCAAATGGTCTCAGCATTTGGTGCGAGGTGTGGTTTTCACTGAGGGCGGGTGTGTCTGGGTGAGTGGGCTGGCCACTGCAGGGTCTAACCACTAAGCAGCACTAACGCAGCAGTATCAGTCCTGCCTCTTTGCCTGCTCTTTTCTCAGTGTGATTGAAGACCCAAAACCTAAATATTTGTGTTTTAAGAAGTTAATGCCACACAAGGGGTCAGCTGACCATCTTCCTGTCTATGATCTGTAGGAACAACTTTCTTGCAGCTTTGAGTGTTAGTTTTGACCATTCCATGCAATAAACTGTTGTGCACAATGTGACTGTGTCTGGGGCAAAGGAATTGAATCAGGTGTGTGTGCGCGTTCTGTACTGTAGCTTGTAATTCAGGTGAAGTATGGACTCATAACCAGTGAGAAATACAGAAAGACCAAGTTTTGGCTACTTGTTGTTGTGTTGTTGATTTGATTAGTTTCAAAGAGGTTGCAAGCTAACATTTTTAGTTTCTTAAACATTAGCTTTTCTTCTGGACATATGGCTGTGGATCTTTTATTTAGATTGGAAAGCTGCTGTTCTGCAGATTTCAACTGAGTGAGCAATGCCAGCCAAACTGTGCTAGATCAAACCTCCAAACAAGGTGTTTTGGCATGTCAGAGGCATTTTACTACCAGGGTTAGGTTAGAATCCCATCTACTGGACTAAAGTACGCATCTCCATGTGATTTCCCTGTAATCCCGTGAATAAGAATGTGTATTTATTGTGGAGCCTCGAGGAGCTTAGTCAGAACTGAAGGTTTCCAACCTGCTAGATGCTGTGCAGAGCTACAAGCCCTCTTTTGGTGTCTCAGCATCACTCCATCCTTCCCATAATTTTCCTTCAGGTTTTTTTAAGACACACCTTCCCTTGACTCTAAATGGAGTTTGCAGACTTCATTGTGGGTGGATGGGATATCAAGCTGAACACACAAAACAGATAAAAGCACAGACTTGATGGGGACCCTCTTCTGCCATGTCTCCGAGTTTATTTCCAAATGTCTTCACATGGAACCATTGTCCAGTTTTTCCCTTCCGAGTGCATTTTCTGATGTTATATCCAACCTTACAGCCACAGTGTTTCATGCTACATCAGGAATGGAGCTCTAGCTTTTGAATTTTAGTACAGTGATGCTACTGTTTCTGCTGAGAGCTTTCTCTTGCAACATGCACTAAGAGGTCAAAAGTTAAAATAAATTTAAAATAGGCTCAAGGGAGATTTCACCACGCATACTTGACTATCAGTGTTTGAGGATTTTCCCCCCCTTTTCTTAGTGCTGAAGCATATTAGAGATTTTTATGGTTTTGAGCATGATCCAGCATTGATACTGTACCTCTGGAGGAGTGCCAGCAGGGAGGCTTACAGAATATCAAGTTTTATACCATCTTATGTAATGTTTATGCGGGTGGGATATGACATATTGAAATTCAATTTATTGAAATTATTGACATTATATTCATATTGCCCTGCTGCCAGTGGCACTGAAATGGCTATGTTTTGTGGTGTCCCTGCTTATACAGAGCTAGACACTCAGGGAAGATAGGTTTGCATTAATGTTTTTGTCTTCTCCTGCACCTATTTTCACTAGTGAACTTGTGCCATTATACTAAATGCCTACACTGTGCAGCCATAGGCAAGTAAATAAATATGGGAAAGGGCCTGAGTTCTTAAAAATAATGAAAATTTATTCAGGTTTGTATTAGTGGTTAAGGAACCTTCCTTTAGGCAGGGTTTAGTTTCTTTTCAGAAAAGGCAGTATCTATTTCCCTCATTAATCCTTTCATTGCAAAACTCATGTTACAACAATGCACAGAAACCGCTCTACATGAGTTTTGTTTTTTAGATTTTATCAGTCTAATTCAATCAGTGTGGATCTGTATAAAGCTACCCTGTACAATACAGATTTTTTTCCTGTCTAAGAGACAGAAAGAAAGACATGTTTACTCCGAGGTCACTGTGTTGCCATGTCAGAGGCTGGTGGTACCAATACCACCACACTGGGGGAAGGCTATGTGAGAGGACCCACTCTCTCAGCCAAAGTAGTACTTGCAGTAAAACCAATAAAAAAATCGTGTCAACAGCAAACTATAAGTGAATATAAATGTAGCTTTATATAATTGAAAAGTCTTTACTGTAGAAACCATAATTTCTGACAGTTTTCAAGAATGGTTTGTGAAGACTGTCCCTGTGTGTTTTACTGATAGGTTCTTACATGTGATTCATTTTGCTCTTACAGCACATGCAGCGAGGAAATCATCACAACCAAATTTTTTTAATGCATAAAGGAAAAATATGCCCCTACTTAAGAGGGCATTTGAATTCTGAAGGGCAGTTATGGCATTTGCTTCCTTTGCTTTTGTTTTTCTGTGTACAGGATTCTCAGGTGTTTGTGACACATCTATTTTTAACATCATTGCATAATATGTTTGTGCTGAAAGAGTATTGCAGGTTTTTTTCTTTAAAGTTCCAAAAATCCTTTACAGGATTCAGCTTTGGTGTTAACAGGTTTATAAAGGTAAAAAAAATTATTTATACAATATTGCAGTGGAAATAGACTTAAGAACTTTTACATGTACTTTATTTGTGCTTTAGAAATTTGGCAATTTAACAAGCCTACCCTAAAGTGTTGTTCTTAAGCTCATCACAGTATCTATAACCAATTTAGCAAGAAGACATTTCACCAGTGCTTTGAAAGATTCATACATAAATATTGCCATGTCATTCTGCTGGTTGGGATTGTGTTACTTGCTGAATGATTGCTACTCATTTTTTGCCAGTATAATCAATAAAAGTGACACTGAGAAATCTGATCTTCCTTTTCTGCAGGCCAGCTTTGGGTGGTCTCCTTACATCATCTTTTCGGCAGCACCAGGAGTCCTTGGCAGCTGAAAGAGAAAGACGGCGTCAGGAGAGAGAAGAAAGGTTGCAAAGGATAGAACGTGAAGAAAGAAACAAATTCAAGTAGGACTCAAATTTGCTCTCAGCCTCTTGGTTTAAATATGTGATAGATTGGTGAATCATTGAGGCATTCAATTGCAAAATAATTGAATTAATGAATAGTTTGTCTCTTTAGATATCTTTCTTGGTCTAAGTATCTTAAGAACTTCCTGATGAAGCACATAATGAATTTTGGCATTTCATAAACAAGGAATTTTTTTAAAGGCAGCTATACATTTGTCAATTATACTGTCTGGATATATATAGAGGCTTATTTTATTAGCTTGTATACTCACCAAATTATAATCTGAGTGAAGCATAGGATTTGAAGGTGAAACAGTGGGACAAAGGTATCACGAAGGGCAGAAGGGACAGCTCTGAAACATCTTTTTGCTTTTGTGTTATGCAAAGTTAAAGGGCTTTGATGTCTCCGGCTGTGTGGTAATGTTTCTTAATTACTTTTTCCCGCTTTTCTGAACACGTGTCTCTTCCTCCTGGAAACAACAACTGACAGGAAGTAATTATCAAAATCGTTGTTCAAACCGTGACCAGACAAAGGCCACAGCTAGGACTCATATCTGAGAAAATGTTTTGTGGTGTAGGATCCCAGGGTATGCTGCCTGAGGATAGTAAGAGACAAGCCCACTTATCCTCTCTAAATCCATATCTGGAAATCTCAGCACAGATATTAGCAAAGACTGCAGTGCACTAAGGATAAATATGGAGTCTATACCTAAAGTAGTTTGCCTACAGTCTGAAGAGTGTACATGAAAAAACTAATTTGTTTCCTCATACACAAGTGAAAAATAAACATATTTTTTAGTAGTTAGAAGACATAATGTAATAACCTGAAGAATAGTAAGATAAATGTTTTGTAGCTTTAGAATTGGTAGTTATGGAAAAGATGGCAGTGGGTTTCATGTGAGCTTGTTTATTAGTATGTAGGATTGTTTTCTCTGTAATCATCTCTTTAGTAAGAAGTGGAAACAGGCTGTGATTCTGTGAATTTGGAAAGAGGAGTAGCTTATGAATGCTTGGTTGGTTGATTGATATTCTTCTGGCTCCAGAAGATAGCTAGTTTAGAAGGAAATGAGAGGCAGAGGGAAGGTGGAAGAGCACCATAATAGGATCTTTGGCAGCCAACAGCTGCCCAAGTTCTCCTGAAACAGAAACAATAAGGTCTCAGTCTTCAAGCCTCTTCCAAAAACTCTCCCTCTAAGTGGTATCATCAGGCTGCAGCAGACTGCCACGGACAGCCAACATGATCTTTCAAAAAAAGAACCTCCCAGACTGAAAAAGCCAACAGGGCGTTTGGCAGATTAACCTGTTTGAATAACAGATCTGCACATTTCAGTAGGTTGGCTACAGTGCTTTTTCTGTCACTGAAAGAGCTTCCTTAAAGTCAGAAAAAAAAATCAAAATATACATTTTCATGCCACTACTTCAGAGTAAAAAACTGGTTCACTAAATGACATATTTAAGAGGATTTTTGGATTCCCAGACTTTTCATCTTCTGGATTTGAGTTCCGTGATCTCACAAAAGTTGTGACTTCTGTTTGAGCAGAGGGTCTCCAAAGACACCAAACTTTGCAGACAGACAGCATCCCAGAGTTGATTAAACAGTCTGGCAGGAGGAGGACAAAGCCACAGCAAGCAGTCATGGACAGTTTCATAAGAGTTCTTGGGATTGCATTATCATATCATCAGTCTGGCTAGAAACCCAGACTCTGAAGATGTATTTTTGATTAAAAATAGCACTTGCAATTCACAATCTTTAAACTCGTGAGCAGTACTGGATTTACCATCATGATTCATTTGTTATCTCATTCTTTCCAACTGCCTTGAGAACATTGCACTAGATTCTGGCATCATCATTGACAAATTGAGGATAATTTAAAGGAGAGCATCATCAGTTGTGAAAGAGCTGGAGGATTAGGAGAGGGGCTAAAAAGCTTCATAAGCTATTGCTGACTAAAGGAATGTTTTACAGAATGAACAATTTTCTCAGTAGAAGGACTGTTGTACCCGTTGCATGTGTAGAACAATATGTCCTAAAATACAATGGCTATTCTTCCCTGTAGGGAAGGGTAGAAGCTGTCAGAGGGGAAAGAGTAATGTTAAAATTTGCCTGCTGAAGGATTCCTAGAATACTCTGAAAATATGATAAAAGTATAACCAGTTCAGGATTCAAAGCGTGTGGAGATAGCCTGAAACAGTAATGTGTGCTCCCTGTTAATGGAATTTTGAAGAGCACTTACAAGCAGATATTTGATAGCTAGTGCTACAGTAGATGATAAGTAATTCACTTGACACAATATAGAGAAAAAACAGTGGTTATTAGTAAAAGGAGTAGTTCTGAAAATCTTTCTGGTGTTCAGAGATTACACTGTGGAAAAATCTAACAGACAAGGTGAAGGTCTCATCAATTTTTTCTACCAGATTCAACAAAATATTAAAAATATATTGTAAGGAACTATCTTGCTGTGGTATCGAGGCAGCCTAGATATTCACTGGGTTCTGCTGTGCTCTGAGTTAAATTTGCATCCACATTTGTGGATGTGGCAGGCCTGCCTGAAATCACAGTGCTCAAGCATCCAGCAAAGTTGACTTGGCAGAAGTTAAATATATGGGTTACTTGAGGAGCTGTGGGAGCAGCAGCTGATGTAGAAGTTTTGTAGCTAAAACTCAGGGGGAAAAATAAAGAAGTGAAAGGTTGTTATCTGTACAATGATCCTGCATACACCTTCTAAGAATGAAGAATTGTCCTACTCAGTAATGCCAGTTTGCTGTCCTGTTTCCAGTGGTAGCAACTAAAACACACTGACTGAGGAAAGGTCCCTTAGAAAAAAAGGCTGATATGGTAGTGCTCCCTGCCTTGGTGTGGCCTGCCAGGGACTGTGGTCACTGTTTTGGGGCATTCTAAGATGGAGCATGAGGAATGGTTTAATAGTCACTAATGTGCCTGCTCATTATGAATAAGTGCAGTTCATCATGTCTAATTTTAGATACCAGGTTTCAAAAACTGCTTCAAGTTTTTCAGTTCTTGGGGTTTTTTTAAATTACTTTTAATGTCCTTCCAAACTATGTATTTGGTGTTACATACCTGTGGTGTATACATGGATAAGTGTACACACATGTTTTTCAGCCATTTTGGCAAAACCAAACATTTTTTGCCGGCAACAACCTTCATTGCTTCTAATTGGCTTGTTTATACTGCTCTTGGTTCTTCTACTGTACTTGTACTTCTGCTACTTACCTGCTGTTTCTGCTGCAATTTACTGTAATTCTCTTTTTAGCCGTGATTATTTAGACAAAAGAGAAGAACTAAGACAAGCAAGAGAAGAGAGGTTTGTATATAATGCATCCATCTTTCCCTTTGGTTGCTTGCACTTCCTGTATTCTTTGCTGTGGAGCTGTCCTGTATTTACATTTTTAATTCTGCTTGCACAGAACACTTTCATTCCAAAAGACTTCTATAAGACAGAAGTTGTTAAATTAAAGAGGAGAATGAAGTCCAGCTGTAAGCACAGCCATAAACGAAGAGCAGTGAGACTGGAATGCATAAGAATGATTGATGATCTATCTTTTATCTGTTTGTGTGGGAAATAAGCTTACCCCATTTGCCTCAGAAATTTGCCCAAATTTCGAGAGTTATAAATTGAATAGGCCTGTCTTTCTCATCCAGTGGGTCCCAGGCTTTCTAGTGGGTCAGAAAAGGCAACTGAGGATAAAGGAAACTGGGGTCACAAGCATTGCAAAACTGCAGTGACAGTCTGATGGAAATGGTTCTGACCCACTCCCAGCATATTTTCATCTTTCAGAGCCAAGTTTTCTTTGCCAATCTCTCTAAACATCAGTGAGTAAATTACAAAGCTTAGCAGTGTTTATCATTGGGACATTGCTTTAGTTTTATTTAAATAGCATATTTAAAGGAACTGAGGGTTTGGGGTTTTTTTCCGTTTTTTAAATTCAATTAAATAGTTTAGAAACTCTGGGCTAGGCTGGGAGTTATGTGCTTATGAAAGCACATTTTTCAGGGAATGCTCAGCGAAAGACCTTTGCCTTTCAGTAGCTTCATCTCTACCTCTGCTAGTAATTACATCCTGGAGAGAGCGCTTGTTTTTACCTGGAAAATATGCAAGTTACCGTATGAATAGTAGATGAAAAATCATCCAGAGTGCTTTAGTTCTGTTTGTATGGTTCTCTAGAGATTATTCTCTGGAAATACTTTTGGATTGTCAAGAATTGGAATTACATTATCAAGATAAGAGAGCAGCCATCTCAGAAATCATTGTGTTGCTGTGTTTTTGGAGGATTCTTTTATTGGTTGCTTTTGTGGGTTTTTCACAAAATCATCATACATGAGACAGTTTCTTTCTGCAGACTGACATCTTATCTATTGTGGCTGAAGTAGCTAATATTAAAAATTTATTTTGACATCTCAAAGAGTCAGAAAAGGTGGATGGGCTTTCCTTTGTCCTTTCAGTCAAAACAATTACAAATAGTTTTAAGCATCTTCTGAGATGAAATTACACTGATCTGAGCTGAGTAAAACCTTTTGCAGCAAGCATGCTCATGCGCAAGATTTGAAACAAATTAGAAGCAAGTTCCTGAGTTGTCAGGGAACATGCCAACTGGAGTATTTTTGGGGAAGTGTTCACCAGCAGTGCACCACTGCTGTGCAATCTGAGAGAATTTCATTAGGTCATTAGGGATGTTTCTTTATCCTTAGGGCTCTTCTGAACTAGAATGTTAAATTATTGGTTCTTACTCATAAAGAGGAAAGATACATTTGCTTTGACAGCACATGCATCTTGGAGAAAACTTCTTCAAGTGAAGTCTTGGACCAGTAGTCCACTACACTGGTATTCTGTAACTACGCTTTAAATAAATACCTGTGAAAAACGAAGTTTCATGTCCTATAAGGAAGTTGCACGTTGACTGGTTTTAGGAGAGTGCATAGACTATAAGAAAATCCTATAGTCAAGGTACCTAAAATCCTAGTTAAAAACTGGTTTGTATGTTTTCTCCATATCAGTTCTTGCTATTCTATGCTTGGAGGCCTTTTTGCTTTGCTTGGCTGGGTGTTTTCCAGTGGTAATTAAGAAATAAAACCAAAAAAGGTGAGCTCCCAAGCCCTCTCTAGTGTGAGGTACAGCTCAAATGCTCTCCACCCCATTATTTTTTTGGACATAAACATTTTAAGTTGCCCTCAGGGTATTTCTCAGAGACCTAGAGAAATCCCAATGATAATTTCATTGACTTGAAGATGATAAATGCAGTGTCATGTTCATTAGGAATACCACCTGGATAGCCTGCAGACTTCTGGATTGTTGTTTATAGAGAAAAGTTGGCACAGGTGTGATGATGTGTGCAGGTTTCCATGATTTAAAGGAATATGGCAGCATGTACAGAGGCAATGTGTCAATCCTATAGTGGAGGTATGGGAGCTCATCCTTTCAACTCCTTCAGGTTTTGGTCTCTGTGAGACCTTGTGTTTTTGATGCTGGCCTTCAGTCATTGTTAAGATATTGATTAGAAACAAGAAATAACCTAAATAATGTAATTTATCAAGTGTGGAGTGTTAATAGTGATTCTTGAATGATTTTTCTCTTGATAATAGTCCTCTGCCTTGCTGGTTGACTGTACAGCTAAGAACCTAAGATGTTAAAGCAGCTGAAAAAGAGCTGAGGACAATAAAACATTGTAGCTCCCCCTGTTATAGAAGAATCTGTCCAGATCTTTATTGTAGTCTGTTGGCAAACGGCAGACCCCCCTTGGTGGCAGCCAGCTGGGCTGTACCTGTTTGGTCTAAGTGATCAATTGGAATGGCTCTTTATGAGTCTGAAGTCCCATCTGCTCTGCTTGTGAGGAGGTGGAAGGTGCAGTATGTGAGTGACAAATGTCAAAAGAAATAGTGACTTCAGGACTCCAACAGCACATCATGCTCATGAGAAAAGCCTTCTCCTCTACTGAAAAGGCAAAATTCAGTCTCGAGAACAGCGCTTCATCTTAGAACTGTAAACAGTTCCTATTTTATAACCATACAAGTATGTAGCTTGTTATATTTTCATCCAGAGTCTGTAGGGGTTCTTTTTCTTGCAGAATTTGTTCAAAGCCTGTGCATACCTCTGGAGGAATAAAAGAAAATGAGTTTGTTCTTCATTATTGCTGTTTGCAATAAAGCAAATTGCTTCTGAAAACACAAGGACTGCTCTTCAAAGACACGTTTCTATACCCTATATGGATGTTTGCAAATGTGCATGCATGTGTGGCTACCATATGTACTAAGCATGTTTGTTACCACATATGGCTGACTTCTTTACCCTGCCTGCTCGTTAGTGCACCCTTGTACACTAACTGGGGCTGTCAGTGAGGCAGGAGGGGGAGGAGAGGTGTTCCCCGTTATGAAGTGTTTACAACGCTGGGTTATAGAAGGATGACCACAGTGTTTCAGGGACATAAGCAGTAGTCTTGATTAACCTGTTTAACAGTTCACTTGTGGGTAAGGCAAGCAGTCTAAAGCCCGATCCAGCTGTATTCATAAATTTATTCCTTAGCAAATAATGGTGGATAAAATTAGCAGACATCTGGAAGAGGCACATATTTCAAAGTTATTTTGGTCGAAATGTATAAAGCACACTATGAAGAATATGATTGGTAGCTGGTCTTAATAAACAGTTAGTGAGTTCTGCCTGCCTAAAATGCAAAACAGATGTATCTTTGTTCTTTTAAAGTGACTTTGATGAATAAACTACATGTGACGTCAGGTACAAGCTATTGGATGTCTGAGTCCGGCAGAGAAATTTTTTACAATAAAAAAAAGAAAACTTTCCATTGGAGACTCTGGAGAGAACAAAGTGAATTCCAGTGCATTGCTCTCAGAGCAAATAGAAGCAGGTTCAGAATCTTTAGATAGTCAATCCAAATGTTTATTATTGGTATTATTTTCAGGGCAATCTGGTTTTGTCTGCTGTATTTTCCTCTCCTTACAGCAACTTTCAGACTGGCAATTTGCATCAGTATTAAGGGGCTCTGCATTTGGAGGGGTTTTTTCTTCTCTTGTTTTTTTTCCCTCCCATTTTAGTTTTGAGAGAGGGAGGGCTGAGAGGAAGAGAAGGAGGAGGAGAAGGAGGAGAGTGAAAAGCAGAACAGACAAATGCTTCCAAAAGGGGAAGGACAGTGCAGACAAAATACTGTATCCAAAGTTTCTTTAACTCTCCTGGCTTTTGCTTTTGTATTGTAATGAGCAATTTAACATTTTTCAGGGCAGTAGTCTTTGCTTTGGTGTGCACTTTTTGGCAGATTTAGCAAGCAGACAGTTTAGTGCTGTACCACTTGTGTCAGAAAGTCAGCTCATTCTCTGCAGGTGTTTCATCCATAAACAAGCATCAGCCACAGATTTCTTTTTCTTTACGGAAACCCTTTGGAACTTAACTTTCAGATACAAATACTTGGAGAAGTTGGCAGCAGAGGAGTATGAAAAGGAGCTGAAGAGTCGGAGCGTAAGCCGAGGCAGAAGTGAGCTGTCTTTGAACCTGAGATCTCCTTCAGCTCCATCCTCACCTGTACCCAAGTGCAGCAGCCCAGCATCCATAGAGTCCCAGGAGGAGCTGAAGACCCCTTCCACCCCTTGTGGGATCCCTCAGCCCTCAGAAGGTAAGTGAAAAGGAGGGCAGAGGAAAGAATGGTGGGTTTATCACAGTTTCTCTTGTGATATTGGTGATTTTTGATACTTGAGTGGAAGAATATGATCTGTGAGGTACCAGATTAAAGGGTCTTACCATATTGTTTCATCTTTTCTTCTTCTTGCATTTTTTTAGATGTCATTTAATCTGAATACACTGCTAATCATTGCTATGATTTATACTATCATTGTCTGTTGCTATTAGAATGGAATAATTAGAAAATACAGAATACAGAGGGTCTTGATTTTAGCATCATGTTCCTTATATATTAGAAGTTACTGAATACTAGACAAACAGTATTCCTGCCAAGAGATTTTGTTTATGTGGATTCTCTAAAAGAAATGCAACAGATGAATGCCAAGATTATAATAACCTTCCAGGAGAGCACAGGCTGAGTGGGGCAAACAGAAGAGGTCTTGAATTGAAGGCATGGGGAATGTGTTGATTATTTTTAATACCAAGAAAAATTCTTAAAATTGTAGCACAAGTCATAAAGGACTTAAAAGAAACCACAGGCAATTAGTAAAAAGGAAAGTATAACTAGTGTTTGCATGGTTGGTTTGCTGTCACATAATTTATTGGTGTGCAGAGCAATGTTTTTTGTGCATGCACATCATTCTGCCACTTGCATCATGTACCTGTCCTTCAGTCTTCAAAAAAACACCCACCATACAGACTTATATTTGCACCACATGATGTTGCATTAACATTGGGAGCTAGAATGCATGTTGAGGGTAAATTGTTGCTATCATTCATTCTTATTTTATTTGATTTCCTGCTACACGCTATTGGTGATTAATGCATTTGTAACTTGCACTGCTTGTCTTCATTGAGTGTTATGGCTGGTAGCATGCTATAAAGCAAGGTAATTTAACAAAAAAGTTACAAATACTGAATGTTGCATATGTTTATCCTCACTGTACTAAGTAGATGAAATTTATTTTGGTTAATTTTATATATTTTCCTAATTATATCCCCAATTCTCTTGTTTGGAACCTTAAGAGTCTCAGTGGTATAATTTGAACTTGAAAAACGTGGATATTTTTCTCCAATACTGATAGTCAGAAACATCCAAAGACTCATTTTATTTGAGTGCAATATTGCCTTTAGAGCAAATAAGCTGGATTTTTCCACCATTAGTATTTCAGAGCTGGGTAGGGAGCAAGTATCTCTTTTATGATGATTATTTTAACATATTTCTCCTTGAAGCATTAAAAAAAAATGCAGCATGAAATGGAGCAGCACAATCCATTTGGAGAATACATTTAGAGCAGGTGTACAGGGCAACTTCAGGCCGCCAGAATGTGGCAAAGCTATCAACACATGGATAGACAGGACATCTCTACTAAACTCATGGCAATGTCTGTAGGCATTGGAGGGTAGCACCTGGAAGCCTGGCAAATGGACCACAAGGGGAGAACATATGGATGGGGTTGAGTAAGCTTCCAGCAGCTGCAGGCAGATGGCCAGGACAGAACCAGAACAGGGGCCTGAAATCTACATACTTCAGTGGGATCTGTGCATGGGGAATGGCTGCTTTTTCAGGTCTCCCAAAAACATTGGAAAGGTCATAGGAAGTAACGAGCATGTGGGCAGGGCATTTCATCTGGATGTGGCCAGATTATTGACTATCAGCCAAGAGCTGGCAGGCTTAATATAGACTTAGTGCTATTGCCTCTATGCTGTCATCCGTCTTCCTTAAGCTCCATAATGAAATAAAATCTCAATGTCCTTAGGAAGTGAATCTGACTTAATAGGTAGAGAAACTGAAGCATTAACTTGCTTAAGCCAGTTGTAGATAAGCTGAAATATAGCCATGGACAGAACTCACTTGCACCCCAAGCAGTTGCTTTGAGCATGGTGGTCACCACCTTCCCAAGCAAGGATGAAACTGCACAAGGGCAACACTTCCTTGTTTCTGTGCACAGGATGCTCCAAAGACTCTGCAAGAGTGGTGTTAACAGATGTGTGACATTTGTCTGCAGAATTCAGAACCTGAAGTCTAAGGAAAAGTGTGTTCATGTATTAGCAAAAAAGGGATTTTCAAAGTTAGATTTATTTTAGTTCATTTGTGCTGAAGTGTCTTGTGGCCATCCAGTGTCTACTGGTCTTAAGAGGGAAATAGATTCTGTCTGTGGAACTTTGTCTCACACTGTGAAATGTCTCAGTATCGTTAACCAATATAAAAATCTGGAAGTGTTTTCTTATATAAAACGATTGGTTCCACTGAAGTAATCAAGTCTTGTAAGACTTATTCTTGTAAAACTTGGGGTATGGCATTTAGAGGAAATGAAGGCAGTCCCATAACTGCAAAATGGAACTTAGTATTTTTTTTCAGAGCAGCTACTTACTCTTTTGTAATTTAATTGGAGAATGTTGTATGAAGTGTGCCTATGCAGTAAAGGAGAAGCAACAATAACTGAAACATCTATGAAGTCACTCAACAAAGGAATTGCAGATGAACTCTTCTCTGAAATGAGCAGCTTTTTTAGCACTTGAGGAAGCAAGCAGGCCAACCCAGGTACACATGGTGGACAGCAGGAGACCTGAAAATACTGGTAGCGGAGCAAGGTTCAAATCCTGCCCACAGCATGACTGGTGAGAGCATCTCTGCTGATGGGGAAGCACCAAAGCATGAGAGCACAGTGAGGCCAGTGCAGCCCCAATTGTAGAGCCAAAGGAACTGTGATACAGAAAGCTGGAAGAGGAACTGGGGGGGGGGACATGAAAGGAACATTTCTGATTGCATGAAGAGACAGTTCCCTACTGTTGATCACTCTGCACTAGTTCTTACCATCACAAGCAGTGGGAGGAAAAGATTCAGTTGGGGGTGGAGAAAGACAGGGTGTCCCTGGAAAATTCCGAGGAAGAGGAGTCCTATGCTGGGGGACCTGAAGGGAGATAACATCCAAGACTTTAAGTAATGCCCAAAGAGTTGAACCAAGAGGTCATGGGTAGGAAAAGCATCTTCAGACTTGCTGTTTATATCCTCAGGAGACACTTAACAAGTGCATCTCACAGCTCCAAATAGGAAGCAGAGAAAATAGATGAGGATGTGATTGCCTAATCAATTACCCTGACAGGTGATCAGATGTGGGCCTAGAGGGATGTTTCTTTGCTCTGAGAGCTTATAGGACCGGAGGATTGAGGTCTTAACAGCAGGATACAACATCTTATGTCTGCTTTGAAGTTCATTTATAGTTGAGTATTAAAGGAAATGTTCATGTCCCTCTATAGCATTATAAGTTGTTAGCCAGGCTTTCCAGAAGGGAACAGCTTTCTATCCTCTATAACCTTCCACTCAAAAGAGGGCTGTCACCAACATCTGATTGCATCATAGCAGATCAGGTTGCTGGTACTTAACGTGATCAAGTCTTGAAAATGTCAGAAGATGCAGATTGCACCATCTCTCAGAACAACGAAATCTTTACACAATCATTGAGGGACTTAGCTACTCTCTCTTTTAGTGGAGTGGTACAGCTTCTCTGGAAGATTTTATTCTTCTGAGAAGTCCTCACATTTTTTTTCCAGTAATACATGTTTAGAGATTAAATTCTGGTCAAAAAAAAGTGTGAAAATTATGCAAAAATTAGTCATGTTCAGTATTTCTCCTCCTGATTAATCCAATTGCAAGTAAGACTCTGCTTATTTAAAGACCTCAGCTTTGTCATTTGTTTTAGTGGGCATGGGGGGTGGAGTTATATCTTGAGAAAAGTGTTAAAGATAGCATTAGCAAGTGAAAAGAGATTACCTCTCCTACTGAATCTAACAATCCCAGTTTAGGTTTTTGTGTAAGTGTAAGAATTGCAGTTTAAAAGAAAAAAGAATACATATATAGGTGTGTGTATCTGTTGTTTATAAATGCATCACTCTTCTTAACATCTCAGGCACACTTTCTTTTCTGTTGATGCATTTTGATAGACCATGCTTGCTTCCCTGAGTCTTTGCCCTCTCCACCAGCAGAAGTCTGAAGACAGGGGACAGAGGCTGGTCTGATATTTCTCTCTCTTGCCACCTGTAAGGTTACCACTTTCATTGGTGTGAAAATGAACCCAGTAGATATGGGACTGAAAGTTGGAGCTCATGTCAAAGAGGCGACCACCAGGCACTCACTGAGAATTGCATCTTTTAACTTTAGAAGTTCTCACTAATATCACCACAGTGGATTATATTGATGAAAATGCAAGTGAAGGACACATGTCTAGCTTGCTGGCTTTGTTTTCCTGATAGTGTTTGCTGACAGATTTGATTTTTGCACTGCTTTTTAAGGGACGTGCTACCTGACTTAGCTCAGTATTTATAAGTGATTTGAGTCATAGGATCGATATTATCCCGAGAGAGAGAAGAGGCTGTCAAAATGAGTGCCAACATATCCTTTTTTCTTCTAGAAGTGCTTAGATTTTGGTGCTCTTTGAACTCAAAAAAACAGCCTGTGTTAATGTATTGGTCTTTATTCTTTGTTATGTATTAGATTCTGCTGAGCTACTGCATCTTTTCTGGTATGTGTGGAATATTCCTTCTTAGAAGAGTATCCAGAATTCTTTTGAACATTCTCATTTTCTCAAGCATTTATTACATCTCTCCTTACTTTTTCCTATTGAACCTTCAGTGTAGCTGCATGATGACAAAAGTACTGCTAAACATTAGCAGTCCTGGCCACGTTTTAGTCAGCTTCTTTCTCCACCTGAGCTGTTGGAATTGACCTTTTGGTTATTGCATGACAGCCTTTGTTTTTAGGGAGAAACATCTAAAATCCATATGAAATTATGATTATTCATGGATGAATTGGTAACATTTGTATGTACAATTGCAGCATGGCAAGTTGAGAGTCTTTCATGCTACAGTACCGTATTAATTCCAGGAACTCCTGAAGGATTCCTAAGCTTCCATCTCAGTTATATTCAAATCCTGGCTTGACTTTAAAATGCTCTCGTACTGTACCTACACCCTGACAGTTGTGGTGAGAAACACACCACTGGGATTTGGAGCGTTTGACAACTTCTTGACAGTCCTCTATAATTTGAATTCCATCTTAAGCAGTGTCCAGGGTGCAGTCATAGGTAAAGTACATTTAGAGAAACAGGGCATATACAGAAGTGCTTGCATATCTGGTATTAGGCTGTTAGATGCTCTCTGTGTAGAAGAGGGAGAAAGTTGAGCTTCTAACTAGAAGTGTTTTAAAATATCTTACAGGGATTTGAGTGAGTGAGAACTTTATATTAAATATATTATGTGTACATTTCTTTTATATAAATGTATTATATATGCAAGTCCAATTATTTAACGAACTACACATTTAAAATCAATTGTGAAATTGTAGAAGCTTAGCTCCAATTAAGTCAGTGACAAAAATTATTTGCAGTTTTTTACCCTTAAATTATATGAAATTAAGTGAAATAGCATAATACTGAAGATGTCTTACTGAAAGCTAGTTTGAAAACGTATGTGTTATTGTAAAGATAGGCACAGATATTGTTAGAAATCACTGTTCTATGAGTGGGTTTCTCAGAAAATAGGATAGGCAACATGAAGCAGCCTTAGGAAAGCACTGTGACCTTCATTATTTTGGCTTATACTTACTTAGGATAAATCTATTTACCCACTCACTAGAGGACTGTAATGTTTGGACGGCATTCCAGTTTTTCAGTGTGACACTTTTTTCTCCTTCAGAGGTTCATGTAGTTCTTGAAGAAATTCTCATTGTCTATCATGTAATCCAAAGACAATGAGAAGTTTAGAAGATTCCTTTGCAATATTGTAAGGAAAAATAATTAACAGAGGGACAAAACAAGTATGACTTGGTCATTATCGTTCAGCCACCCAACACAAGATTTAGTACAGAAGGAATTCAGGAACTATGCAGAACTAACATGCATGCCCATTTTTGTCATTCTTTGCATGGCCATTTCAGTTTTCAGAAAACTGGGAGCTGCTTGATGTGAATATGTGTGGATGCTTTCAGTTTCTTTTCAGCATGCAGAGAATATTTGCATGTGAAAATCTGCTGCTATAGCCAAAAACCCTAAAGGTGAATGATTTAATTTCACTATCCATGATAAAGCAGGGAAGAAACCAAGCATACTATCAACAGTGTTTGCCATGTGCCAACTGATAAAGAGCTCATCGTATGCCATATGCCATCTGACTGGAAACTAAATTTGTGCCATATGCCAAACAGTTGGAAACTTTGTGCAGTTTTGATGTGGCTATTCTGAAGTAAATGTGCATGAAAAAACATATGTTTTTTGTCAGCCAAATGTGTGACAGTGCCATTTCAGGACTGTGACATTCAACTGTGTTATTAAAACTAATATTTGTATTTTTTTCGTTGAAGTCTTCCTCATCAGGTGAAAAAAGAATTCTTCCAGACCACACAGAAAATTCAATCAAAAGCCACAGTCTCCCTCCTTTTTGTTTTTTAAAAGATCTCTTCTTTCCTGGCTCTGTCTAGGCACTGAGTTGTCAATGTCATGCTCAGGTGGGATGCCCATTTCCTGCTGATTTGTTCAAACCCTTGTGTGAGTCCAGCACTGCAGCTGTGGAAGTATGTATAAAAATAGTGGGCTGGCTCCAGACGGCACTGGGGGGCTTTGCCAGGCCACTCTCACGTGCAACACTGTCGTCACACAACATTCATCAGTCTGGTGCTCCCAATGCTGTGGACTGCTTTTTATTTTCTTTCCATAAGGCCCTTGTACAACCCTCACATCGCTCTCACTTAGAGGGGTGAGCCTGAGACGACTCCGTTGTTAAGTGAATCTCTTTCTCCCATTGTTCTCTCCACCAGTGAGTGCCAGTGAACCCGAACCAGAGACAGAGACAGAACCAGAACCAGAACCAGAACCAGAGCAGGAGACTGAGGCTGAGGCCAAGCAGGGAACGGAGACACCCAAGGAAATAGAGGCTACAGAGGTGGGACCAGAGAGTGAGGTGGAGCAAGGACCAGAGAGAGAGCCAGAAGAAAGTGCAATACTCAGTGAAAAAGAGAGGCAGAATGAGGAAGTGAATGAAAAAGACAACTGCTCTGCATCCAGTATATCCTCAGCAAGCAGCACTTTAGAGAGGGAAGAGAGAGAGGACAAGTTAACCAGTGACAATGAAACTGGTAAAGTGACACTTTTTCAATAATGAAGGGTTTCTCATGGAAAAAAAATGTTAAATTAGCAGCTCTGATGTTGTGTTAATTAGATAACAAACCACTTTTGCTTATCAAAGACTTTCTTCACCATGGCCAGGTCTTGTCTACTCTCTGCTTAGACATCCACAGACTTTATTGGAGTTTCTATGTTTGAGAGACAGTAGGGCCTTGATAAAATTAAGCTTCCTTTGATTCGAGACTGTTTTTTCCCCTAAGATTAATGTATTAACTATTGAATCACTGTGTTGCAGCAACTTACACCTCTAGCTCCTGGAGAATTTAGTTGGGTTTTCTACACATATATCATGAGACAAGGGGCTGTGCTAACATGATTTGTTGTGAGATTCCGGATACCTTTTAGTGAAAGAGGAAGAGCAGTGAGCGCTGGGATGTTTATTCCTTTCCTTCAGTCATGGTTAGGCTTCAGACAGCTGAGAGAGATATGTAGAAGCTGCTGAAGATAGGTCTGGCCTGTGGCCATCTTTAGTTCATGTGGAGGAGGCACATGAAATAGACCTTGTTTGGAAAAGACCAGTTCTGTAGTGATGAGGGATTCCGGTCAGATGTGCCATCAGATACCTCTAAATGTACAGCCTGGAAAACACCTTAAGAACGAACTTTCTGCCCAGAGACATAATGATAGCCAGAGTTTGTCATGCAGCATAGGCAGGGAGGAAGTTAAAGGCAGATTCTGACTTTGTTGATTGCTCTTTTCCCTTTCCAATATTGAGGTAAAGGGGATGTCATGTAATTAGGGCATTTGGTTCCTAAGTTTTTCTCTGATTGAACAGTGGAGTGCATTGTCCTATTTTTTCTAAATTCTAGGTAAGAAAACAAGATGTGCTTCAAAGTATAAAACAATCTTGCTTTTTCCTGAAAGACAAGGGCTAACTCTGAATCACAAGGTTTACCTCACAGAGATAAACTGTCAGATTGAAGTGTTCATATTTAAACCTGTCCCTTTTTTTTCTGGGGAGCATTACATGAACTTTGTCCTAAATTTAAGAGCTTCTTTCTTTTCAACCAGCACCAAGATTGAGTTAATTAATTGTACTAATTTACATTTAGTAAATTGTACTCATAAAGAATGTAGATGGATATATCTGTAGGAAAGGCAGGGGAGGTATGACAGATGAAAGGTGGTGTTACACTGTGATGTAGTCCAAGATCGTCTAAGTGCAAATAAGGGAGAACAGGTTGCAGATGTTTTTCTCCTCATCTTGTCTGTTATCAACTCTAATTTAAGATCCCTAGGTACTTTTGTTAAAAGCGAAGAAATGTACTGTGTTATTGAAAAATCAACATCTTACATTACCAGTAGACCAAAGATTTGTTCCGTAGCGCTATATAGGATATCTCATGTAGTGAATTGTTGTAGGTGAGGAGATTAGGAAAGCAAATGAGAGCACTTTCTCCAGTAGTTCTGACATTCCCAACACGCAGTTTGCCATTTATGAGGTGGCCTGTTGGTTTTGCCCAGGTGTATTAAGGACAAAGGAATAAAGCCCTTGGTGCAGGCTCCTCCTTCATTAGCCATCCTGCCAAATTTGGCTTCCAACAGGCCTTGTTTCACCAATGGTATTTTAAAGAGTCTTCACAGCAATGATCACTGATCAGCTGGGACAGATGGAGGTGAACTTGGGGGAATCTAAATTAGAGGTTGTGTCCAGTGAAATTTTGCTGAGCAGTTTTGCAAAGGGATTAAATCCTGAAGGATCCCATCTTGTAAAACTGAGAGCAGGTAAGTCATGTGGGATTTGTAGGAGAGATCTTGGGACACATCTTTGAAGGAAAGGCTGGGAGTAGGGGGAAGTCCTCTGTGAGGGCACAGCTGGGTAAAATCTATGTTGTAGGGAAGGAGTTGTCTAGTCATGGTGTCTAGTGAAACTACCTCAGAGACGAATCTAAAAGACTACCTTATGTGACAAGTATTGGTAAGAAAGCAATCCCATGGATAAAGTCTGAGATAAAATGAGCAGGTAATGGAAGCAGTCAAGCCTCCTGCTGGAAAGTAGGCTGTATTCGTTGTTGTAAAAAGTCTTTGTTTTGTCTGGGCTTAAACCTCTGAACTCATTTTAAAACGTGGTTTAGAGGTTGATCTGAAAAGAGGTGAGAGTCACTGCTGTCCATACACTTTGTGCCGTGAGGCCCTCCACTTCAACGTGGTGTTATTTTACAGAAAGGGGGTGGTGGGGAGTTGTGGGGCCCTGGATGAATATCTCACCAAGAGGACACCTTCTCAGAGCACAGGACTAGGTGTTGTGGTAAGAAAGACACTCTCTTGACAAAGGAAGCTGTAAAATTTGTTTAAAACTCTAAAGCATTGAAAAAGGGGGCAGCAAAAGTAGAGAAACAAAGGTAAAATGGAAGTTTAAGAAAAAGGGCAACTGACAGGTATGAAAGAAAATCTTTGACTGAAAGGACCCAAAAGGAAGGCAGGGTAGCAATCAAACTAAAACGATAAAATTAAAGAAACAGAGTTTATGAAAAATGTATTAATAAAATGTGTAAAGACTATGGGGAACAGAAGGAATTCCATACAAGAAATACAGTAAGTGTGAAGAATTATTTTTGTTCATACTTAATCACTTCAACTGACACTTAGCGGGAAATGAAGAACCATAATTTTCAGACACATTATCCATGTTGGTTAGCAGTATTGTATTCAGGGAAATGTAGTCACAGAGACGCTTACATCATATATTTTTGCAGTTTGACCACTATAATTTGTTATTTATGGTGCTGTCTTGAACATGGTATTTTCCATATTATTGATGAGAAAAGCTGTAGTCAGAAAATGAAGCTTTATTACAGTGACATGTTAAATGATTGTGATGAGGGAAGGCCATTGGTCTTTCAACACCATCCTGTAACAGGGAGGGCAGCAGTGGTTGATGAGCAGCGTTTTTGAAAATATTCTATAAAGATTCTCATATTATAAGCAACTTCTAAAATCTTGCTTATGCTAACTGAGTTACCCTGAGAGCTCTATGCCAGGTATGCAGCCTGTTTCAGAATTCCAATATTTTGTGTTGCGAATACCTGCTGGCCCAGGTACTCAGACAGGAGATCTGAGGAACAGCCAGGTCTGAAAGCTGTCCTCCCCTCGCCAGCAGGGTGGAAGGAGAAGTAAGCACCTACATGTTGGCCTTGACATCAGGAAGGGAAGAGCTCTTTCATTTGAAATTTTCCTAGGGTGGTTCCAGTTTATGGCCAGGTGAAGATTACAATGATGACCTATTTTGTGTTGTTGTCATGATATTTAAGCCCCAGTCTGGAATACTAAATGTTATGGGAATTTATGCACTGTATAAAATGAGTTGGGGTATTAAATACAAAGTGAAACTTGACAGATTTCGGGGGAAATCTGAACATTCAAATCCTGAGAGTTATATAGTCCCTCCTGAGCTCATTATTCTCTCCCATTTCTTTTCTGAAATTACTTCCAACCCATCAAGATTGGCCATATATCAGTGCTGTCACTTACTTTAAAATTTTCACAGTAACTTCTTGCCCAGTTTCAGACTAATTGTACACGAATCCCCCATTTTTTTTTTTCTGGTAGGTTGAAAAGCATTCTTTCCCTTGACTCTTCCCATCTGTGTGTGTGTGATTGCAGGTCCATGGTCACAGACCATTCAGGATGCTGGTGTGAATGAGCAGTGCAGCAACATCCTCAACAACAAGCGGTTTATGTTGGACATGCTGTATGCCCATAACAAAAAGCCCAAGGATGAAGAGGAGAAGGAGCTGGAGGCGAAGGAGGAAAAGAAGGAGACGGAGGAAAGTGAGGAGTCACTCACTAGCCTAGCCAGTAGGATCTCTATTCTTCAGGCCACCAAGCAGGCCAAAGATGAAACTGTCAAAAAGATGGAGATTGGAAATCTGGACAACCAAGGCAGTGTGAAAGCATTTGCGGAAAAATTCAACAGCGGTGAGCTGGTTAAGGGGACAGCCATGCCTGAAGATGAAATCAGTGAACAGGTCCCCGAGAAAACACCAGCACAGCCAAAGAAGGAATCTGATTACATCTGGGATCAGCTCATGGCTAATCCTAGAGAACTTAAAATCAAAGACATGGATTTTACAGACTTGGGGGAGGAGGATGATGTAGATGTGTTGGACATGGATATGGGTCCTGGGGACTCCCTTGTTCCCCCTCCTCCACCTCCACCTTCTTTTCTGGGTTTGCCTCCTCCACCACCTCCCCCATTGTTTGGATGTCCACCTCCACCTCCACCCTCTGCTAATTTATTGGCTCCTCCTCCACTGTTCAGCACTCCTCAGGGTTTAGGGTCACCCCAGGTTTCCAGGGGTCAGCCAGCATTTATAAAGAAGAAGAAAACCATCCGTCTGTTTTGGAATGAGGTACGGCCATTTGAGTGGCAGTGTAAAAACAACAAACGCTGCAGAGAATTCCTGTGGTCGAAACTGGAACCCATTAAGGTGGACACTTCCAAACTGGAGCATCTCTTTGAGTCTAAATCCAAGGAACTGCCTGTCACAAAGGTACAGCTTGTATTCAGTTTGATATTATTCTGCTATTGTATTGGTATTCATTCTGACTCAGATCTAGATGATTTATGTTGTTTATATAAAAACAGTGGAAATTACTGAATGTGTTTCTAGCTTGGCCTATGATGGAAGATATTCCATGGCCTGACACTAGGAGATGAGCCTAGGGTGGTGTATTTGCCAAGTTGTCCTCCTGTCTCAGGTCTTCCAGTTGTGAGATATCATTTCAGGTGGCAAATACCAACAAATTTTACACTAGCTTGTCCATAGCTGAGTGCCAAACTAGGTATCGGAATCTGAAATATTTTTTTTACATTCATATAAAGGTCACAGCATGGTGATTCATATCTATGTGTTTGACAGTTCTTCACTTGGTAATATTTTCCTAATCATTATGTGGAAGGGTTAGAATATTAGACTGGATCTGCTGCAGAGAGTCTACATGTATGCTTTCTTCTGAAGGATCAAATTATCAGCTGGACGAACTCTACAGCTTAACTCTGCAGGGGTATTGGGTTTTTCTTTTATACTGGTGAACAGGCCTATTTTAAATCCTTAATTTATGCAATGTGGCAATTTTAGGATAGAAGCTGGCACAGGAAATACCTCTGTAGCTAGGATTCCCTCTTCCTCAGTATTGTTATAAAATAAATTCACAAAGGCTGGTGACATGGCTGTTTAACATTAGAATCAACAACAAAAGGAAGCTTTTTATAGTTACATTTAGTAGGAATTTGAAGTAGCATTAGCTTGAACATTTGTTTTTCATGGCTACATAAACACTTTTTCTTCTAAGCAGAATAATCGGTTTCAGGAAAACAATGGAGGGGTGGTTTTTTGTTTAAATGCTAGTAAAAGATGCCCATCTCTCCTAAAATAAATAAATCGCTTGTGTGTATGCTCTGTATGCCTATATATTTTATAGTGACATAAAAAGCAGTCAGCACCTTGAACATTTTACTTCTCTTTAGCCAGAGAAAGTTATTATATCTATTATGTATCATAGATACTATTGTTTACTCTTAATCTGAGGAGTCTGGATATCTCACAGTAAAAGTTCCCAAGACACTTGTCTGGGTTATTAACTCAACCTTTTCTAATAGTCATTCTTGATCTTCTTGACCAAGTGGAAACATTGCAATTTCAACAATCAAACCCCTAAGTACCTATCAAACTGCAGGTACCAAAAGAGATGGCTCATGTAGATCCTGCCATCCCTGTTCTTAGATGAATTTCTTATGTCACAGATGAATGTGAATGCATGCACAGATGCATCTGAAACGTATGGTGTAGCAGCTTTAGAAACACATTTAGCTGATTGTTCATTTGGCCAATGCTGAGATTAATTTCTCTCTCTAATTCCTTTTCTGCCGAGGAAGGAATGCCGGTGACGTCATGGCGTGCTGCTCCTCGTCTCTCTCCCCGTAAATACAAATCTGCCACAGATGGTTCATAGATGGAAGGAATGAGAGCATTTTCTTAGATCCATAAAACATTTAATTCCTTGAATTGAATGTGGAATTATGATATATTTGCCATTTCCAAAATTTAGCTTTGTGCTAAATGCCAGTATTGTAATGGATCCGTCTGGCTGATTCTTAATCTTTTATTCTTACACAAAATTTTGATAAAGTGTTAAATGGTTGGAATTATGACTTGTTTACTTTTCCAGTCATTCATCATGCACATTCCCAAACTACCCTTGGCCTTTTTCCGTCCCTCACACTTGTTTCTCAAACCTGCCTGATGCTTTGGCACAGCTTTTGGCTTCTGGCTGGAAGATGAGTGAGCAGGTTTCTTTGAAATTAGTGCAAGTCTGAAGAATGATTTAGGTGACTGCTTTCCTCTTGGAGACTAATAACTGCTCTCTGCATGAGACATTGTACTTTTGGCACTCTTTCCACCCTGTCCCATAACACAGACATAGCAGTCTCATTGTCTCTGTAGAGAAGACAATGGGGACTGAGGAGTTCTCTAAGAGAAGTCTACACAGACTTCTGGAACTGCTGCTTGGTTTTGGTGAACACCAGAAAATCTTACAGAGTAGGAAATGGCCCGTAGATCAAGTGAGAGTGGGAATAATTAAGCAGACCCCTGAATCCATAAAAGACTTGAGGTTTGGTACGAAGATTGCACTCAAATTAGGATAGCTCTCGGTTTTTCCAGACTGCTTGGTTTATTTCCAGAGAGTACATTCCCCGTTGTGTCTAGTTTCTCCTGTCCAATGGCTGCAATCCAAAACAGGTTTATTCTATAATATCGTAAAGTCTGACTCACAGCTCAGTCGTTCAGCTGAAAAAAGAGAGTGCAGAGCAACAAATCAAAAGTCACATCTCCAGATTTCATAGCAAGAGATGGAAGTAGGGGCATGGAAAAGGAACAGTCCAGAAGGATGAGAGGAAAGGCAAAGTCAGGGTGTGTAGGGGTGGGCTTGGTTCTATCTTGAGCATATACTCTTTCATACAGCTGTAACCAATTTTACTCCAGTTTCTAATCCTTCACTATGATTTCCACAACACACAGCTATAAACAGCTACTTCCTGGCTCATGAGAAGTTTTTCATTAAACACAATAGACTGTAATAAAGTAAAGTGGATTTTAAATTGTAAGATATAATACAGGATTTTGGGGGTTGGGCTGGGAGACGAGATTCTTGATTTTAGGAAAACTTATACCACATTGGGCAACTTGCACAGTGATCTTAGTGGAGCACCTTTAGCTGCAGAATGTTTATTTTCTAGAATAAAGGACCATGACATTATATTTGTGAATAGAGTGATCAGGTATCCCCTCCAAGCCAGTCTAGTATTTTGTTTCTTCTCTTTCCACCAAACAAAGCAGATATTTTGGCAAAGTACTTCAAAGTATTTACTTTTCTGTGAAGAGAAATGAAAACACACAGCCACATGTGAATTCAGCCCTTCTGCCATCCACTTGGTTCTTCATGAAAGTTTTGTTTTGCTGATTCATGTATACCCTGAGGGATATAGTGATGCATCATGTGCCACTGACATAAAAACTAGTAGGAGGGAAGAATTAGAAATCTGTTTTCATGCACACGTGTATATGCATGCTTAGACACACATTCCTTTTGAAAGGATTTGTTATAGTTTGAATAAATGCCAAGAAAAGTCATAAATATGGACCAGAATTTCTTTAAAAGTTTGCATACATGTGTCCTGGAAAAAGTCAGTGGCAGCTGAATGATTCCATTTTAAATCTCCAGGATTGAATCCTTGCTAATTGAGACAGAAATAAAAAAAATACTTAAAAAAAGCACCATCTCACTATTAAAGGGATTGCTGACTTTTTTCTGTACTACTTATGCAGGCTTCTGCAAGTTTAAAGGCAGGAGATATTTCTGACTTGATGCACATATATAATCATTTATTTGTATTTCCACTTGAGAAGTTATTTACATGTTTCTGTTTCCTGTATTAATTAAAGCTAAGAGGTATGTTTTGGATTATGTGTTCATCAGACTGCAAATCACCTCTGTGGGACGGTAACAGTTTCTAAATAATCTGTTTGGACTACCCATTCTTCAACAGAAGCAAAAGAATCTGGCCAGTTAGGGTCTTGTAAAGATGTAAATTCACTGTAATTGTTAATACATTGCAGAAATATTTGTTTCCCACAAATTATACCACCTGATTTGTATTCTACTTATAATTTTGCATTCACATTTAATAATATAGTATCCAGAAGTTCAGGCATTACGTTTCGTACTGACACATTAAAATATAAAACCAAGTGCACCAGTTCACTGTTCCCTCAAGCATTTGAAGTCATTCTCTATTAATGAATTTATAAAGCACAGATTGAAGTCACCTATATTGTAATAGAAATTAATAGTTGTGGCTTATTTTAGCAGTCAGACACTTACACATGTGCAGTGTCACTGCAGATAAAAAGCAATTATTTCCCTAGTGGTAAGATAGTTAAGTTCATAGTAGTAAAATCTCTTTTCTTCCATCTTTTATTTATTTGGAAAGGATCTCTTTGGAACTCAGCCGTTGTCCCCAGAATGGGTTTTAAATCCCTTCTGCCTGTTTTTGAAAAGGATTAGTTGCCCCAAAGGTTTATATCCCATGTGCAGTTTTAGCTCTGCAAAATACCTACGTGCATACCTGAACTGTACAGCTCATCTGTCTGTCAGAACTCTTTGCTAAGGAGCAAACACACTGTTGCAATCTCAGTCATCCCGGTGTTCAGAGTCGTGTGTCCCCCAAATGAACATGTCTCTCTTGTCAGACTCTGGCGCCTAAAAACAGAGCTGCAGATTTGAGGCTTATGGACCCATACCACATGTGGGAAGCCTAAATTTAACTCCTTTCCCCTGGCCTTTTCCCTTCTGCATAAATTCTTTGGAGCTGTGTAATTCTGTGCAGCAAAGGACAAGGTAAAAATCGGTGGTTTTAAAAAGGCTTAGTGAAATAACACTCAAGAGGAAGCAGTCTCTGGTGAGCTCTGTTTGTTTTTAATGTGGTCTTGGCCACTAACTGTAGTCCTGGAAATGTGATTAATGGCTCAGGAAGTTAAAAATTACTGCTTTAAAGGAGAAACTTCATTTCACATCCTTCAGGTAGCTCCCCAAGAAAAAGAGGAGTCTCTTACTCAAAGAAAGGAAAGTTCAGGAAGGCTTGGGGGATACTTTTAAGGCATTAAAAAGAGAGCAGTTCTGATAGAACTGACATAGAAATGTTGAAAACAAATGTTACCTCTGCTCTCCTAATATTTCTGTTTACTGAAAAATTGTTGCTTCTTTTTAAGTTTAAAAAAAACAACTCTCTTATTACTTTCACAGATCATACACATGTGGCAGTGCCCAACTCCTGTAAATTGCCCTTACCTTCAGTCCCATATGGCCACAGAAGTTGCGTCATACCATGTTAATTGTTCTGGTATGATCAAAGGTCTGTGGTGCTGCACAGGTGCTAAGCAGGCTGCAGGGACTGCTGGGCAAACCTTTCCCTGTGCAGGCAAGGATCTGAGCTGTGCCATAAAAAAGTATCTTTGTAATGCTACAGCTGCATTCCCCATTATGGGCTGACCCACAGCTGGAGGTACTTTGATGAAATCATTTACTAGCTTCGTTCTTTCAATTCAGAAACAGCACATAGGCATGGCAGTAAGGTTTTTTTTTGTCTCAGTGGCTGTGGTGCAGACCCAAAGAAAGTAAAAAACAAAGCTCCATGGTCTAAAAAACAACCCTGATCAGTAAGAGTCTCCTCCTGGGATTTCCCCAAATCCATGGATGTTTACCTGCTCTGAACAGTTGTATGGGCTGCCATACTGCAGCCTGGAAAGAGGAATTGTTTAGTCTTTTTGCTCCATTGAGGTTTATTTATGTTAAGGTTGATGCTGGTGATGCTACAGACCACAGCCAGGTAACAGGGTCTTCAGGGAGATCACAGTCCCATCTCTGCAGCCTGCAGTGCAGGTTTGTACATCATGAAGCATCTCTGTGCTGGCTTGCATCAGCATGCAGGACTTCTGCATTCCTCTGTTTGACAGCATTCCTTAGCACATCTCTGAGAGGACAAAGGCAGAAAAACCAGAGAAAATGTGTTTACAAAGTTCGGATATATGGAGAGGGAGGAAACACCTCTGAGTATGAGGAGCAGAATCCTCTCATCTTTCAGCCTATTTTGCAACATACGTAGCTACCAGAGACACCTTCTAGCATGGGACAATGAGAGAGAGAGAAAGAGAGGCATGCTAAGGCATTAAAGCAAAGACCACATTCAACTCTACATTATGCCATTTGAATGGTTGGTGAGTCACCTTGCATAGTTGGTTTATATTTTGCCAATATAAGGATGGGGAGAAAGAGGAAGAAATTGAGTCTGCTCGGCCTTGAAATTTAAAGCACATGCTGCTAATTATTTGTGATTTCATTATTTTTTATACTGTAGAGTGTAAGATCCAAAGATATGCCTAGTCTCAAATAAAACCTTGAAAAAAACCAGAAGAGTTGAAATTGTTCTGCACCTGTGAAGGCCTTGATGGGCATATTATGAGCAGCAAGGTAGAAACATTTTCCTCTGGCAGCCAGAGGTCAGAAAACCATGCCGGTGCTTCCAGAAAGGCCTCTATGGCTCCTTTGGCAGTGCCCAAGGTGAATTTATAACATAGCAGTCTGCTGGCAAGCCGTGTCTGTTTCCCAGCCGGCCACACACCTGAGAGAGGATCAGGGTGTGTGGCCATCAGGCCAGTCCAGGTTGATGCATCCAACAGGGAATTGAGCGCCAAAGCCCACTGGCTGCCTGGCTGCTGCCCCACCAGCCCTGTGCTGGCCAGTCCTGCTGCACAGCAGAGCTCTCGACTGGCAGAGACAGCTTCAGGTGTTTTTCAGACCAACTCCTGCCTTCAACTGCCCTTGTGGGGACTCTCAGGATTGCTTTGCTTTGAATGGCAGCGTTCACATCTCTGGTTGAATCCTGGCAGCTCGTGTTGATACCAGCAAGGGTGTGGTGGAAGAATTCAGCTTGTTTTGATGACTGCAAATTAATTAGATTTGCATTCAGTGTCATCTTCCTTGAGTAAGGGAAGGCATTAGTGAAAGGAGTGACTTTTTCTGTATAAAACAGATGAGAGGAATAATAATCTTCTTCTCTTCTTTACCAAGAAAACTGCTGCAGATGGGAAGCGACAGGAGATCATTGTATTGGACTCAAAACGAAGCAACGCTATTAATATTGGCTTGACTGTGTTGCCCCCTCCCCGCACTATCAAGACTGCTATTTTGAACTTTGATGAATATGCCTTAAACAAGGAAGGAATAGAGGTAAGAAAGAATAGTTGATGTCTTCAAGTCTGCATTTTCAACACTTCCTTTTTTTTTTCCCCCCATCTTGCACATGATACAAGCTGGATTTGTCATGAAGGAGGGAGAAGAGGATGTATTATGTCATATCTGAGTGCTGAAATTTGTCAAATCAGTGTTGTGGGCTCAGAAGCATGTAGTATCCACCTGACACTGGGCATGCTCCATAAATGTTGATTATCTGCTTTGTTTGTATCTAAGTTTGAGTAGCAATCCTGTTAATTCCTGTCAAGATTTTCAGAGTATTATCTCAAGCTTGACTGAAATACTGTGAGCAGCAAGAACAGGCAGTGACTTACTAGGGCTGATGCAACTGGTACAGAGTTTAATAAATCTCATGCCAACTAGCTGTTGGAGTCATTCTAGATTGTATATCTAATGGAAAACAAAAACAGTGACTAGTTCTGCTCAAAATAGCTAAAATCTCTCTGTTATTGTTGTTTGAAGAAAAGCAGTTGGTATAAAGGTTATAGATGATGTAATTTTTACCATTACATGTTTGACTTTGCAGATATTGTTACTGAGATCCAAGATGAGCTCTGTTTATTATTTTTTTAATCAAAACATTTTTCTTCTATGAAGTGTAAAAGAAGCCTCCTGCTCCTCTGTTTGTTTTTTTTTAATTATGGTTGTATTTGTTTCAAATTTTACTTTTTTTTTTCAATAAGTCTTTATCATCTAGTAAAACTAATCAGCACAACTACAGATATCAACCAGTGGCTGAGCTGCAGAGGTCATATATTGATTCAGAGTCGCCTTTTAGGGGTTTAGCACCATGTTTCATGATTTCCACCTTTCCACCTTCACTGTGCTGACTACAGAAGAAAATGAGAAAAGCTTGCTGGAATGGCAATGGAGTTGCCAACAGTTACATGCAAAAGAAATACAAAAGTCAAAAGATCATTCTAGCTAGAAGGCAAAGCCTGATTTATCCCTACTAGACTATAGTTTCTTCCCAAAACTATTTTACTTATTTGCTATAATCATACTTTACTCATATTATGAAGGTGACAGATCACTCTAAAAAGGTAATTTTTCACGACCCTCCCCATGCACCCACCACAGCAATCAGCAGTACTAAGCTTTAATGTGCTGGAGCAAAAGTACCCCGCCAGCCAAGCCCAGCTCACAGACCACCAGTTAGATCTCTGTGCTGTAGGCAAGGTTTCCATATGAAGTACAACATAGCATGCCTAGTAAGAAAGGACACACCTTCATTAACTCCATCTCCTTTGAATTGTGTCTTTCTCTGGCTTGCTTAACTGAAGATCAGATGCTCTGCACAGCCCACCCTTTCCACTGCCAACATTTGTCACTGGACTGTCCGTCTGCCAACCACCTGTGGTGCCCACAGTCGTGAGTGCCTTGTGCCACCACACCCTCCTTTGGGTGGCCTCCCCATTAGCTGCCAGGAACCCATAATTTCATTTCAAATATATATGCAGATAACTTTCAAATTGAAGAATTCAAGAAACCAGGAAATGATACGCTGTTAGTATACTTGCCCAGTGCTAAAGAAAATGGGATTTCTGAGGTCTATGGCCACAGCTTGATGCTAAGGTTGTGAGTAATCCTAATGTGATCATTCTGGTATTTGAAATCAAGAGAAAGGGTAAGTGGAGCAGAGCCCAAGTATTTTGCCCTTGAGGAGATGAAGCCTTCATTGGTTGGGAAGGATGATGTTCATGAAGAAAAGAGGGGTTTTTCCCTCTCTATTTCATATTTATTTGCTTCTTATCAGGTAAAACCCTACTCTAAATTCAATCTCCCTTTCCCAATCCCCAAGTTACTGATGTTTCTTACAGTAGGTTGTTGCAGAGTTAGACAGATGTTTATAGCGATACAGGGCTGGATTAAGCTATGCAGAACTGGCCTGCAGCACACAGGTTGATACAGAAATGCACTGTTGTGAGTCCCACCGTTTTTGGCAGAAGCCTGCCTCAATTTTCCATTCTAACCCTCTGGTCTACAGTGTAGACAAGCTTTGTTTCCTGTTTCTCTTCTCTGCAGCTCTCCATTCATTTGCTTTATCCTTAGAGTTAGCTTAGAGGGAAGAGCTGTTGTCTTTTCCGTCTAGATTTTTAGAAAGCTTTCTGGTTCATATCTCTGGTTCCTAAATATTAGGAAATAATTGGTAGCGATGATGAATGAATAGTGTAAGAATTAGCTTTATTTGTAAAAAGACCATAGATAATAAAACATACTATTTGCTATATAATTTAATTGATAGCTTATGGGGTGGAATAAGGCAGGACTGGTATGCAGAAAAATTCTGCAGTTGGCCTAATTTAAAAATTTTATCACAGTGGATACTCAAAAGCCTTTCTGCACAGTTAATTGTCTAGAAGAGATGTCACATCTAGTAAGCAGAATACAGAGATGCAAAGGGCGCAGGAAAAGAGATGTAAAGTATGCAGGGACAACGTTAACTGCTAAAATTTCAGAGAAGCTATAATTTAGGATAATCTTCAGGTTTTATCAGATCCAACACAGAGCAGGGCACCAACAGTGTAAAAAGCCACCTGAGCCATCCTTTGCCTTGGCTGGGAGCTCTGTGCTATGTCCTTCGCTGAGGAGCATTGTCACTGTCCTGTTAGTGTGTCTGTGGCTTTAGTTCTGCACCTTAGTGGATTCAGTGGTATCTGGAAACCGACCTTGGCGATTCCTTTAAGAACAGTGGATGACTGTAGTGCTGACAGCAGTTCTAGCAGCAAAGCAGTCATGCAGCGGGCTGCAGGCTCCAGGTTTGTGATGGCCCAATTCGTCAAGTCCATAGTGACCCAGTAACCCTCCACTACTGTCTTACATTCTGCTGAATGCTGCTGAGCTTATGACATTAAACTCTTGTTAGTAATCCATATTTTACTTTGCAAATGTGTAACTAAGTAGAAAAAATTGTCCTGTTATTTTAAATTCCTCTCTATTTCAGTATATCACGTATTTTTAGGCCATGTGCTTAAAGCGGTTAGGTACCCCTAAGCTGTGAAAAAGGCAGAAAATGCAGGCATGACGCTAAAAAGGCAGATGTAGTCCACTTAGTATGCAAAACAGGCACTGTTAAAAACGTATATTCAAAGGAATGCACATTGTGTGTTTGCAAGCATGCGTCAGTCCAGCTAAAAAACATTTTTGCCACCTTACATTTGCCAAAGTGTTTGTGTTTTCCTTTCTTTGAAAGCTTGGCATTCATTGTGTTCACACAACTTGGAGCTCACTGCAGAATAAAGAGCTGCCTCCTTAGCATGGATGAGGTCTTTCTGTGAGCTAAGCAAAAGAGGCAAACTTAAAATCCTCGCACCTAATTTTTATGTATCATGGGCAACTGCAAGAGTGGAGTACAAAAAGCCAGTCCTTGGTGCTTGTCTTCAGCAAAGGAAATGAGTGGATCACTCTGTACAGGGCTACTCAGTAAGGGAATATGGATCAAAATCAACTTATACCAAGGAGCATGATTATTTTAGCAGAGTAAAATTTGGGTAATGCTGTGAGGAAATTAGCATGCTTTTTGGTGCTATGCAATATTGATTGCATTAGTAAGTGCAGCTTTTAGTAAAACTATTTGAAATTAAGAAAGCTCTCCAGGTATTCTAGGCTGTCCATACTCATATTAAGTACTTTGAAGTCTAGGTATCTGGAGTGTCTAGGTAGCCCTGAGATGTAAAAAAGAGTAAGAAATGAGAGCTAGGTGTTAAAAAGGAAAATGGTGACATGTAAAAACAAAAATCAAAATTTGATTTTTGGAAACAGTTATAGTATTTACATTTTTATTCTGATAGCCGTATGGTGTATTTGCATTTGCAGTTTCGATTGTTTAGCTAATGCTTTGTAAAAGTGTAATGGGATGTTTCAAATCTCATGCCAAGTTGTGTGACCTGAAAGAACACCTTTTTACAAGTCTAGACAGAAGAGAGAATGTCCTCAATGGCACCTTGCTGGCTGGACACTCAGTCAGCCTTCCACTGCCCTAATCAGTTTCAGACATTAAAGAAAAAAAGCCACTCTCTATCTCCTTGCAGCAAACCAAAACATCTTCTGGAATTTCTGTGCCCAGCAATGGCATGTTCATGTATCTCAGTACAGAGCTGAGAGAGTGGAGTGACTGAGGAAATGGTGTCAGTTCCTGATTTACAGGGATGGCCATCAGCATTTTAGATGTAGCCCCTTCTCAGAATTGGATTATTTTTGGAAGAGTTGAAATAAAATTAGTGCAGGCAGCCTCAGTGACTCTGGAGTTCTGAACTTCAGATGCTATTATAATTTCTAAGAGTTTCTACAGATAACAGAAACAGCAGTGTGCCTCATTAACAGCTGCCTGGGAAGCTGAAGTGTGAGAGCCTTTTAGGAACAGAATTGTCTGATGAGACCTGTCAAATATCTGCTGAGATGCCCACTACCATGTATTTGGTTATGCAGCTTACACATTTGTGGATCTCAAGCTGCAAAAGACCCAACAACAACCAAATATTTGAGTTGCTAATTCTTTTCAGACGGTTGTTGACCTGATAAGGTCAGTTGAAACCAAGTATGAAAGCCAAGACACCCCTGCAACCTCATCATCACTGAGAAGCCCCAGAATCTCATGAAAGAGATAACTTAAGAACCTAATTTCCTCAGAGGCTCTGAACTATTCACATTCACTGGTTAGGTGCTTCCTTGCATCCCACAGAGGCCCATGACCCTCAGCCATATGGGGTTTATAAATTTTGCCCTGTGACCTTGTAAGTCTTTCCTCTTAGGAACTTTTGGAGATTATACCTCAGGATGGCAGAGTCCAGAAAATAAGCAGTTTGATCCCTATGCTGAAAGTTCAAGCAAGTGGCTGGTTCCAGCTATCCAGCAGCAGAATAATTAGGATCCATTACCTCATGCAAAAATTACTTACTTTCCTCCATTATTTGTGCATGGTTTGTCCTCAGAACATAGGACTCTAGCCCAAACAGTTGTGTGAGAATGCATGAAGGTGAAATATGTGTGTCATTTGAGCATAGGGTTTGTTAATAACCAGTTTTTGTTTAATGGACCTGAAGGCTGCCAACACCACCTCAGTTATGAGGAAAGACTGAGAAAGCTGGGCCTGTTCAGCCTGGAGAAGAACAGACTGAGAGTGGATCTTACCAATACCTGAAGTATCTGAAGGGAGGGTACCAAGAGGATGAATTCAGGCTCTTCTCAGTGGTGCCAAGCAATAGGACAAGAGACAACAGGCAGAAACCGATAGACAGAAAGTTCCACCTGAACATGAGGAAGAACTTCTTTACTGTGTGGGTGACTGAGTGTTGGAAGAGATTGCCCAGAGAGGTTGTGGAGCCTCCCTCACTGGAGATGTTCAAGGACCATATGGATGCAGTTCTGTGCCATGTGCTCTAGGGTGACCCTGCCTGAGCAAAGAGGTTGGACCAGATGATCCACTGTGGTCCCTTCCTACCTGACCCATTCTGTGATTCTGTGTACTGGGGAGACTGTTATGAACTAATGATTTGACTCAAAGCTATTTGTGATTTAATGGTAACATCAGGTGCCAGTAACTTTCTGGCCTGCTGTGTTTTTATGCTACTTTTACTGCTGGGAAGGATTCAAAAAATGATAGTAGTAAAAATTAAAATAATAATAAAGTGGCAGATGGTGTACTCATCAGTTTCCAACACTGAAAAAATGGCTCAAATTAGTCATAGAGTGGAAATCAAGAATAGGAGCATTTTACGACTGGCTCAGGGGCACAGCAAGGACGATGACCAGCCGTATCAGAGTTATTTGCCCAAGCAGTTCAGTGCTGGTGTAGATCATTGTTATGAGAGCAGTTGCACCCTGGATGGTGTGAGAACTACCAGCAACTCTGGTCCCATCAAGGTATGGCTTTCAGCAGCAGGGCTGATCCTCAGCAGCTGGCACCACAAGGCTGGGCTCTTTTGCTTGGCGTTTTCTGTTTCTCATACTATGGTGCACAGCACAGCAGCTTCGCAGTATTTGGACTTGAATGCTTTTTGTTAGCTCCATCTATCTTGTGGTGCTTACATAAAGCTCAAGGAGGACAAGAGTCCCTTTGGAAATAAAGCTTACTGTTTCACTGCTCTCTTTAAAATGCCCCAAAGCAGTGCAAAATCTCTGGAGTGAGGGCTCTGCCCTACCACAAAATACTTGTGGGATCTCTGGGTAGCTGCCAAAGGTCCTAGTTATTTGTAGGAGGCAATTAAGAATATTGCTGAAGTGTTAGCCTTTAAAAATGCATCAGAAGCATTTTTTCATCCATCACGTGGTTACTGCTAACTCTCCACGTATGGATGTTCAATATAATCCTATTTGCAAGCTGCCCTGTCTCAGCTGAGGGTGTGCTGGCTTTTTCTTGTTGTGGAAGAGAGGAGCAGGCATTAGGAGGCCTGACTTCTTCAAGGATTACTGCAGAGTACCTCTTCTTATGAGTTTCAGGCTCAGGTTTGGGTTTTTTTATGAACTTTTTTAGATGAGTATTGGTTAAGCACTGAGAAATGCCCTGAAGCAGCTACTTATAAATCTAATTTTATGTTAGGTCTGACCCAAGTTACAGATTTTAGCATGTGTGGGTGGATGAATGCATGGATGGATGAATGAATAGCCCATCTCAAGATCAGTACACAAATGTTATCAATTGGAACAGGTGTACATCAAAATATTTTCCAAGCAGTCATTGACAGGCTAAGGAAAAGCACCAGAGGGTACCGAGCAATTTTCTTCCTCTTCTTTTTTTAACTTCAGATATTAATTTATTAAGTTAGAATCTTGCAGTGTCCAAGCAAGGAGGCTTTTTTGGTTTTTGTAACTGGGAGACAGAGCCAACATTAACAGAAAGAAATGCTTCTTTATTTATGTTTATGAAAGTCAGCGGAAGAAAATGGACAGCAGTACAAATGCTGTGGCTAAAATTATATAAGTCCCAGATCAACAAATTGCACATTATTTGCCTGCTTAACTCTTGTTCTTTGCCTGGGAAGGTCCCTTGCTCTCCATGCTTAGCCCCAGTGCTGTACAGACAGCCAGGGGAACTGACAGAACTGGAAGGGGGCACTTGTGCTGCTTTGACGAATTGGCAATGTCCAGCATTGGAACAAGGCTGTAGTTTGGATTGGCAGGTCTGATAGCTCTTTGGCTGTATTTTTATTATTCTCTCCTCCCCTTCAAAACAGCCTCTATCATTATAGAAAGCTACAGCAAAAACATGTCATTCCTCAGATGAATAAACATAAGTTGTGTTAAAAATCGGCTTTGCTTTAAGGAGGCATTGATCAGTAGGTTAAGGACCTCAGCTTATCTGATGCCTTTATGTTGTTTTGCTTTTCCTTTTTGTTTTAAAATGCATTTATTATGTTTAAAACTAATTAAGAAGCCATACCTTAGAGAGCAAGACGTTGAGAAGGAAAGCTGCCAGATATAAACAAGCCTGTAAAATCCATGATTTATGGGAAATATTTAAATATTTTGAGCAACCCTGACAGCAGAAGCTGAAAATATTGGCATCCTTTTTCATCAAAATTTTTATCTTTTCCAATCAAAAGAGAAAAAGACTGTCTGTTTTGCAATGCATAATTCAGCTTTAAATTCAATGTGTGTTCCTTGGGAAGTTGTCAGTTCAGGTGAAGTTTTTAGGAGTGACCTAGTAAGCTGCAATAGTTTTCATGTTTCATAAAAAAATTCAAAACAGACTGAACTAAAAGCAACCAATTATGGGAACAGCAAGGGACAGGAGTCCTCACATTATTTTTGTGTACTTAAAAGCGTCCTGGAAGATTCATAGATAGTGTGGCTAAAAAGGACCTTAAAATCTCTAGAGTAACCTGCTATAAATCATAAAACTGCTCTCCTTTTACCCTTACTTCCATATATAATTTGCAGAAAGATTTGACTTAGAAGTTTTGACTTAAACATATAAACATATGAAAGCTGGTGAGATCAGTCCTAAACAGCCTCCCTTTGTCTCCTTCAGTGTTTCATCTCATGATTAGCCATATCTACTGAGTGCAGATTTGAAAGAAAACAATAAAAGGCATTTTAATCCAGATATGTTTTTCAACAAACTGGAGGTGTGTGAGATAGCAGGCCTCATTTTGCTTTCTTATTTTTAGTACTTGGTTACTACAGCGCTGCCCTAATTTAACAGCCGGGGACTTGAGGACTTCTCCTGTTGCTGTGAGGTCACCCAGCATCCAGCACTCTCACACCTCTCAGCCTTGCCACTGATGCCTGCCTTTTGTCTCCCGAAACAGAAAATCCTGACCATGATCCCATCTGAGGAGGAAAAGCAAAAGATCCAGGAGGCGCAGCTGGCGAATCCCGATGTCCCCCTGGGCAGTGCCGAGCAGTTCCTTCTCACCCTCTCCTCCATCAGCGAACTCTCCGCCAGGCTCCAGCTCTGGGCTTTCAAGATGGACTATGAGATAGTGGAAAAGGTGAGGGGAAGGAGGGTGGCAGGGGTGGAGACTCTTCCGAGGCTTTGCTTAATCTTTCCCTGACCTTGTTATTATATGGGCATGTATTTTGAGGAAATGGTAAATGGGTCTCTTTTGTTTCAGTGTCCAACCAGGAAACAGCTAAAATGATCCTTCATAATCTATTCCTTCTATAAAAGAAAATCAGAGATTATGTCTTCCTTCCTTTAATTAGTTGGTAATGATATTGAAACAAATAAGAGGGCTAAATCTTGACCACATCTTCTCCAGATGTTGTTATTCAGGAAATTCTTACTTCAGAGCAATAAGAATTCTTTGGTTAAAGATTGAGTGAGGACTACGGTATTCAATCTTATATCATAAAATGAGAGTATTGATCTTAAAATCATTTGAACTAAGAAAAACACCATCCATTAAAGTTCTTTGTTGTTTATAGTTCTCAAAATTCTTAATAAAAGATAAGAAATCCTTCAGGAGTGTTCTGCTCAGTTAAGTCACAGACAGCTGTTGCCACCGCTTCCATGGATGGGATTCATTCAGAGAACAGCATAATACTATATTTGGGTTGCCTGCCATTAATGATGAATTACAGACAAAAATTTAAAAAAGTGAGTGTAAAATTTTGGTGCACAGGTGAAACAGAATGAAACTGTGTAGGTGATTTCAGCTACTTGTCTTTCACAAGGTCTTCGAAGAATCTCTGCACAGGAGCCGCCTTCTGGCTGCACTGCTGGTGCATGGCCCATGCATTGCTCTTAAAGCAGCTCTCTCCTATATTAGTTTTGTATTTGTATCTCTGAGACATGCTTGTGAAAATGCCTTATGTTTACCTAGAAATGATTATTTAACAAGTTGATTGATTTACAAATGATACTGTCAAGATTACTCATCCTCTGCTTAATCTTCCTAGATTTTAAGAAATGCAATCACTCTAATATTCAGGATTTTTTAATTGTAATATTCTAGCCTTAGCCATTTACGTTTCTGACTCATATAACAAAATACTTGTTATGCTATGATTACTTTCTTGCCATTTTTTCTTTTTTTACTCCAGTACAGCTATTTATTCTGCTTTGAAGTTACCACAAGGCTAAATTGTACCTTTCGTGTCAGCTGAGTTTAGCTGTAGCTGTTAATCTCCGCATATACCTAGAATTTCTTGTGTCCTCTCAATCAAAAAGCTAAAGAAATTCTGATAGTTTTGCTGATGCTTTGCCTATAATGGTTATGCCACAAAGTTCATGCATCAATTGCCAGCTAAAATCCGTGCAGAATAGATGCTAACACAAAATGTCTCAAATACGTAAATTACTCAAAGAAGCAATAGCTGGAGTCAAGACAGAACCAACATTTTTATCCCTGTTGAAAGGTAGATAGGACTAAGTACAGTACTTACTATAAAATGGTAGGAGAAATAACATTTGATAACTCTGATGAAATAAGAGGAGCATGAGATAAGAAGCCTAGCAGACAAGCATAGATAGGACAGACAGCTTGGGTTGAAGAGGAAGATACAGGATCAAACATCAGGGTTCCAGGAGAGAGAGTTACTCTCCAGTAACAAGAGATTAAAGTCAGAGTTTAAGTTCCAGATAATCAGTAAATATACGTTATTTAGACTGAGGTAAGGATATTCAAATTTAAAAAATGAAATAGTTTGCATTAGTGATTGTGGCCATAAAAGAGCTGCTAACATTGTTCTGTTCTTGAAACTGTGTTTTTGAAGAAGATCCATCTGCAAAAGGGCAAACCTTAGATACCAAAATCACTTAGCTCCACAGTTTCTGTCATTTTTATAAGTCCAGCATTTGCTTTATTTTTTTAAAAAATCTATTTTGAAATAATGAAAATTCATAGCAGTTCAGAATGCACTCATTTTATTTATCAAGTCATACATATATTTTTTGTAAGAAATTAATGAACCTTGATATTATTTCCATGAGGCTGGAATTTTTAGATGGCCCATGATATCAACAGTGTGAAATACCTGAGGTGTTGATGTAAGACTAGGCTTCTCATAAATGAGAACATGCTTTTGCTAATCTGCCAAGAACAGAGTTTTTGCCTAAGTAGGTCTTAGCTTGATGTCTGATAACCTGAAAGAAAAGAGCATGAATTATTTGAGAATCCAGTTATATACTGTTTACGTTCATGAGATTTCCAGGCATAATGAACGAAGTCGTCTTTCTTGACTTGAATTTAATAACCAAAGCAAGTCAGGATACATTTGTAGGGAGCATCCTCAGGCTGTGAGGGGCTGCACTGGATGAATGAATACTCATTCTTTGCTCTCTACAGAAAATAAAAAAGGAAAACCATTTCCAAATGGTTTGTTTGATAATGTGATACTGTTTTGAAATGTCAACATAAATTCCTACTGAAGATCATTAGTGGAACAATAATTTTTCTCACCTTTATTTTGGTATCATAGTTTAAAGGTGTAGACAAAAGAGGTAGAGTTTCAACTTTGAAACTTGATTTTCAGACTCCTGATTGTTCTGAAAAATCACAGTGTTACTACTCATTCGGTGTACTGAACCATTTATGATGCAAATACTGTCAAATTTCATTATCTCAAAGGGAGTTGAAAGGTGTAAAAAAAGGAATGGGAAATTTGGTTGTCCTAAATAAGATTATTTTTTTATTAAGATCACTGCAGGCAAATGCATCCTTATCGCTGACAACTTTAAAGGATCATAAATTAATAAAGGCAGGAGTAAAAATGAGAAAAGTGGAACTGGTAAAGAAAAGGGCTTAGTTCAGTTTCTCTTTTAAGCAGAAAGATTACTCCTGACTCTAGTCTTCTTGAAGACAGTGTGCTACAAAAATAAGTGTTCAAAAAGATTGTACTTCTGAGTGATGGTTAAACTGCCTGACAATTTTACAGAGTGCATCAGAGTTTTTTAAGCTTTATGGTATGATCCTGATACTTTCTGTTGTTTTAGAAGGATGTGTTACTGTAGGATGCAGGATAGTCTTGATTAAAAGAAAATACAGGAAATTGCATTTTGCTAATCTCAACGTTCCCATCCCAACCAAGCTTTTCTCCATCCCAGAAAAGCACACACATGAACTTTTATAGGTCTAGGAAGCTAAACCTATTACCAGTATAGCAGGTTGGTAAAAGATGCATATATCAGGTTAGCTGTACAGAACATGTGTGCCACATCCTCCCTGTCCCAGGACCACTGGATTCATTGCACACATAGAGCTGAGTTCATTTGTGCATGTGTGTCAAACATTTATTAGGCATTATCAGATGTGTCACAGACAGAAATTCTGGACCAATTCTCAAATTTCACTCAAACATAATTTGAAGGTGAAAAATAAAAACATGGTATCAAAGAATATGATGTATCTCTGCCTTATGTATCTGCCCTCTTTAGGTAGAAGGTGAGTTTTTATAGGAGGCAAGAATATGGATTTTGTCTGATTATTCAAGATCTTGCACACTATTTTTTTTTGATCCTACAATAAAATAAAAAGTAAAGAATAATTATAAATATGCACTATATTCAAGAAAGTCTAAGCTCAGATAATTTGCCTGTAAATGAGGGCTCAGTATGGCCTGCTTTGGAAGCCTTTTGTGCCACCTTTATATTCACCTTGAGAATGCCTTGAATTAGTCTTTTAGGAATGCTTTCTGAACGGATTGATCCAAATAAAATAGTTCAGAAACCTGTGTTTGCTGCAGATGCAGAGCACTTTATTTCATCCCTATAATGCAACAAAACAAACTAAATCAACCCTGACTTTAAAGCAGCTCAAAGAATTCCATGCAGCAATTCCTTGATTTTAGTTCAGCTTGATAAAATCTTGGATTATTTAGCACCTCTCCTCTATTGTATAAATCACTTAGCTCACTATTCCATCTCTTAATTTGTCTTGAATTTGCCATATTCTTTTCAAGAGATGAATTGTTCTGTAGCAACTAGAAATGTGTGTTTCGTTCATCTTCTATGGTAAAATATCACTACAGCTGTTGAAAGACCCATTATATGTCTGCAAGAAAATGAAATTCTCAGTTATTTTGCCTCTTGGTCTAATATAACAGCTTAATTTTGGCTTCTTGGGTCACAAAGAGTATGAAAAATTTGGGAGATTGGGAGAAAAGATCTCCCTGCCCATGTCAAGGGGAGTTGGAACTAGATGATCTTTAAGGTCTTTTCCAACACAAACTATTCTTTGATTCTCTGAAAACAGTGTTGCTCATGGATGCTTAGGATGGTGTTTGGAGATAGAAACAATGTGAACTGTTACTGTGCATACAAAATAAATAACCCTGAGCCTCACACAGAGACAGAGAAATAAGCTCTGTCAACTCAATTACCCTCACTCTCTTCCTTTGAACTCTCTGGTATAGTTCACTTCCTGAGGTAATGGAACAGAATTTATGTTTTCAGGTCTTATCAGTTGACATGCCTATAGTCAGATAACATGTGTGGATGGCAGATGCATTAGGTTAAAGGATTAAAATGAGAATATTTGCAAAGCTTGATGTTTACAGCAGGGACTTTTTTCAGTTTTAAATCCGCAGAAGCACAAAACCATATCCAAAACTCAGAGGTGGCCATCATTTGAAGAAAGCTGTAGGGTCAGGCTCTCAATGTCAAGTCAGCCAGATTTCTAACCTTTTTTGTTTGTTTTTCAAATATTAGAAAAAGTAGTTTTAAGAAGCTTTTTTATCAGCTGGGGAATGGGGGTGTTCGTGCATCTAACTCAAATGCAGCAGCCCCTTCTCTGATTCTCTCTTCTGTTTGGAATCACAGGATAATCCCCAGGACAAGTAAGGCAATTGCATACATAAAGGAGCAACATTAGGAAAGTATTTTATGTATTTTTTTGCTGTCCTTGCATGTGATTTATTAGCTGGAACATGGAAGAAAGCCAGCACACATGGCCAGTTTACACTCTGCAAGACGCCGGTTCGGGAACTTTTTGCAGTAGTTAATCTAAACCATAGAATTAAAAACTAGCCAACCACAGCCTTCACTTTCTTGTTTCTGTTCTCATGGCAGGAAGTTGCAGAACCACTGCTAGACCTGAAGGAAGGAATGGACCAACTGGAGCACAATAAAACTTTGGGATTTATCCTTTCTACTCTGCTAGCCATTGGGAACTTTCTGAATGGAACCAATGTAAGCCGAATGCCCCAGCACTTCCCCTGCAGCTTTTTCTTTCCAAAAAAACAGAAGTCAAAACCATTCTGATAATTGCAACCCACTATTTTGTACCAGAAAAGTAATTTACAAAACAAAACCTGTTTTTTATTGTGTGCTAGGGTGCTCTTTGTCTCTTTGAGCATAATCTGAAGGAAATGTGGAGCTAGACACTCTTCTAGTGTAACTCCGTTAAATTTAACGTTGATGCTCCCCATTCAAATTGTGAGAACTGTTTCATGAGTCATTTGGCTGCAGATGGACTGATTTTAGGCCTAGTCTTCAGTGAGTTCAAAATTAATAAAAGCAATAATTTTCCCATAGGATTGTTCTTCTTTGCCTTCTGCCCCTTCTTGGTCATAATTTTTGCCTACTAATCTGCATGGGAAGGAGTAAACATTTTTATTTTTAATTTCTTGCCTTTCTTTCTCCTTGCAGGCCAAAGCTTTTGAGTTGAGCTACCTCGAGAAGGTTCCAGAAGTGAAAGACACGGTGCATAAACAGTCCCTCCTGCACCACGTCTGCACTATGGTGGTGGAAAAGTTCCCAGACAGCACTGATCTGTATTCAGAGATTGGGGCCATCACTAGGTCAGCCAAGGTACGTCCAGTGGGTAAATACATCTATATGTATGTTTTTATAACACCTCTTTGAAGTGAAATATTTAAGGTTTTATTTTATTCTTTGATTTTTGTCCTCACTGGTTGCAGCACTATTTATAAATGTGGATTCATTGTGTCATTTGCACTGAATTTCAAAGTTGCCAGAACTCCCTCTTCTGAGCCTTATTTCTGTCTGTCAGGTGATTCCCTCATCAATGAACTATTAGGCAGCCATTAGTTATGACAGCCATTTTAATGTTATGTACATTATTAATGTATATAACTATTAGGAACTATTTTTAAGTTAAAACTTTATTTTATATCTTCAAGTATATTTATTCTGTGGTTTGGGAGAATCTCTTCTTTAAGGCAGGTGCCTGATTGTATTTTAAGGACAATGGAAGGAATTAATTTTTTCCTAATAAAATTGTTTCCAGAATTAAAGTGTCCTTGAAATACTTTAATTCACAGAATCACAGAGCAGTGGAACTGGGAGGGACCTTAGCAGGTCCCACTAAACCCACTAAAGCAGGTTCACCTAGAGGAGGTTGCAGAAGATTACATCTAGAAGATTAGGGGTTAGAGAAGATAAATACAAATAAAGGAAACTTGTGGCAACACTTCTTTTCCAAAAAAATGATAATCCCCTGGTTAATGCATAGGTCAGGTCAATGGCTCAATGTGTTATGCAGATTATTTATTGCTGCTACTAGCAGACATGATAGAAACACTAAACTGTCTCTTGGAGCTCTCAGTGTGAGATTTTGTGAATGACCCTTAAAAACAGTGCATTACTTGACTGGTGTAGTAAACATGGGAGATAGCAAACATAAACATTCCGTTTGGGAGTCTCGTCTTGTGTGGAAATTGAAATAATTACAGCAGATAATACTAGTATCCATCTATCACAGTGTCTTGATTCAGACAGTGGACAATACCAGCTGCTTGAAGGAAGAGCACAAGAAGCTTCTAAGGAGAAATGTTATTTTGTGAGCTATAATTCTCATTATATGCATCAAATAGAGGACTTATTTCTTTTCCAAAGGCCACCTTGTCTGGAGATTGGGGGAGGGCCCTGGGGGGAGGGGGAACAATCCTGTATAATACAATTTTTTTAAAAAACTGCAAAAATCAAATCTTATTGTTTGGCTCCTAGTGTAGTCTTTGTGACAACAAATTCAGAATCTAATTTTGTCTACTGTTGAATTTGCCAGTTTCAGGATTTACAGTCTGAATATATTAAACAGTCAAAATATTTTTATCTCCCTATTTAATAGAGTAACTTAGGTTGGAAGGGATCTCTGAAGGTCATCTGGTCCATCACCTTTTTCAGTGCAAGACCAAATTAAACTGGGCTGCTCAGATCTTTGTCTATGTCTTAAATGATCCTTTTAGATCTTTTTTTATCGGACTATTTCCACACTTTTCCTCCATCTTGCATTTAGAACGGGTTAAACAACACTAAGCACAGTATTCCAGCCTCTCCTCATAAACGTTATATGCTTACTGTGTTTGTCCCTTCTGCCTCTGCTGTCTTTTGTTAGATGTCCTGAGGTTTTCCTTGTGTTTTCTGAGTGGTGCTATCCTTTGGAAACGCGTTGTCTTTGGGCAGTTCACAAGGACATCAGGGCAGTCTCCTGAACTGTTCAAGCAATTCAGACCTCAGCCTGCTGCACGAAAGAGTCTGATACTGCCTGCACTGTGCACTTCATTGCTGTCTACAGTAATGACCATGATCTGCTGAAGTGGATTTACTGCTTATCTCTCAAACCCTAATAATCTTCAGTCAGGACTAATCTGAATAATTTCTAGCCATCTGTAGATTTTTCCCTCTTGATGTGCTTCCTTGTTTCCAGATAATTTTGAAATACAAAGTGCAAACCATGAGATACCTCCTGTTAACCCTGTCATCAAATGAGAACCAATGTGTATTCCTTCTTTTCTTTTGCTCTCTTAACCTCACACTTCATGAGGCCCTTGTAAAGATTTTGAAATCTAATTTTCTTTACTTTTATCTGTTCGCTATTTTATAGACATATGCAGAATATAATGGTTATTTTGATGTATTAATTTTTGTGTTACCCGTTGTTTCAGCCACGTTACCAGTTACAGTAATAAAACCTAGACCTCTGCATCACCCTTGCTGTTTCTCTAAGGATAGGTGGAAACTTTTACTACCTCTGATTCCCCAAGCTACTAAGTGTAGTTTCATACATATTCATACTCATTTTACCCAGCAGCTCAATTACTTTATTTTAGTTGCTGTCAGATTTCTTGTGTTCTACTTGTTTACTGCTTTATAAGATATTATCTTCCTCTAACACATTTGTTTCTGCTGGCAAGTTTTCAAACCTTGCTATTAGTTCACATATATTAAAAAAATAATACAGAAAAATGAAATCAAGTACTAGAATAGGTTTCTTCACAACATACTCTGAGGTGAAGTTGGATGAAAGAAGCCATTCTTTCTTCCTTTCTCTAACGTTTGTCTTCCTTAGTTTCTTTCATCCCTGGTGATGCAGGACCTCCTATGTATTTATTTATTTTTTATATACCATAAAGGAATTTGTGGCTTTTGTTTTATATCCTTAGGTATTTTCTCTTTGGATTCCATCTCTTTTCTCCTAGTTTTCCTCTTGTATAGCCTATGTTTAGACTGTTTTATTGCCTTCAGTGAAGTTTGTTTTTCATGTTTGGAAGATTTTAACTTTTTTATGTTTTTGTGTTTGAGAGATTCTTCTCATAACATTTAGGTATACTGGTTTCTCATTTACTGCTTCTTCTCTTTATTAAGAAGCTATTTGATTTTTTTTTATTAAATTGGGACCAAGTTGATCACTAAAATGAAAACTACCATACAACAAAAGAGCCTTTGTTTTCCAAAATCCTCACCATCATGTAGGTGCTCTCTCAAGCAAATCTTCTATTTTTCAGTCTCAGAAAGTGGAAGAAAGCTTAACCTACTGCTGTCACTTATAAAAAATTTTAGGTCTAAAAGCGTGCAAAATTGAGCCCAGTCTTTCAGTCTGTGGTTTGCTGATCTAGTGGCCCTGCCCAAAGCGGATGAAATTCTAAAAAGGCCAGACAAAATCACATTAAGAGAAATTATAGCCTTAACCTTCCCCGTGACGCCCAAGGTCTCCCTCCTTGGGATGTTCCTGCATGTGTTATACCACTGATGGATTACTGTAACAAGCTCTATTCCCACTTGATCATAGCTGCCACAAATCAAAAAGTTAGGACATGGAAGCCATCCAAGCTGCCCTCTTCAAGGGAATGTTCACAGACAAGGCGAAATCTTGGTTTAGGAAAGCTGACAGGAAAGGAGAACTAATATTTCACTGTGGATTAGGCAGTATTTTGAGCTCCATTTTGTCTACAAACATATTTCAGAAACCACAAAGGCTAAACAATTCCCATCCTGTAGATAAACAGAGATGCCCCTTCCCCTGAGATGCACATCATAGAAGAATTTCCTGAACCTTTGTTCATGAAAAAAAAACCATAAAGAAAATAGGCTGCCTCACCAAAAAGTAGTTAAAAAGACCAGAAACAAATGGTATAGTTATTGCAAAACTTGTGGCTTTTTATTGAAGGACTGAAGTCATAAATAGTCAAAAAACAAAAGCAGACACAAGTGAAAAAATTACAAAAAAAAAGAATTCTACATTTAAAAAGTCTTTATAAAATGTGCACGGTACTGATTGCTTAGTATCCCAGGATTAAAACCACTTGCTCTTTTTATTAACATATTTTAAGTTGTTTTTTTATTGAAGTTATACCAGAACTGATGTACCTAATACTGAAGCAGACTCAGATTTCTGAAATTAAACTCAGCCTTGTTCCTAGAAGTTTTCTTAAGAGGAGGTTGCATCAGCACCAGTATCTTCTCTGTTAGAGAATGAAAAATGTATACTTATTTAAAATATTCATCTTCTCTCTCTAACCCATAAATACTTGCCCTGTGCATCTGAAAGCTAGCCAACTCCATAAAGTAAACCAGTAATTGTCATTTTCTTCCCCTGATTTTGATTTACTTACAAGATGTCAAACTTCTGTCTGTTTTTTAACCCCTGCAGCAAGGCACCTGGATTAGTTGTGGATACTAGGCAGTGGAGAAGCAGGCAGCTTTTAAAAATAAGCAATAGAAAATGTTAGCAACACAGGGGAGAGGACAAGAACTGCTGATAGGAAAGAACTGAGGATGAGACTAAGCCATGCACAGGGGAGAAGGAAGCTGCCCTCCAAGGGACTTGGCAGGGAGGTATGGGGAGAAAGGAGGTGGCTGGAACAGAAATGCCATTTGACATGCCGTAGCTGCTGCCTGATACACTGGAAATCAGAGAAAGGAGAAAAAAGTAAGGAAAAAAAGGTAGAGAAGATTGTGCTGCCTCCTGTACTCTTTCAGTGGGGTTTCTCTTGCCTCACTTGACAGGAAGTATTTGCCTGCAGTTAAGTATGTTTTCCCTACATTATTTCAAACAAAAAAAAATGCCAAAAGTCAAATTATTTTCCATGAGAAAAAAAAAAAGAAGTTGAGGAATGCAAGGTTTTTTACAGTTGTGTCATTCCTTGTGGTGCCAGCAGTGAGGACTGCTGGAGCTGCCCCAGCTCCCGGCACAGACTAGCAGGAGCAGAGGTGAAGGCAGTGCGGGGTAAGGCAGATCCTGTTGGCTGCAGGGCATACTGGGGCAAGGGCGAAGGAGCTTCCACGGTAAACAAAACCTTGAGGTTCTGTCTGAAAGAGAGCAAATGAAGTTTAACACGTATGCCTGACAGCACTGTGCTGTTTCCATAGCATTCCAAGTGACACGACTGCAGGAATTGTTGCAGGTGACATAACACCATCTGAAGGGACCTATGTCACCACTTAGTGATATTGCTCCTCTTTGTCCCAGATTGTGGGAACTGCCATACAGCATCTTCAAAAAAATCCCATGTTAGCATGTTTATTGTTCAATGAACTAAAATATACTGGAGATGTGCATATAACTGGGTCACTCATCTGCTCATACCTCAGTGAGCACATCTGTCCTTTAATTTTTCATTAGTGGATTGATTCAGGTGTTCTCATTTCCAAAATTATTTCTGCAGGATGCCACCTTTTACTCTAGAACTAGAAATGTCTGGACAGAACCTCCTTTATATTTTGCTTGCTTTTGAGAGCTGACATCTATTTCACTTAAAATGCATAACCCACAGTGTGCAAGTTGGACTAACATTGGTCTTGGGATAATTCTTGTGACACTGGGTGAAGGAAGCCAGTGTGGAAATATTAGAGGAGACAGAGTTTTGAACATATGCCACAGAAGGTCGCTGCGCTCAGATGACAGTGTGTTTGCAAGGAGCAATTCTCAGAATTTCCTTTGGCGCTGAACCAGCTCAGGAAAAGAGGAAGATTTCATGTTCCATGCCAGAACACATCCCTGTAATAATGTGAGAATGAACGGTCTGACCCTAAATTATAAACAGCTCAGACTAGGCTGTGGTCTGCTGCAGAAACTATCTTGAACTTTGAAAAGAGAAAGCTTTTGTCTGTGATTATGTATCTCTTTCTATGAGGTCCAATGAAATAGTTGCCATTTTACTGTCAATTTAAGGCAACAATGTGAATGCATCAATCTTCTTTTTTAATGCATCTTGTGACTAGGATAAAAATGGAGAGATCTAGATCTTCCTCAGAAAATTTTCCTCAGGATTTTATGTTCACCACTAAAAGAACCAAGCTGTAGCAATAAACAGTAAGCAGAGTATCAAGCAATAGAAAGCTTACACAAGGATGCTGTGGATATGTAATGTTATTCACAGGCCTTCAGAACAAAACTTTGGATACAGTGATTTTGAAAAGAAGTACTTTTTAAGAATAAGCCTCAGCTTCATCAGTTGCCATTCATTTGTTTGTTTTGAGGTTTTTTACTTCAATCCAGTTGTGACATTTTTGACTCTGTTCAAGTGCTGAATGCTAACACAGGAGGCAGGACATGTGAGTGTATTTAGGTGCAGCATCTTTGACTTTAGGACAGTTTTGTACTCGCAGTAGTGGGGGTGCTTAGCCTAAAGACTGGAGGAGATTTAGCTGGAAGAGATGTAAGCACATTCCAGGTGAGGGAATTCTGAAGAAAAATGACCTGTTGTCTCACAGTGGCTACATTTGTTAGCTGTGGATGGCAATGCATGCCTGAAATTGTATATGCTACCCTAGGGAATACATTGTGGAAGGCACTTCAGGTTTGAGCTACTGCATTTAATTCCCAGTGCCACCTCAAAGCAGCCCTTCCTCTCTCTCCTGACAAATAATAAAGAGTGCAATTCCTGTGTTGCCATGAGATATTTGTGGCCACACAGAGAAATAACGTTCCAACCTAAAGACCGGAAAGGCTCCCTGATACATGTCCTGCCTGAATGATTGGAGCATGGTCTAGTATTTCATGAATGAGAAAATTTTATACTCTTTTATGCAGCAGGTGATATTGGATGTATGGGATAGATCTGAACTTGATAAAAATAGGCCTTTTAAAGGACAGATTTTCATGGAATCTGAATGAGCAGGGATGTAAATGCTGGGCCATTTGTTGATGGCAGTAGTTTTTGAGTCAGGTGAAAACTGGTGAGAACAGAAGTCATTTGGGCAGTAGGTGTATCATACAGTATTAAATTCTCAGTCCAGTGGCGTGAGAAACTTGGTAGAATTCTTTTTCTGTATTGTTGTTTATGGCGAAGTCATCTGCTGCTATGGTAGCAAGTGGTAAATAATGATATAAAGTGATTAAAATGAGTGCTCGTGTTCCTGGCATGTGGTCGGAAGGTTTTATCCTTGGTCTGAGTGTCATTTGTGCAAAATGTGGTGGTGCATCAAATTGAAAAACAGATTCTAATAGTTGGGAATATTTTTCAGCTAGTGTGATTGTGAATGGAGAGGAACCTGGTGAAAGGAGAAACATATCAAATATATTTCAGAAACATTTAGAAAGTTGCTTTTCTGAATTGGTTTACGAATTAAAATAAACATTACTTACTGTGGGAAAGAAAGGACTTTTTTTTTTAACAGCCTAAGACCACTTATTCTTTTGCCTGCAGAAAAAGTATTGATTTCAAAATTTGTCGCAGGAGGTAACGGTAAGCAGGACCAGCGAGCTGCACATCTATTGTGCATATGTACATGAGGAAGAAGAAGAATAACATGTTTCCACCTTCTTTTGAATCCTTGGGCCAGGCACAACATCTGTATGCTGCTGTCCAGGAGGAAGGCTGTAATGACTATGTCAGATTACTTCTTCCTTTTTTTCAAGGGAGCATAGTTACAAAATAATGCCACAGCAATGCTTGTCTGAGTAACTCCTATGCTGAGCTCTCCTGGAGCCACAACTCATCTGAATTCCTTCTTAGTCACAACATGACCCAGCTGCAGGCAAAAATTGGTGCATCTTTCAAGAAAGAAAGAACAAAGAAAAGGCATCATGTTTCTCTACCATTATACAGCATTAATTCTTTTAGTAAAGTGTTGGCAATAAGCACATAAATAAGAAAGTGCAATCCATGCTCCCTTGGGAATGCTGTGTGGACTAGCAAGGAGATGGTGTGGTATTATGTATGCCTTTTCATGTTTTCTTTATGCATAATATGTTGAAGAATTGTCATTATTACTCCACGTAAGTTCTTGTTCTCCTTATCATAGGAATGCATAGTTGGGGGATCATTTCTCATCACTTTTACTGTTATATTTGTATATAACACCCTAAACAGAACAACAGACCTAGAGCAGACTGAAATGTAATGGGTTCTGTGTCTGCACACAAAACTGACACTGGTGAAGTAGCACTTCATGAAATATCAGGTGGGGTACCTGGTTGTCTCTGAGAAAAAATGAACTTTTAATATTTCACATCTGGATAGTTTCCTGTAAGTATTTTCCTTTCTGTTCACAAGTAAGTGACTGACCAAACACTAGAGAGATGGCAAACATATTTCATGAAGGTTTGGCACATTTTTGCGGGCACAGTACAGTTTGTCTGTGGGGAATGCAAAGGTACATTATCCCATATTGGACTTCCTGCTTTACTCCTTCCAGGAGTTTACAACTTCTCCTTGAGCACACCTGTGCTCCACAGCAGTTTATTCCAGGAGAGCTCAGGTGGCATTCCCTTTACTGCAGTCTCCTTAGGACTTTTCCTGAGGACTGAATTTTGGTTCATGCTCAAAAAATTCCTGTGTATCCCTTAGACCAAGCTGTCATCCCCAGTCCCTGCTGGAACTTCCCACTCTTGTGAATGTGCTGATAACAAGGGGCCAGAAATTCACTGCATCTTTTCCCCGCAGATTTGTTGTTTCCCAAAGGTGTTTCTTGAATCCCTACAGTCCTGGATCTCTGAGCTTTTTGGTAGATTAAAACTCACTTTGTTTTCAGTGAAAGGTGTCATAAAATGGGTTAAATTGAAATTTCTCAGCCGCAGGGACTGAGGGGCTTCCTCAACCAGGTTGGATAAGTATTACTAGTAAGAAGACCTAGACCTTGGCTTTTTTTTCTTTTTTTTTTTAAACAGGAATGATAGCATTTTTCCCCATATGTGTTTTAGATATACCATCTGTGGAGAGCAGCAATATGTTTATAATCAACAGTGAAAATACTGATCTGGAAAGGCCTTTTTTTTTTAAACATATACATTGATATGGATATAAGGGAAGCAAAAACCCCACAGCTGCTCCGCCTGCAGGGCTTTTCTGAATAGCAAAATGGATCAAAGGATGTTTTTATTTCCTTGTGAAGAGGAAAAATTCATCACTTTATAAATCACAGTAAAAACAAATCAAATCAATACCAGGAGCTTTTTAATAATAACGCATTTCTTATGGCTATCCTCAGTATAGGTCTCAGCAGTGGATGCTGCACACAGCTAGGAAGAATGAAATAAAACCTGTCTCTAACACTGGTTTTCATTTAGCATTAAGGAATTAACTGGAGTACGAGACTGTAACATCCCACTGATGTGTTTAGAATCCGAGAGCTAAGTCTGTATTTTATAGCTAGAGTTCATCTGAACTGTGAAGTGGTATTATAAAACAATTTTTTTCCTTTCTTCAGGATTCAGGAACATGTTGGGTAGTTTTATTTCTTTCATCTGCTGTGTGCTGTGGCTGGGTCGTTAATGCATTTTGTTCAGTTGTTAGCAACACATCCCGAATGTCTTCTGTAGACTACTGCAATTTGAACACCTTTTTTGGTTGATGGATAAAGGACAGGCTCTCCCTCACCTTCTGTGGAATGTGTTGGCTTCTATCCTGATGAATGTTACTGTAGGATGCAATCATTTATTTTAACTGTGTTGAGAGGCTTTCAGAGTCTTCACATGATCTTTTTATAAGCCAGTGAATTCGTACCGTATATTAAGGGATGCAAGTTAGTGCTGAGATCACTAAATAACACGTACTTTCAATAGAGCTTTAAAAAATTCTGGCCTGTGAATTTTGTGATTAGAACTAGATCATCTATTAACAAGTCAGTGCATGACTAGGGAATAGATCCAAGTGCTTCCTAAAATGGAGAAATGTTGGCAGGGTGCAACAGTGAGCAGTAAACAGGGTATAAAAAGCTACGAGTAGCAGAGAAAAGGATTAAAAAAAAGGAGAAAGTTTTGTATTACCTCAGAAAGAACTGACTTATGCAGTTGCTTGGTGCAGACATGAAGTTATTAGGAAGGGAAAAAACACATCACAATATTTTATTGTGCCTTCTTTAGCAGTTAGGCCTCCAAGACTAAAGCCAAATATGTATGTTTATGGATATTTTTTTGTTTTCAGTTTTTCTTACTAAAATTACATGCCTAGATGTAGTGCAACAGAGAAAGCTATTTCTTATTTATTTAGTAGTAATTAATGTGAATTAATGTTGTGCTGCCACTATATTGACCCTTTCTTACACATACATTGCAAGTATATACTGGTGGTGTTCTCACTTCAAGTGTTACCTTTTCTTTTCCTTTGTTTTTTTTCAGGTTGACTTTGAACAACTTCAGGAAAACTTGTGTCAGATGGAAAGACGGTGCAAAGCATCATGGGATCACCTTAAGGCTATAGCAAAGCATGAAATGAAGCCAAGTTTAAAGCAAAAAATGTCCGAGTTCCTTAAAGACTGTGCAGAAAGAATCATAATCCTGAAGATTGTTCATAGAAGAATAATTAACAGGTACATAATTAGATTGGTGACAGCAATACCTTGATAGTAAATGACGTGGTAAAATTATGACATCATAAATGTGTATTTTTAATAAGTGTTTAATCCACATTCCTTCAAGGAATGTTACCAAGTTGTATGTGGTCCATACTTTGTTACAGACTCCATTTAAGAACTATCCCCACTCCAGAAATGTCTATATTTCTGATCAAAAGAAGCAATCATCCAGGCAGTCATCTATTTCCAAGGGACAATAACTTGGTCTTTTAACCCCTAGTCCCCAAAAATGAGCAGATTTGTGGTTAAGTTGCTATATTTTGTGTTCATCCCTGGATATTTTTGAGGTTTGGCTTACTGTCTGATAAAAAAGAACAGATTGTAGAAAAAAAAATAAATTAAGTATTAATGACAAATCTGTCATATGCAGAGGTTGAAACAAGTCTTGTACAATGAGTTCTTTTGTAGGCAACACCATTCCTATTTGCAGGATCTATGACTATGTTTTCTGCCTACGCATCTGAAGACAAAATTAAGATTCCTCTTCTCAGGATTTGCAGATGAGTTTAATGAAATTGTGAGAGATTTTCCAACTTCTGGATAATTTCCAAGTTGTTTTGGTCAAAATTAGGAACTGGATTCCAAATGATCCCAAATTTGTGGATATACACTTGAAATATTGATTCAGTTCTTCTTTTGTTTTCGTAATGACTTGGGGTTTATTCTGTAAATAAGCAGAATTGCTGCCAATTGCAGCAGAAGGGAAGTGAAATCACTAGTTTCCTGTTGTGTTTATCATATGCATTCTAAAAATAAGGAAAATAATAACTTTCCCTGTGATATCCTGAAACTACTTCTATAGTTTATAAAAAATGTATTCATGTATTTGCGTCTTTCTAGGGTTGGGAAGGCTTTTTATCATCAGGGATGTAGATGCAGTTAAAAGGAATTCCCATACATTTTCAAACATTCAGCATGCTGTTGTAAATCATGGAATATGGAAACAGTAGTAAAAATTGCAAATAGTGCAAAAACTCTGAATGCCACAGAAGAAGTAAAACTGTGAATTGAGAGTATCCCAAACTAATGTACTTGGTAGATAGTATAATTTTATGGCCATTTTTGTGAACCAGAAATTCTTTCCTTCTTGTGTTTGCTAGCCTGTAAATCTGCATTCTTCTTGTCTAGACTTTGCCCAACATCCTAATAGCCTCTTTGAAGTTGCTTAACTCAAATAAATAGAATTGAAACTTAATAAATATTTTTTCTATAACTGAATGAAATTGGTCATTCATGTGCCAAATTAGTCATATAAAGTAGATGGAGTTGCATAAACATCTTATCTCCTGCATCAGCCTGGGAACGTAGACAGGGATAAAGTTATCATAGGCTAGACTTTCATGGTTTTAATTATAAAACATACCAGTGTTATGCAAAGCATCCATGAAAATTCTGTAGCACAAAGGAAATGATGGGGGCTAGTAAAGTAATAAATGGATGCAATGAAATGTGGGGGGTTTTCCCAGAGACCATCAATAAAGATTTTTTCCCTTTTACATTTATGAACTCATTGTTTTCCAGGTTTCACTCATTTTTGTTATTTATGGGCCATCCTCCCTATGCAATACGTGAAGTCAACATCAATAAGTTCTGCAAAATTATTAGTGAATTTGCTCTGGAATACCGCACCACCAGGGAACGAGTTTTGCAGCAAAAGCAGAAACGAGCTAACCACAGGGAAAGAAACAAGACCAGAGGGAAAATGATAACAGATGTAAGTGGCAAAATGTATCTCCCACAGCATAGATTTTTAAAACTTTCTTTCATTGAATGTGGTATATGAAGTGTTGTTACTCTCTATTTTTATTCTTAGAGGTTCTTCCACTGGAAGTAATGAACTCTGTTCTCTTAGGAGACAAAACTTGCAAGTCCTTGATTGTGTACATTTTCCACTTCATACAAATGTATAGGATGAGAACAAACTGAAATTAGGCATCCAAAACGAGTTTCTCTGTGTGTCGCAGTGTCCAGAATATCTAGAAGACAGGAGCTGTGTGTACCTGTTCAGCCAAGAATATGAAAAAGAAAAAAAGCCTAGAAATTAGACTCCTAATTGAGAACATAATTTAAATGATGAACCACTGTAGCCATTTAAGTGATTACAAGCAAACTTGAATGGATTTTTTCCTCCATCTTTGAATATTCTAATATAGTCTTTCATCTTGCTATTTTATCTATTTTTGTGTGTATATATCTATATTTATGCATGCACATGCAGCAATTTTCTTCCTAATTTTGAAGTACAAAGCAGCCAATTTTATGGGAACAGAGTCCTTTGGGGTTGAAAGAATGGACAAGTTTATGTTCACAGTAGATGTTACCCCACAAACTTTCTGACTGTATGGTTGCACACTCAGAGAATACACTAAAATAAGATTAGTTTTTTCAGCATAGGAAGTTTCAAAATTCGCTTCATTTTTTTGTTTTTAAGTTGATGTAGTTTAACTCAATCCAAATAAAGTTTTAAGAAATGCCAGTACTTAATAAAAGTTTCCAGCTGTCTCAAAATCCAACTCTGGATCTGTTAGATGCAAGTGGTTCATTGCATATGAAGCTATCCCTACTTTTGCATGAAAAGCCCTGAGCTGATTACAGTTTATGGCTCAGGCAACCTGGGTCAGTGTATATATATATATATATATATATATGTATTGAAACTGGTAAAAATTGAGACTGTATTTAAATTATTGACTCATGATCATTTGTAGATCTTTCCTGGCAATATCCTCTTTGCATTTGGAAATCTGCCCCATCCAGAGAAAATGTTAAACCTGTATTATTATCAAAAGATTTTCCTTTTGATCCAGCCTCAGGTAAAGGAAGAGATTCTAATTTTATACTATAATTTTAGGCTATAATATAGTCATACAAGTTTTCAAAACTGGCACTGGGGCACTGAGATCACTTTGATCACTTTCGTCAGTTGCTTCTCTCCTGACGTATTCTAGAGGAGCTAAAAGACAGCATTAACCAAGGACTTTGATAAATTACAATTTTCATTTCCTCAAATAATCTCAATACTTTTTACTAGTTTATGCGATATGGAGTTAAAAAGGAATTAGTTAGTTTTTCTACTGATATAGTGCTTCTGTATTATCTGTTCAGAAGAACTGGCTGTGGCAGCACAGAAAGCTTGTCTGCACCCTGTTCCTGCAGAAAATGCGAGAGGGAAAGGTGATCTGATCACTGGCAGCTGACTGGGTTCAGGGAGCAGGGAAATGGGACCCATTCAAACCAGAAAAAGGTTCAGACTCGACAGCAAGTCAGCAAAGAGCAGAACGAGGGACAATGGCAGTTTTCTGAAAATGGAAGAAAGGGGGCATCAAGGCCCTTCCCAAAACAAAGGTATTACTGGAAGGAGATCTCTTGTTCAGCTGAAGACAGTGTTGAGATTTGGCAAGAATTAAATGCCATCTGACAGCTAATGTTACACCTAAAAATGTCTTGCAGGTCTTGAAGAAGGGAGCATTTTTTGCCTATCACGGATTTAAAATTATAGAACAGTCTTACTAGCCTAAAGCCAAAAAGCCTGCTGGGGTAAAACCCAACATTCTTTTAAATTGCCCTTATAGAAATGTTTTTTAAAGGAGTTATTTATGTGGCCATTTAGTTACTTCAGAATTTGCTAAATCTCTTCAACCATAGCCCAGTAGCAGAGCCTCACTTTCCTTTGAATTGCTGTATATGGTAAAACAGAATCGAAGTTGCATCAGACTATTTGTCACAGCTTCCTTTGACAACTTCAAAGTTAGATCTACCTCAAAACAAGTTTCCAAGTCAGCAGGATGGAAGACATTTATGTGTGAGGAATGATGAAAACAGGGAATTTTATTGTAGTCTTATTTTGGCTGTGGTTTGTATCTGGTCTTGATTTCCTTAGTGTTTTATATTTGAAGGCAGTGGAAAGGGAATATAGATAAGTAATGCACTGACAATGTGTTTAGTAGTTATAAAATACTCGTAGAAGAAAGTCGAGGTATTGACATTGGAAAGAAGCTCTTTGTAGAAATTAATTACAATATCTAGTAGTCATATGGAATTTTAATTTCTGCTTTTGGTCACCTATAAGTATTGTGCAGTTATTATTCACCTCCCTGTCCTTTTGAAAGGTTCCTCAGGATCTCATTTTTATCACCTTACAGTATACTGTTTTCAGGCAGATGAAGAGGAATTTTAGTGAAAGTGGGAAAAGAATAAGCCAGAACCAAACCAGTTCTTAACGAGAAGGCACGTATCTCTTAAACCTCCTTCCCCCCTGCAGACTTGGAAGGCAGAGGGTGCTGGCTCATTGCATGGAGAACTCGCATCAGCTTCAGCAACTACTCACATGGAGTAGAGCTGAAGAACACCATGGGGAATATTTCTAGTCTTTCTTTCAGCCTTATACCAAAGATGTCTTTATGTTTGTGTGTTCTTTAATAGCTGAAGTGGACTGGGCACTGTCAGTTTAAATTTTGGGAAGTGTCTGGAGGGGCGGGGTAAGGAAAAGAAAAGGACAGTATGTTGCCAGTTTCAGTTGCTAGGGAAAATTGCCCTGCCCATGTAACCTTATAACTGGCTTTAGCCAATGACAGCACTCATTTCAGGCCCTCTAAAAATAACAAGCAAGCAAAATAGGGAAGAAATGTAATTATAGATACAAGTCTGAGCTTTTTAATGATTTTTAATAATAGTAGGTAATATAAGCATCTGTCTCCCAGATTTATGAAGCTCTACTTTTCATGACACTTAAGAGTTTCAATTCCAAAATTACTATGTAATAGAAATAATATTTTGAAACAGCAAATCCACCACATAGAAATGCTAGCCTAAAGGAAAAATGTGAGGGTAGGGGGAAGATCTCAGATTGTCCTGCAACATCCAATATTGGATGACAGAGGAATCAAGCAGGATTTTTTCCTTAAAATTAACATTTTATGCCTGCAAGTGTAGCAATATTCTTTCACAGCTTTTTGGTAATCTTACATGTTACAAAATTCCTAATTTATTACCATTGCTCAGTGTATTTATAATAATGAAATTAAGAAGGAAATAAAAGGCAGAATGTACACACCTGGGTGAGAGCAGATTCCCTTGTAAAACAAAAAGTTGATTTATTTATTTTGATACTTTCACTCCTCTTGTCAGTATTTGCTGGGGCAAATGGCTCTTCAGACATGGAAACCTGTGGTGAACTGCTCCTCCTGTGCACTGGAGTAGCTTTGGGTGTAGAAGGAGTGAGTGCTCTCCCCTCAGAGTGGGAGGAAGAGAAATGGTAATTCCTGGGTACTGGAGGTGAGCAAGGTCAAGCAGAGAAGTGTACATTGCCCTTAAAGTGAGTCCATAGTAAACCACTTTTAGCTTGATTAAACAGGCAAGAAGGCCAGCAGCTGGGATTTTCCCTATAAAAATCTAGCTTGATATAAAGTAATAATATAATACACTTTTGACTGAAGCACAGTCTTCTAATGTGTGCTGTCTACTATTTTACCTTGTCCTGATTGCCTTTTTGTATTGTTTAGCTTAATTTGCTCTCCTACTTTTACTTATTAGATAGATGTAAAGAATGATAGATAGATAGATAGATAGATAGATAGATAGATAGATAGATAGATAGATAGAATTAGAAGACAAGAATATTCTTACTTCCTATTCTTCTTTCTGTTTCTTTTTCATGCCAAAAAGTGAACAGTGGTCTTCTTCAGAAGAATTGCTTTATAGTGTGACTCCCTGCCCCCCAGGGGGTGGAAAAAAGGCAAATAGGTCTTTTTAATGTAAAGGGAACATACCTGCCAAGGTCCTTCTGCAAAACACACTGCCAGTATTTCTGTTAGTACCACTGTGTCCAAAGAAAAATAAGCATCTCACTCTTTGAATAAAACATACCCTTAAAAAGTAATGTTAATGTGCTGCTCAGCACTCGCAGCTAATCTTCTTATGGAGATTGTGCTGAAACTAAACTGAGGGCCAAAGTAAATTAAGCTTTCATTTTTAATGATGAATGTTTCTGGAACAGAATGTATCAATGCCAGACAGAAATCAGAGCTGAGATGGAGATAAGGTCAAAAATATGTATTAGTAACACTAGGGAGGGGAATAGTATTGGTGGAATGCTTCTTCTTAAAAAACATAACAAAGCCCACAAATAAAAAAACCGCATCAAATTTCTGGACTACATTTACACTTTATAAACAGTTAAAGTGAAAATTACGGAAACAAGGAGTCCCAGATACTTGAGAAACCGTGTTTTACTTTGGGAACCTTCCATGTGGAGCATCTTACAACCCGGTGAAGAATTTCCCAGGCATTTGGGAACACAGCTCTAAATAGCTTGTCAGTTCCCTGTAAATCCCCAAATTTAAGAACACTTCATATTCCACAATATTTTTATATGTCCATTGCATTTAGTGTAGTGTAACTGTCAAAACAGTTTTACACACCTGCCATCACCAGAGGGTGAAAGCCCTGTATGACAATGGATAGTTGCATCTCTCCAATTTCCAGGATCAGGTATCGGGCAGCTACTGAAGAACTTTAGGCATTTATTCAAAGACTACCCAGCATTTGACTGGAGTGGCCTGTTAAATTGGAAGTTGAAAAGCCCCAGCTTAAAAAAGGAATAAAAACAAGCACTTAAGGGTAAAGAAAAGGAATTGCCAAGAAGTTGACCTCTGCACTGAGAGAAACAACAGCCAGGACCTCCCTGTGTTGAACAGAGCTGGAAAAATGAGAGGAGTCATTCTTAGTGTTCTCAGTTTGCAGTGGGCAAACAACTGCATGACTCAAAGGAGAGAAATAGTATGGGTTAGGAGTAGGGTAGTTTCAGTTCATAATTTCTCTAAGAAAAATCAGGACAATTTTACATACCCTATTGGCAGTGACCATCTGCTCTACGTGCAACTAGGTTAAAAAAAATGGAGCAAGCTGGTCGTCTAGGAATGAATTCCTTATTGTTTTTTTATTTTTCTGTCCTCCTATTGCATAAACAGTACCATGGTTACCTCTTACTCTGTTGTGGTTTGACCATGCTGTCTTTCCTAAATCTTGCTGTTTGTCCTTCTCCACCCTGTCCTTTGTTTCCGGTGGCAGACCGATGAAGAAGAGGATGCTGAGGTATGGTTCTCTGAAAGAGCATGTCATCCCATGTCTCCTGTGTGCTGTGACATCTAATTTCTAACTCAGATAGTATGGACTGCTCAACTCCATCTGCTCACCTGGAACTGTGAACCATGACATTTTTCTCAATAATAAGAATGCATTTTTACAGCGAGCTTTAACCATATGCATACCTGTGCTCTTGAATAAGGATATCCTGATCTGAGGCCTTAATAATCTTAAGTTTCTTCATTTCTTTTCCTTAATGTCTGTTCATTGAACTGCAAATTATCCTCATTATGCAAAACATCAGTGATCTGAATGTTCTGGGGGTTGTGAATTACCTTGGGCTATGGATTATCAGGATAGTTTCATACTCATTATTAAGACGTGTAACGCCACATGGTATTATTTCATACAGTGTTCAAAAACATCAGGATATAGGGATGTTAAGCAAATTGTAATTGTTTTCCATACTGTATAAATTGAGAATAAGACACTTCATCATAGTCATCATAGAGGTGACCCATGTATCTATCATGAAGTGCTCCTGAAGGTGACGTCAAAAAGTAATAAGGAGTGGATAAATAATTTAAAACCTATAATATTCTAGCTATATTCATAATAAAAGAGTTTATTGGATTGAGGAGCACCTATTGTGCAATGCATTTGTTCAGCACTAGAGCTTTCTTCAATTTGCTGCATGTAAACAGTGTGGCTTAATGCTTGCTGTTTCATTGTGTTGGTCATTTGCTCAAGAAGCTGGAATTTGGGCAGTAATTTATGTCAACATCTGAAGATTATAAAACTTCTGTCTGTAGAGCTTTGCCCCCAGCGATGATTTGTGCACTATATCTTGGGGTGCAGAAAAAAAATGACATGAATAGCCTGCTTATGCCAACATGTAACTAATCTGTGTGAATAGTAACTAACAGTTATGTGAAGGCTTTATCCTTGGAGTTTTTTCTGAGATGGTATTGGTTAACTTTATAATGCACTCTGTATAAAGAGACTAGTCTTAATGCAAAAATGGCATGCACTTTCATAGAAGTTTTCTCTAATGTTTTTCTGTCTTTTAATTTCATGTGTGAAACTCTAGCACTTGCATACTTTCACATCAAAATGTTGCAAACTAGTATTTTAACAAGAAAACAAACTTCTCACTATCAAAATAGGTCTCATAGTGGTATATTTAGCTCAGCGCCTTGTAGGGATTATTGTTTTGCTACTCAGTTAACTTGCTACCTTACCCCAAAAAGTCACTATGTTGAAATAGAATCGTCTTATTATTAATTTACAGATAAAACATTTTCAGTTTGCAGTCTTGACACCCCTGGGGACTCGATCAAAGCTCTGAAAGTAGGGCCCAGTCTTTTCTTCCAATTTGGTGTTCTCTGACAGAAAGGGTTTGCAGGTTTGCATCCCTTTAACTGACTAGCCTGATAACACCAAGTGAATAATTAATGTTGTTTATTATGCAGAGGAAGAAGAGAATACAGCATTTTTCCTTTCATCTGTGCTGAGCTGTTCAGAGCAGGAAAGATTAAAAGGAAAAAGAAAATGTACTTCAGTGGTCTGATGCAACTGAGAGTACTGGGGGGTATTGTGCCTGTTTGTTGTCAACAGGGTTGGTATTTTCTGGAGCCAGGACTACCTTTTAAATGTGCTCTGACCTTTCTGTAGATAAGACCATAGAAGTGAATACCAACATCACAGCCCCTTGTAAGCAGTCTGGAAAGGGCGTGCAGCCCAGCAGTGCAAGCTCTTCTCCTTAGAAAGTACCCACTGCTGCACTTCTCATCTGTTCCTAGATGGCTGTTTTCAGTAACTGGTGGGGCTGCTGCATCCCCACACTGTGCGTGCCCAGCTAACGTAGCTGCTGTTGTTCGTGTAGTCGTGGTGACAGGGAGGCAGAGGGCAGATCTTGTAAGGTTTTGTTTGTTCTTCTAACTGCTGACTGCAATTTTTGTGTTTTGGCCATGAAATAATTTGGCTGGATGTTTTGAGACCAGGGATTTTTTTAGGGTTACTGGTAATGTATTTTAAGGTTACTTGTAGATCATTGTGTTTTAGAGGAGTCTGAGAGTTTTCTGTGCAGCAAGGCAGAGAGGCAAGAGGAAAACGTGTCTGTCGCTAGACCACTGTCCCCATTTTGCCGTGTTACTGAAAGCTGTACAGAAAATAAAGCAATTTCTTATTTGTGTTGGGTCTCGTGCTGTCCCGCTCAGCATCATGCCTGACCCCAGATCAGGCCCCAGTCTGGATCAAAGGTTTCAAAGCAAGTCCTTGCTTTGCACCTTTTACTCTCAGGCATAAGGTCAAAATTACAGAGCTCAAGCTAATGCATCTCTTTTGACTCTGACTGTGTCTGCTCCCTGCTGTCACCCTGTTTCAGGTTTATTTCTGGTCAGGGTGCATGATTCTGCGAGAGGACTCTTTTGGGCATAGCTGCACTCCAGACCAAGACTAGGAGGACCCTTTTCACCCTGAAATTCACAGTCGGGTCTCTTGCCTGTTCTCCATGCTGTTCTCAGTTGAAACAACAAATCTATTTCCTCCCGCAGTCTGGCAAGTTCTCCAGCAGCTCTCCGCCGTGCCAGAGCCAGCCCCAGGGGCTGCAGTACGCCGAGGACGCTGCCGAGCACGAGAACATGAAGGCTGTGCTGAAGACCTCCTCCGTGGGTGGGGAAAGCACCATGGCACTTGGGGTCCGCACCCGCAGCCGGGCCAGCCGAGGTAAGTGCCAGCAAGTTTCCTGGTTGGGGCATGGTGCTGATAACACCAAGGTTGTCGGGTTGATCCCCACATGGGCCATTCACTTAACGGTTGGACTTGATGATTCTTGTGGGTCCCTTCCAACCCAGAATATTCTGTGATTCTGTGATTTTTGTGGTGTGGTAGCCACACATTGGCCCAAACGTGGGTTGTGGCCCCCATGCTTAGCACTCATGGCAGAAAAGATCAGAGGGAAAGGAGAACACCTCAGTAGTGTTTTCATGCTGGAAGTGGCAATTTGGGACAGGGGGTTGTAGAAGAATTTACCTGAAGTTTTAACATATGGATCACAGCCACAGTAGTGCCTGGGGGAATTAGGGTTCCAAGCCTGCAGAAATTCCCACCTCCCCCCACACCGTGATCATGTCTGCCCACTAACACCCCAATTTTTATTGTTGTTCTCACCATGAAAGCCAAATGGGGCATCTAGGGAATCCATGATGTGGTTTTCCTTTTTATTTTCAATAGAAGCAAGTAGAAAGTAGCATTTCAAATTGAAGTTAAAAGACCTTGCAGCATTTTATGAATGATTGGGTAGAGGAAAATGGATGGAGAAAAGATGTGAAACCTTTAACCACCTCCCTGCTAAACCACAAAGGTAGTGGGTATTTTCTTTTGTCTTCCCCTCACCCCTGCAATCCATGAAATACGGTTTTGAGGTAAAGGTGATGCACCAAAATCCAAGTCTTCAGTTTCCTACTTTGATATTTCTTCTCCCTCACATCTGGATATCTTACACTTTCTTGACTCTTTTTCGTTATGACTGATAGCACATCCAGAACATCCACCACCAAGTTTCTGTGTAGTTTATTAAGGCTGGAAACCATAATCCTGTCTAATTTAGAGGTTTCACAGCCCCAATTTAAGAAGCAAGTAAGCTAACTAAATTTCAAAGATAAAATAGTTCGAGCTGCAGTGCAGTGAGCTGAACAGCTGAAGTAACCCATTGAATGCTAGCAAGCAGTATTTCCTGATTGTGAGAGTCAGCTTGTGGTTCCCTGAAGAACAGCAGAGGCAGAAGATGGGTGAGCCAGACAGAAGCTTTTCAGGAGCACTGTTGTGATACAGCTGTGCCTGACAGGAGCCAGGAAACAGGCAGCAGAGCAAAGGCCTAATCAAAGCTGGTTTTTATTGACTTCAGGGATGTGATGTGGAGTGGCCTCATTAGTGATTTTTTAACTGCTTGCCATTCTATCATACCTATACTTTTGCCTTCAAATTATTTAAAACCAAAAAGCACACAGAACAGTAGTCAGTAGTGGAAGAACCCGAAGATGTGTCACACAGAGCTCTGTGAAGAAAGGATTGCCAGAGCCTTGGATTCGGAAACATGGCTCACTTGTTTGTTTGTGGTTTTAACCAAAATTGCTTATTTAGCTTTTGAGCTTGCCAACGACTCTTCCTTTTCCGCTCATTACAGAGCAAATGCAGTTGTGCCAGAACACATACAGCTTTGTGATGGGAAGGTGAATTCTTCATTGTGAAAGGGACAACGAGACATGTTAAACTACACTTCATGCCCTTTTCATGTCTCCTTTGCACTAGGTTGTGATACAGATGCTCAGAAAATTATTCTGTCTCTCTTTTGGTACAAAGGACCTGTGTTTCTGATTTGCATCAATCTCTGACATGTGCCATGTCTCCTAGTGTCTGTGTAACAGGAGCAGAGGGAAACATGGTCACACAACACTAGCCATCCTTGGCTTATAGGCAGCCTCTGCCAGTTGTATGGTCAAGAGCAAGACTCTGAGGCTGAAAGGAATAGAAAATATATATATATTATAATTGCATTTGAGCTCTTGGTTCTCTGCTGATACAGCAAAGAGTGTAGGGTATTATTTAGAAATATTCTCCATTAGGCAGTCTTCCCCTTTGGTCAAAGTGAAGTCGTGATGACTGAGCTGCCTGCTGTAATTTCCAAAAAAACCCTGTTGCAAAACCAAAGTGACGCAAGAGACTTTGTCTTCTTTTCCCTCAATTCCCTTTTGGGACTTTCCCAGGCCGTATCGGTTCATGGAACGCTGGCAATGACGAGTCACCGAACGCAACGGATGACGCAGCGGACGAGATCATGGATCGCATCGTAAAGTCCGCCACCCAAGTGCCAAGCCAGCGAGCAGTGCCTAGAGAGAGGAAGCGGTCACGAGCAAATAGGAAGTCATGTGAGTATATGACTATTAAATTTCTCAAAATAAGCAAACATGCAAATATTTATGGATATTGGTGTAGGAACCAAGCCTTTAGTAGGCAGACATGCATTGGTAGTTTGTTGTTGCTTGAGTGTGTGCTTATGTTTGGTTTACGTTCCTCTTACTATTGTTTAAACAGTGTTATATGCAGTGGGTGACTCTGTCTTCTACAGAACTTGAAATGTCCTTAGCAGTAAGAGAAGAATGGTTTATGGTGCTTTAGAGCTGATGACAGTACTTATGCGTAACTAGAGAAGTCAGGTCAAGACCTCAAATGGAGACTGCTTAAAATGCTGTAGTGAACTGGCATAAAGATTAGTAGCTGTATCTGTAGCTGAATTTATTCATAAAGCAAAAAGTAGTTTGAGATATTTCGCCTTTTAAAACCTTTCTTTCTCGTGCTGTGTGTGCTATCTTTCCGCAGCCCTGAAAACAAAATGTCTACTGCTGCTTGGCTGCAAAGTGGTTATAGAGGAGTTTAACTTCCACTGGGAAGAAAAGGTAGCACATTTATAAGGTGGTCTTTCAATGGTGTAGTGTGACCGTGGGGCTGAGCTGCAGCACCTGAGTTTGAGGAATTTGGTTTCATGCTGTAGTAAATACAATGTATAAGAGGTGATGAACTTTATGGGTTTGGGTTTTTTTTCCTCATGTGCAGAAACTACTGCAATTACTATGAGAAGGATAAGTATCCAGAGAATGTAAGATTTTAGTGTTTAATGTCATTCAACATATGTGGCTTTTTTGACTACCTTTCCATCCATCTTTTTAGCATTTCTGGGAAGTTAGGACAAAGAGGAGTCAACAACAGTGAGTGAAAAATGACACAGATTTTCTTTCGTGTGGAATTGTTCTAACATAATGGGTGATCAAAAACATTTGATATTGCTATAAACTGGCATGTGCTGAAAGCATATTCACTTTCCCCAACATGCTAAGAAAGGACTTATGCATGTGGCAAGAGCAAAGGAAAAATGGACACTCTGGTTAGATTAGCCAGTCTCTAAGCAAAGAAAATGAGCTGACACTGGATTGTCTGTCTTACTTTCTGTCATGCACTGTGCCTTACCTCTTTGTGGCATCACCTTCTGCTGCTACCCACTTCCCCACACAGTTCTGGTGTTCTGCACATGCTGACTGCCCCAGTTGGCTTGTGGGTATCAAATAAATCTCCTGTGTGTTTGCCTATTTCCATGGTTTATCCCATGCTAAAATATTTCCTCTGTTAGCAACACTGTCTTCATGCACACACATACCAAAAATTCTTATTCCTGATTTTTTACCAGGTATTTTTTTCCCAAGGAAGCACTTGCTACAGGAAAAACAAAACAAGATAATGATAATAAAAATACTATATATTTTTCAATTGAACTGTCTTCAGTATTCAGTAAAAACATTAACAGGGACTAAACATTCAGTAAATGTTTAGGCTAGAACTGATTTCCACTGTAATTAATCATGATAGAATCCAGCTCTTTTGCTTGTTTGTTCTTCAAGATCTGGATGAGACTCTTAAGTGGATTAAAAGACAGTTTCAAAACAAACATAAAGTTCAGTAGTTTAGTGTCCCTTTCAGCTGACATGTGCAGAAGTGTGGAAGGAGAATATCTTGATTGAACTGTTTCACTCTGATAGTCAATATACCTGGATGGTGAATTAATTAGTAGTTTAACTTTAAAATACACTCAGCTGGACTGATAATATGGCATATCCAGGACATGAACAGAGATCAGGCCTTGTTAATGCATCATGCAAGTTAATAAATGAGCAGACATTATTCCAGGTAGAAACACATCAACATTTTAGAAAGCAGATTTTTAGGCATACCTTAATGATTTAGATTGGCAAACACTATGGTATTTATTATCTGCAGAGCAAAGGGACCCTATTATCTGATGGGTTTGATTCACCACCTTCAATCTTCAGGCTCCCATACACATCTTTTGGCTTCTGCCACAAGCCTGGTATTCAGTCTATTCATGGACATCAAAGAGAAACTCACTTGAAAGGAATTACTATCCCTGTGCATCATATGTCTCATTGCTTTCAGTGCAGAACTGGAAATCCTGTCAGTCTTACTTAGCATTCAGCAAAGATTTTAATGAACATGAACTGAGAAACGTTTTTAGAAAAAACAGAAACCCAAAAGATTTATATGCAATTGCATTGTAAACATTTCCTGTGATGCAAACAGAAGTTTCTCATCGTCAAGGGATCTTTTTTGTCATAAAATAAGACAGAAAAATGTGAAGTAAAAAAACCCCAATACTCAAGTCATTTATAACTAGAAGAAAGCAGAAAAAGGAATATGGAAAAGGTTATGTTTAATTCAGGAAGTAGTTGTAATGGGAAAATGAGTCATTTTGACATGTTCATTTGAACCATTTTACCTTTTGCGGTTGTTGAGCAGCATGAACATATCTGGTATGCAGAGAGCTTAGTTAGGTTGTAAGGAGGTAGAAGAGTTTCAAAGCTCAGAGTAAAGAGCAGAACTCTGAAATGGAAGGAGAAATAAGGTAGTGAATCATCCAACAAAAGATAGATGGAAATGTCTTTATGTGTTGGTTGAAGATAGGAAGGTCACTGATAAGTTGTGATGTGACTGAAGTAAACTGAGACCTGTTAGGAAGGAATTTGTTCAGTGGGAGTTGAAGTGGATTACAGAAATCTGAGGTACACAGTAAGTGCGTAACAACTTAGTGCCTGTGATGATCTAAAGAGTGAGAAGTTCATTCTGTGCTAGACCTTTCAACAGTGGAAGGTTTTAAGGAAAAAACTTGGCAATTAGAAGTACAGTAACCAACTGAAAGTCACTGCCTTACAAGAGGTGTTCAGTGACCTGCTACCAGATGTACTGGAGTGACATTATATCTGAGAAAACATTACAGTTGTATTTGTTCATCAGAAAACCACAGGACCGAATGAGCCATAGAAACTGAATTGCTCTGTCACCCCCTTGAGGTAATAGTTCAAAGACAGCCTCAAGGCCAGTTGCAATGGAAAGCTTCTTTTGTTTTTTTTTATTTCATATTCTTATTCTGTTTGTAAAAAACAGACCCCAACTGCCAAACATGTCAGTTCAGCATACTTTAAAGGCATAAAAATATAAATTAAGTTGAAAATTAAAAATTGAAGGCTTTTAATAACACTATGGGGAACTGTTCAACTTACCAAAGAAATAAAAAATAAAATAATTAGGATTGCCTGGTTCTCCTACAAGATTAGGTTAACCTACAGAAATGGTGCCATAACAAACAAGGAGTGCAAGGGAAAGTTGGATTAAGGAAGCTTTAAGAATCATTCTATTTGGTAGCCCATATTTCAATTAATACAACTGAAGTTAATTTTTAACAGCTTACAAAACAGTATTACAGGCATTGCATCAGTGGGTTTGGGGAAATAAAAATTAAACTCTCTGCATGACACCACTGAGATTTCAAAAAACAGCTATGAAAGAATTATTTAACACAGGGAGCTGGATTAAAAAGTTATTAATATAAGGTAGAAAAGCAGAGTTTAGAAGTGAGGTAAGAGAAGAAATTTTATAAAAAGTAATGTTGCTTAGAAAACCACACTATCAAAGTTTCACACCATGTTGAACCAGCTGGTGCCAATTGCTTCCAAATGAGGGAGACAAAAAACAGGTCTTAGAGCCACAGCAGCTTTGAGGCAACAGAAGACATGTAAAGACTAGCAGAGTCATCCATAAGATATAAATTTTACTTAAGTACATTTAATTAAAGAGCCCTCCCAAAACCCCATAATAGAAAATATGCGATAGGTGAGCAACTGGCTCACAGGTCAGGCACAAAGAGTTATAGTGAATGGGATAACAGTATACTGGTGACTGGTCACTAGTGGGGTTCCACAGGGCTCCATCCTCAGCCCTGTGCTCTTCCATGTCTTCATTCATGACTTGAATGCCGGACTGAAAGGGATACTAAGCAAGTTTGGTGATGACAGTAAACTGGGAGGAGCTGTTGACTCCCTCAAGGGCAGAGAGGCCCTGCAGAGAGACCTCAACAAATTCGGGAGATGAGCAATCACCAACAGTATGAAGTTTAACAAGAGCAAGTACTGGATTCTGCAGCTGGGATAGGGCAACCCTGGTTGTGTGTATAGATGGGGAATGAGAGGCTGAAGAGCAGTGCCATGGAAAGGGATCAGAGGATCCCAGTCAATGGCAAATTGAATTTGAGCCAGCAGTGCCCTGGCAGCCAGGAGGGCCAACCCTGTCCTGGGGGGCATCAGGCAAAGCATCACCAACTGGTCAAGGGAGGGGATTGTCCCACTCTGTTCTGCACTGGGGCAGCCTCACCTTGAATATTGCATGCAGTTTTGGGCACTGCAATATAAGGAAGATATTAAGGTCTTAAAGAGTGTCCAAGGTGGGCCACAAGGGTCTTGAGGGCAAGCCACATGAGGAGTGGCTGAGATTACTTGGTTTGTTCAGCCTGGAGAAGAGGAGACTGAGGGGAGACCTCATTGCAGCCTTCAACATCCTCACAAGGGGAAATGGATTACCGATCTCTTCACTCTTGTGACCAGTGACAGGATTCAAGGAAACTGCATGAAACTGAGTCAGGGGAGGTTTAGGTTGGATATCAGGGAAAAAAATCTTCACCCAGGGGGTGACTGAGCACTGGAACAGGCTCCCCAGGGAAGTGGTCTCAGCACCAAGCCTGCCGGAGTTCAAGAAGCATTTGGACAATGCTCTCAGGCACATGGTATCACTCTTGGGGTTGTCCTGAGCAGGCCAGGAGTTGGACTCAATGGTCCTGATGGGTCCCTTCCAACTCAGGATATTCTATGATTCTATGAAAATAGGAAGATAAGACTTGTTTTTGTATTTGTCCTGGCTGTTTATTTAAATATTCATCTCTTAATAGAAAATCAGTCTTCCCAAGTTTAGAGTCTTGCAGCAGTGCCATCTCTGTTGGTCTCATTGAACTAGATGGGTCTGTCTCAGGGGAATGATACAATTCCTGTGAGTCAGCATCATGAAAAGCATACTTCAGTTAAGTAAACATGAATGAGCACATGGAAAGTATTTTCAATAACTCTGGCATAGGCAGAGCAACACTTGTGAGTGTTGAGCCAAACAGACCTATTCTTACCTCTGTGAATGGCCATGGCAGTGTTCTGAAAAAGGACAAAGGGAAAGTCCTAAGGATTCGTTATCTGGTTCAAGTGCTGATTAAGCCACAGGGTAGTAAAACCAGACCAGCTAACTAGTAATTGCCTTAAGGCTAAAAAAATCTGTAAGTATTTTCCCTCTTTATGAATTGTTAGTATTACCAGCATTCATGCTTGAAGATGTGTCATCTGGCTCCCTAAAGTCAAGGCAATGGTCAAAGGGTGGGGATCCCTGCTTAGGCTTGCTAACAAGCAGGTAGCTGCATCAAGGAAATAGCCCTTTAAAGATTGCTTGACTGTGAAGCACTGTTTGCATCGAGATCTTCACCTGACCTTTAAATGGTAAACTATAATGGGAGTCCCAGGTGTGACTGATCTTTGATGGTGAGTTGCACAGTGATAGTTTTATTAGATGCTACTGAAGACACTGCATGGGGAGGTTGCTGAATGAGAGGCTTGTTTTCCCATACATTGTTTTATCTCAGTGTCTGTGTGTACTCTTATTTCTCTTAGATTTTATTACAATTGAAAGTCTGCTTTAGATTTGAGTTAGAGAAATGGGTTTGGAACACATAATAATTGAATCACAATTTAATCTAATATTCTAATGAGGTAACTTGATCACACTTTTGATGTAAAAGAGAGAGGGAAGACATGATAATGCCTTGTTCTTCTTTGAAATCATGTATTAGGATAATAACATACCCCATGACAGACCCTTGAGATATGGAAACATAAGGATTTACTGATTTATTTGTATAATAGCTTGCAAGGAGTAAAAAAATTCTTACAGTCATTATGCAAAAATGGATCTGAGGCACCACTCAAGTAATCTTGTGTCAGACTCACATGAGTGGACTGTGGAGGAGATAGGAATTGAGTCAAGTTTATCTGAATCTTGGACAAACAAACTCAGGGTCGTTGGATTAAAATTAACTACAGAACATCCAAGGTCAGGTATTTCATACTAAATTCCACCTTTAGTAAAAGTGAAGTAAAAATCAGCGTGCTGTCATCAGATGCCAAAACATGGGAAGAGCCCTGCCAAAGGACTGGGCATGAAGACCAGCTTTAGGCAAGTTTTGGTAACACATACAGTGCTGATTTGGAATAAACGTACTTATAAGCAAACAAAATATTACATGGGAGACTATTTGAATCCAGAGGTGTGTATTTTTGTTGAGCATTTGTAGGGCTTTATTTAACTTTTTCTTCTTATTTTCTTTGTTTTATCATTATTTTGCATTTCTGTGTCTCTCCACTTACTTTTTCTGGCTTTGAAAAGATACAGAAGTGCCAAAATACCAGGAGGGAGACTGTTCGGGTATTTATAGCCTGACTAAAAGCAGGAGTTAATGGAAATTATACTCTTAAAAATGAAAACTTTACAAAAATAAAGTCTATATAAAATGTTTTAAAGACAAGAAAATTCACTTAGAATTTGCAATTAATTATTTAGGATTTGAGTAGCTGGATCGTACCAGAAGTTAAGAGTGGGGGGCAGAGTACTCTAGTTAGTGATGCATATTTAGGAACTATTCTTTGTATTTAGAAAAAGTAAGTGTATCAATGATGGTATTCAGTATCAAAGTCTATTTGTTCTTACACAAAGTACTAAGCCTTCAGAAGGTAAATAACCAGTTAATAAAATGTAATTATTGAATGAAAACAGAATGTGAGACAAAACATGGCAGCTGGGAGGTTATCTCCATTAGATACCAAGATAGCTAGTGTCTTGGATGCCTTTTAAGTAATACATTCTTTTATCCTTAGGACAGCAACATCTTTGCAAAAATGGAACAACTGAACTCCATGATCTACAATAAATAAAAATACAAACAATAAATTACTAGTAATAGTTAATGAATGAATAATAAATGCAATTGATCACAGAAAGCTGTAGAAATGGATGTATCTGATCAGGGTGAGTTCTGTGTAATCCCCTGTCTCATCTCTGCCAGAGGCCAACATCAAGAGCTGTAGGAGAGCAAACAGGAGAGATAGAGAACCATAGAATCATTCACCTTGGAAAAGACCTCCAAGTTCTTTAAGTCCAACCTTTGACCAAATACCACCAATTATTTTGCATAACCCAAAGCACTCATCATGAGTTTCAACAGCTGTAAATCAATGTATTTATTTAAAGCATGAGGCTGGTTCCATATTTTCAGTTTGGTCCATTGCAATTGGTGACATATTGACATATTATATAATTGTGATGGTTGATATTAATACCATTTCTAAGTTGTTACACATTTATTTATGTGTGTTCAGTTTCTGCTTTACTGTGTGTATTATGAGAGGGAGTTATAACTTTCTATTAAGATATCTGATCTTGGCAGACAGGGATAGACATTCTACTTTTTGAGTGTTCAAATGCCTAGTACCTATATATTTTGTTGGCAGTCTCCGTGAGTTTCATACCGTATCTTTCATACCTCAAGGTTTGTTCAAGAGTTGTTTGTCTGGTCCTGGTTCTGTAAGGAAAACTTCCAATCATTCTGTACAGTTCTACATCATGTAGCCTTCAAAACAAAACGTTTATTGAAAGGCTAGTCTAAAAATCTAGTTAAAAAATTGCTTGTAAAAAAGGCTTAAATTCATTTTCCAGTTACTATTTTGGAGGAATCTGTGAGTCATTTCTAGAATGAGTTTGATTCTGATAGAAGTTATTTCTTTTGGGGCTCATAGCCTCAAACTTTCTGATTGAAACAGCTTTTTTTTTTTTTTAAATAAGTAAAGGCAGATATAAATTTAACCCAGCTTGTACCAAGAAGTGCATTCCTTAAATTTACATTGGATTCCAGTACTGGTATTAGAGATACTGTGCATTTTCATATTTGTTCCAAATTGAGTAACATTGTTTTAATACAGCAACTGAAAAAAAGTGAGCAGTCATTGCATTGATCTGGGAAGTCAGAATTAATGGTGCAATGTTTACAAAAAATACGTATCTTTTATCCCTGTTTCTTTTAGTTCACAAGGAGAAGAGAGAGATGAACACTACACAGACATTCACATGTACATGTATGTTACATTACCCAAGCACACAAGACATGGTTTAATAATGAAAACTGCTGCTAAAATGGGTAGTCCTAGTGATTTTAGAGTGGCTGCCACCTCATGGGACTGCCCAGGTGAAGCCTGTGTCCCAGCAGGATCTGACAGCATAGGCAGACTGTTCTCACCTCCTTGTCCATGTTTCCAGCACTGGGAGAACCAAATGCAGCTTCCCATGGGCTTCTAGACAAGAACTTACAAGTGATGTCAGTATTATATGCAGAAAATAAAGCTGTTCATGTTCCCAGGTCACAGAATATTGGCACTGACATTTTCTATATAAATACTTATGGTATACAGTTTTCTTACTTTTTCAACTGTAGTTCTGTAGAAAAATCTAACTTTATTTCATTTGTTTGCATCTTACAAGACATGCAAATTCTTATTTTCACTTTTGCCAGTTTGCCATTCACTACATCAAGTGAATTCATCTGTGTTACATTCTGTTTTCATGTTAATTGACATATTTTAAAGGTAAAGGCTTTTGAATTCTTGACACAGGATTCATTCCCAAAAGTAGGATATCTAAGTATTAAAAATATATAAAATATATGTTTGGCTGAGTTGCACACCGTTAGCCCAAAGTTGATAGGATATGTATTTTGTTTGCTTTCTTTCTATATTAAAGTGACTTTCAAGTTTATCTCCAGTCAGAAATTTACTCCTTATTTGCATCATCCGTTCTTGCTGAAAGATAATGATTTTCAGTATCTGAGTAAGAAGTCAGTGTGCCCGAGTTGCTGGCTGACAAAACCGCAGAGTTCTCGTGCAAAGCACTTCATCTGAGAACAAGAAAAGTCAGAGAAGTACAAGGCAGCTTTTCAAGCTGCCTTACAAAAGAAGTGCAGGAACAAAACCGATCTCCTGTGTGGCTTTCTGGAAGGGCACGGAGCTACCACAGCTGCCAAAGAGAGCCCTCTGCTGCCACCAAGCTGAGTAGCAGAAGGGCTGGGGAAGGCAGCATTTGCTTAGATGCGAATATCAGAAGAGCTGGGAGAGAAGTCTTTCTTAGAGGATGAACAAAAATGTTTCACACAAAGCTATTTTGCATTTATGTTGCCCCATCACTATGTCCAAGAAATAATATATGTATGTATATATATGGCTTTCTCTAGACAGAATAACACCACCTGATTAATGTAATTACAGGATTGTTTTGATCACAGTTATTTTTAATCTGATGGGTTTGTAGAGATGATGCCTTTTACTGTTTTATTCCCCAGCGTGCATTCCTAAGGGAGATAATTAATTTGCATTCCACAGAGCCCGGGTGGTCAAACTTGGTCACGCTCCTCTGCCAAGTCATTCTCCCCTCAAGAGAGTTCATAAGCCTGATCTACCCCCCTAGTGGATCATTTTAAAATTCCAAGTGGAATGTAAAGACTGCAGACCTGAAACACTTATGTTAGAGGGTTTATTTTTTTGTATCCCATCTCCTGCCTTTTCTGACCTGTGCATTGTTGATGTGTAGTCTGGTCTTGAAAGCAGTATATAGTGCTTACGTACAGATTCAGTTGTTAGTGAGTTTATGCTCTTGATGCTTTACCTATTAATAGTAGAATCATTTCTGACTGGTGAAGTTAAGTGGGGGAAATTATGAGAGGTGGCAGCAGGATTGCTTTTTACAGTAACTATTTTTAGTGGAATTCACATAAATCTGGAAAATTAGGAGAGTTTTGTCATAGAAGGCTTTGAAGGATCTTCTGCTCTACTGTTAGGACTGTGTAAATGATGATCTGTGAAATACATAAAGTTGGAAACTTTAACAGTTTCAACTACTGTTAAATATAACTTTGAAAACCGGTATGATATTCATGCAACCCAGGTTCTCTAAAGCAATGTTATGTTTTGTTTCTAAGCCACTGGAGATGAAAAACAACTTAAGCTTTCCTTACAAAATGCTGCTTTGTCCTTTTCCCCTGCTAAACTCCTCTTCATGTCACTACCACCATAAGTTACAGACAGAGGTGGTTGTGAACTACAGAATTTCTTGTTAGGAGACTTGTGCCATCTATAAAGAGCCAACAGGACTCAAAGCAAAGCTGCAGGGCAATAGTGATACATAACCGTGCGTTGCTCGTGTGAGCTTTCTGTGTGGCTGGCCCAGACAGACACCACATTGCAGTTGTCTGCACGTCTTCAGCAAAGTACATGATATTATCCAAAAAATCACCCGCAAATTCCCATCAAAAAATCTCTATATACAATGTTTTAGTATTTCTCTTTAACCATTTAGGTCTACTCATATTAAGCAATGATGTGTAATTATTATTCATATGTGTAATTGAACATAAATATTGACAGTGGCATAAAAATGCAAAGACAGAAAAGGAATAAAATAAGAAAATATGTGTAAAATTGTCTGGATTGAACTTTTGGGTTGCAGATTGCCATTGCTGGACTCACTGGAGTAAAGTCCAAGAGAATATGTTAAATGCAAATATATGAGAACATAGACTAACTGTGCGAGCGGGGTGTGGATAGGTAACACAAACAAAACTGAGATACATTAAATGAAATGCGATGATGGAGCTGGCCTGTATTGCCTCTTACAATCTGCCCTTCCTGATGTCCTCACTGTGTAATTTACAGCCACGTGGAATTTTCTGCCTTCCAAATCAGCATCCAGCAGCTGCATTACCTTTGCAGTTGGGTCTGCGAGAAAGTTCCGTGACTTCCACATCTTTGCAATAGGAATGACACTCATTCTGCGACTGCTTGAGTGAGAGAATGGTCGTATCTACTCTGCCTTACGAGTGACTCATACAAATGTAAATGTACATGCCAAAAACTATTGCAAATGCAGGAATAAATGGTGCCAGGCAGACTGATCTTTACTCTTTGTTGAGTCTTAAAAGAAAAAAAAGGTACAGTGAAAGGAAGTAAGAAATGCTATTTGCTCTTTAAAAACACAACCAAACACTAGATAATTATATTCTCTAACAAAGCTATTCTTAGGAAATTGCTCTTTTTTAATTTTTTTTCTGGTGTAGTGTTGAGGGCTGTGTATCTGTGTAGATTTTGACCCAACAGGCAGAGTCACATTCATTGAGTTCATCATAAGCATGCTGCATTCTGCCAGGATATCAAATAAAATTCTAGATTTCATGATTAACAAAGACTATCATATCCTCTGACCCCAGAAAAACAACATTTAGTTTCTTGGTTATGGGATCTCAGCAGGTCTTACTTGTGACAAGAGTAAAAGTTATTTTCTTTCTATGTTATGTTTCTTTAGCAAATGTTTTAAAAATTGCTTGAAGAACCTAAAAGGTCATTTAAAAGTCTTATTTTTATTTTCACTGCCTCCAAAATACATTCCATAACTCAGTTTAATGTGATCTGCAGCAGGCCAAGAGTTTTACAAGCCAAGATATTATGTCTAGTCCAGTTAGAGACATGACAGAGTTCAGTGAAACAGGGAGAGTGAAGATCTAATTTGAGAAATGTAATTTTGCATCACCTATAAAACATGGAAGGAAAATATCTCCCTGAATTCAGTTTTGATGACTGAACATGTTCGTGACCTAAGGTAGAGGAACCCTACCAAGCACTTTATGAGGAAATAGACAAGTAACTGAGGACATCTGTTTAACAGAATGTCAAGACAAGGTTTATCCACCTCTCAGAGAAGTCCCTGCTCCTGTAGATAACTCAGCTTTCTTCTGCGTTTGTTACCCACAAGCCTCCATGTTCTACAAGCCAGTGCAGAGAATAGTGGGGTAATATAATAAGAATAATACTTCTCATGCTACTGCAGATACTGCAAACATCCATTGTATCTTCAGATGAGGCAACGTACTGTAATTTGTACATATATGACTTTTATATAGAGAGACCCTTTATCAGACTGCTTTCATCTCCCTAAGTACATAATACTTCAAACTGCAAGTGGATTCATCTGTGTCAGACTGGCCTGTTGCATTGTAAGGACAAGAATTCCCTCCTTTGAGTCTGACCATGATTCTGTCAGCTGTTATCCTTCAGTTCCCTGTTGATGGTGGACAGCTTTAATCTTGCCAGTAGCCACAGCACGTTGCAATATTTGGCCCCACATGCTTAGTTTATACAAGTTAGCAGCTGTCGCTTTTTATTAGTTATTCTGTCACTGAAAAGATTCTTCACCCCTTTGCTTTTTATTAATTATTTTCTTGACAGTCTCATTATGGCCACCAAAGTCCTACATTGTTTGAAGTTCTTTTCTCCTAACTGCTGGCCTTAAAACCTTAGGTCACTACATTATCTTAGATCCAAGTTATCATTCTCTGTATTACCAGAGAGCTAAGTTAGAATGATCAGCTCAGAGATGTTTTGTTTAATTACAGCTGCATATGTCCCAGGGACTCGTTGAGTATTGTCATTCCTACTTTTTTTCCAGTGGCATAAAAAGTGTAAGTCTGGGGTTGGCCTCCATTGTGTGAGTCTTACAGCAAACCCAGAACAGGGCACTTATTCTTGTCACATGCTGCATACAGTATTTCGTTTCCTCAGTCACCAAAGGTTAATACACAAGGACCTCAGTCTAAGGCTTTGGTATGTTTGATAGGTAGGCATCTGGAGATTCAGAGTTGTCTGATGTAAAGAAGACTCCTTGTTTGTCCATGAAGATGGTTTCTCCTATGGTATTTTAACTCCTGATTATGATTTCTAAATTAAGAAATGTAATTTTCTTCAAAGAGACCAATATGCTTTTGTAAATACATTTGGCATTTCCTAGTAAACTAGTAATCCTGTCATTCAGGCAGATGGAGGAATTTAAACAACTATACCCTGCTTGGTGGAAGATACAGAGGCACGTAGTTCCCTTTCAGTTGTTAAATACAGTCTCAGCCCAGTTTTTTGTGCAGTAGTAACTGTACTGACCTAAAGAAGGTTGTTCTAGATTGATCTTCTAATAAGTAAGAGAAGAATTTTGCTTAGTTCAGTACATAATCAATGTTAGCAGAGTCCTTCAGTTCCTATTAAATGTTTACAAACAGGAATAACAATTCTGTTCTTGTCTTACCATCTGACAAGGAAAAAGTAGCTTTGTTTTACAGTGACTATTGTGCTCTGTTTGCAAATGTGACTGAGCGAGTGTGGTCTGAGAGACTTGAGGATATGTGTGAGTGGAGTCATGAATACATTTGGTTTGACACTTCTGCAGAGGTGTCTAAAATGTAGAAATTTGTTCTGCATTTGGTTCTCTAGTTCACTTTTGCACAAGTGAGAAGATGTAATGTCATCTAGGCAGTCACCCTGTGAAAGTGTGGTCTCCTGTATGCATATTTTTTCACAATGACTCTGCTACATGGTGGCCAAGCTACCTATGGTCCATGTTTGTCTGCACGTTATAGAGGGTACGGCAGTGCAGGCAGCAGCTGAACTGCACAGGGAAATATCTTTGCTTTTCTTATGACAGAAATGTTTTTACTGCAGCTTTCTTGGATTTGTTCTTCTACTGCTGATATAGTTCATTTTGATACAGAAATAAGCATTGGGTAATTCACTGAGATCTTAAGACCCTAAGTCACAGCTTAGAAATTAACATTTGTCATCGTGGACATTTGGATGTCAAATTTGAGAAGTCTAAAAGGGTGCCAATAATGAAGGCTGACTTTAAGCTAGGTTGTTAAACTTAGGAGATGTTGCTGATGACTATTGTAGGAAAAACTGAGTACCATAAAAGGCTGCTATGCAGACTCCTGATGGTGTTTAATAAACTTAAAAATGACTGTAGGGAAACAGAGTGAGCCTTGAAAAAGTGTTTTCAACTAAAAGTTTGATCTTGGAGGAACAGCGACACACATGACATTCTCAGCTCATTTGATTAACCTTGGTAACTGATGAACGTGATTTGACTATCAAACATAGATCACATTCATTCTACCTGCATGGTATCGAATATTCAACTACAGTGTGTTCTTCCTTTATCTTATCCCTCTGTTTTCTTTGCCAGTCCCTTCCCTCGTCTCACTCCTGCTCAGCCCTTGAGTGTGACCACCCAGTTTCAGTTACATGAACTGAATATCTCAATAAGTTAGAGGTCCTAACTGTTAAATGATAGTGATGCAAGAAGTCCTTGAACACTATTTGCAATTGGTTTCTTTAAGATTAATTGCCTCTAGACCTCACTATTTTGGGGCTCCAAGTATATTCCGTTCAACATTTAAGTCACTGTCTTTGCTTTGCATGCAGCTTAAACTTCTCAGTTTGCATTTTGTACTTGAAGAACATCAAAGTGTGGAGTGAACACCCCATTGGTGTCTTGGATTAAAGCCCACCTGCCTGAAAGTCATGGCACCAGTAAAATTAGGAGAACACTGATGCTCGGGGTGTGCAGGCACACGGTCACTTGTTTCTGAATAAAAAAAGACAATTACACGTTTTAAAAGTTTTATGTTGGGGCTAGTGTTCAGAAAACTTCATAAAAAATAAGAAAAAAGGACTTTGGCATAGATTTGTCATTTAAATTCAGCTAAAATGCTTCAGACTACTAATGGCGAAGATGATGTGAATGGTGCTAGGATGGGGGAATATTCTAGAAAAAAGGGGAGCGTGTATGAAAACAGCAGTTTTGATGAGTTTGAATCAGCTATAAAGAAGTTTAAGTTTTCAGCCTTTTACTTTTTGGGGGTTTTTATTACACCTTTAAAGGGTCTCATAGGATTTAATAGTGATAAATTTAAAGGAGCCTTATAAAGATTACAAAGATCTTTTTAAAAAGTCCTTATGATACTATAAAATACTAGAGCAGGTGATACTTTCTATGGGCTGAAAATCAACTGATACAATTTCAGTAAAAAAAAAAATCTTAAAATGCTGTGGTATTTTTCCTTTAAAGTTTTTGTTGACTAAATGTCAAATGGCAAATGTCTTTTTGCCAGAGTGGAGTTGCTGAGTTGCTGGTGCTCCCATGAATTTGCCATAGGGCAGTACTCAGTATTTCTGAACTTGAGGCACTGAGTACATAGCACCTTTTGATTTGACTGAGCTTGCATGTTAACAGGGTTTTTTGCAGGTGGAAGTTGTGTGTAATTATCGATTCTAATTGTTTGCCTTTTCTTTGTTGGTTTGTTTTTGGAATTCATGACTACCCAGTGAGAAGGACACTAAAAAGTGGGCTAACACCAGAAGAAGCCAAAGCACTGGGCCTCATCAGCACTTCTGAGATGCAGGTTTGATATCCCAGAGGTGGCAACAAGAAGAGCCATTCATCTGAAGCACACAGGCTGACAACCCTTCAGTGTGGCACTGAGCTGCCAGCCTCCTCTGCTGCTTCCAACATCCTGTCCTCTGTTAGTTCAATTTTAATAAGCAACAAAAAACGAAACTCCACAGCCAGGGCAGAAGAAGGGTGTGCCACAGCTCAGCATGACATCCGGACAGTAACTGAGGAAGCGTTTGAGTGCCTGTAGGTGAAAGCATATGGCTTCTTCTTCTTCTCGTGGTGTGTTGATGTTGGATGGGGCTCTCTAAGTTACCTGTCATTATGTGAGCTGTGTTTACGTTGGCTTTCCTTGTGCCCTGTTTTAGTCATTGTAAATGTATGGCATTTTGTCAATGCAAGGAACGGTCCTTAAAGAGGCAAAATAACTCCTGTTACAGCAGCCCCAAGCAGATTCATTAAGCAAAGATGCACAGTCTGTGCAAACCTGTGGTTTGTTGGGTTTTTCTATTATGTTGCCACCAAAGAATGTAAAAATGTATGTGTACCTTTGTATATGTACAGAATGAATGTGTGGACATGTGTATGTGTATCTGTACATATACAGTCATGGTGTGAAATCATGCTCTTGCTGAAGCTAGCTAGACCATGATTTTCATTGTGGGGCCTTACTGTTCCACCTGGACAGGAGGAAAAGAATGTCTTTTTTGTAGGAACTCAGTGTTGTTCAGTGGGATTCACCCTGTGGGACGGGAGATGGCCTGCAATACAAGTGGAGAATTTAGGATCCTTAATTCATGTGCGTTAATACACACTCATACTGTACATAGCAGCATGCACACAGAGGAGAGAATGCAGTTCCTCCCTCTTGTTGAGCTACAGCTGTACTGTCCATTTCTACAGTTTCAGAGAGATCTGTTTCAAAAATTTTACATACTCGATAAATGCATTTGGATGCTAAGATCAAGAAGTTTTGTTCACTTGCCTGTGCCCTTCATGCTGCTTTTCTCTGCTGCAAGATAATGTGGTGGTGATTTTATTTCAAATTAATGAATCTGAATATGAAATAGCCCTGCTAAAAAGCCTGTTGTGTTTTTGCTGTTCTTTGCTGGTTTTTTGTGATTATCCTTGATACAAGTGGAGTGAGTACCACAGTAAACAGCTCCAATATATTTGCCCTTATCTCACTGTTTTATAACTGACTTTTATAACTGCCCTCAGCATGTTTGAAGAACCTTTAGTCAACTCATCTGCCTTTAAGGGGAGGACATACACAGCAGTGAAGATGAATTGAACACAGTCGACCTAGCCAGTGCTGAAGTCTTTTGAAGAGAGCTACAAACAACAATAACAGAAAAGGGAACTTTTCAAGCCAAGGTCTGTATATGGCCAATTGATCCTCAAGGATGCACAAGATTGTATCTTTCCATTGCCTTAGCCTCTAAGATTAAGAGTGTGTCTGCACAGCAGTAGCAGCTGAGGCTTCCTTCAAGCTAGTTAACTGGGGAACTGCAGCAGTGTAGTCATGGTAACAGGGTTTGATTTTGGCTGCAAAACACACTTGGAAAGTAGAGCTAAATAATAGTCTATGCTGGGGTCCTACTGCCATAGCTGTATTGCTTCTGGCACCCGAGCTAGGTCAGGTACTTCACATTGTTCTACTCTGTTCTCATTAAGGACAGGATTGTTCAGCATAGTTGAATCAAACACAATACACTTTTGAAACCTTGGTCACCCATCACATCTCACTGTGCACAGCATCCAAGTGATGAGGGCCGGGTAGCTGACAAGACTGCAGTGAGATCTGCAGCTGAGCATCCTATCTATGCTGCCCACCCTCTTCATCATAACAATTCATTCTTTATCTGCTGGTGCCTTGGATCTTCCATGGAGTAAAAAGTCAATAATGAGCAAACGTTCTTAAGCACAGCATTAAGTTTGATGTGGTTTTCCCCTCAATTTGTTAAAAAGCCAATTTTACAAGTAAGCAGAAGGCAGTAGTTGGGTAATTAATAAAATATGTTGTGTATTTGAAAGCCATGGAAAGGAGGAAGCTGGTTAGGAAGGAGAAGTGGCATGTAACTAATTTTGCTGTAAAATATGCAAGACCTACAAGCATCTGAATTTTAAAGTGGATCTTTATGTGCTGCTCACCATTACGGACTTTTAAAATCTCTCATAAAGATGCTTAGAACAAAGAAATGAAGGTAATGGGGGTTCGTGGAGGTCTTTGAAGTCTGAAACAAGAGGAAGACGCCCTGAATGTAATGGTTATGTTGAACTGTGCTACTAGCTAAGTGATAAAAGAAGTAAACATGCAACAAAATGCATTTATGCTGACAGAGATCCTATATTTGAGTGGGGGGAGAAAATCAAACAGGTTTTTAAAACTGAATATTTTAGTTAAAATATGCTGAATGTGCAAAATAGGTGGCTGTCGGTGACCACTTGCTAACAGGGAACAAAATTTTGTTTTGTTTAGACATAGTACAGCATCTGTCTCTGAAACATAACATAGCTGATGAATTGCTAATAGTTGGGCATATGTATTTTTCAAGAATTGAGCAAAAATTTTGCAAAAAAAGCTTCTTATGTTCCTTATCAAGGAGAACATTAAATGGGGGAAGTCATATGGGTTAGGATAAGTTCAGGAAAAAAAGAAAGTTGGTTTCTTTTGGATTATCTGGATTCAAGTGTCCTAGATGTGAAGCATATTCTTCCTTGTCTGTTTTTCCATAATGTTTGTTTTTCTATTTGTGCTCTCTATCTGTAAAACCAATACCACTCTTTCTGAAGAATAACTTGGTTTTGTTTATGCCATAGCATACAGTCAGATTAATTCCACTGACCTCAGCGTTTATTGCAATAAGATCATCAGACACAGTAGCAATTCAATAACTACAGAAAAGATTTCCATTTCAGTTCCTGATTAAAATGGCCAGCAGCCCTATGTGCTAATCTGTAAGGTGGCAGTATTTCCTCTGGAGTTGGCTGACATGTCCCGACTGTGGGAATAACATTTGTTCCCCTTCATCTAACTAGTGGATTCCAGATGAAATGGAGGAATTCGTTATATGTGCATGCCTCTCTCTGTCTGTCTAATGAGGCTGTAACCTTCAGGTTTTGATTTGCTGCCTGCCCCTTCATCATAAGAGCCCACATAGGGATGTAATGCGTGTTTTAAAATGTGTGAGATGTGGATTGGTTTGTGTCAAATATAAAAGTCTTGAATACACAGTGTAGTAACACAAGTTCCCATTTCTTACTTAAGAGATACATGAAGGCTGGTTTTAAATACTTGCAGCCATAATAACTACCTCTCTTCCCTTTCCCATAGTACCAGTCAGCTGCAAATGTAGTGCCCAGAGTTTTGTATCTCCATCAAGCTCTCAGAGTCATTGCTGGTGTTCATTTCAGCACCCATCTGCTGCCAGTAACTTGTCTGTCTATCTGCCACCGTAATGCCTTCTTGATCTGGATGCTGAGGAAAACTAGCATGTGAAATGTCTGCCAAAGGGAAGCTATCCTTATTTCCTTTCATCTTGCTTGGTGTTGGAAAGCAGACTGCATACAAATACTTTGTATTCCCCCACCCCCGACGGAGGGATAGCATTCAGTAGCAGCTATGTGGCTACATTGAAGAAACACCCCCAGGAAATGTTTCTGTGCCACAACCGAGGGTGAAAGATCCCTCACAAAAATTAAATTCATCACTCCTCACCTTTCAGTCAGACCAGGCACCAGGCTCATGGATTCCAGATATTTTATAGCCCCTTGGCTGCTATTTGTGACCCTTTTGTTTGTCCATAATCCAAAATCAACAAAAAAATGGTGGTTTAACGAGGGTCTTTCTTACTCTATCTGGAAGCAGCATCAAAAGTGGTTTTCAAAATACATTTCCTTTCCTCTTTTGACTCCCTTTTATAGTAAATCTCTGCAGTGATTGACTCTGTCAGCAAAGTAAGGCACCACTTTTGTAGATAGACAAGACCTTGGCTTTAGCGTAATAGAAAGTCACTTGTGAATATCAAGATAAGAGTGTCCCAATTTAACAAAAGTTTGGAATCAGAATCTTGATGTGAGTGAACAGCAAGGGCCTCCTGCAAGGTCCTGCAGGGCAGCACCTTAAATCCCCAATGTGCTATGCTCTAAGTGTACCTTGGCCATCAGTAATAGCAATTGAAAAGTTACATTTGAGGACCTCAATGTCTACTGCAACCCTAAGGGGCACAATGCCACTGTGGGTGCAGTAAATGGTTCCTTTTGTCAGGTACCTACCCTAGAGCAGCCTCCCTGGTGATGTAACTATAGCAAGTGGCTGTCCAAAATGCTTTAGAAGCCAGTAGTCTGGATTCGGGTGTGTTGTGGTTATTACAATGCCTTGATGTCACTGAGATGAAATGGAGACAAGGTGGCAGCCCACCAGGTTCACATCCTTCATCTTCCACCACAGCTCACAGGCGGGTGTGCACGCTGCCTGCCCCCATCTAAAGGACGCGCAGGGACATGGTATTAGACAGAAGCAGGAGCATATTCCTCTGTCTTTTTAACTCCTATGCACTCACTACACATTCCAGTCCTCTCACTACCTTTGAGGCAGGCTGTGTGTGTGTGCCATGGCAGGGAGCCTGGCCCTGTGACACATTCAGGTAGTGGCTCTGTAATCCCAGCATTGGGATGCATAAAACACTTGTCTGAGCTGTAAGGGCTGTGACTGCTGATGTTTCCCTACAGGAAAAAACTGACGGGTACTTACAGGCTCTGAAAGAAAATAATCTGAAGGGTTATTGAAAGAGAAAATGTTTTGTTATAGGCAGCCATTGAAGATCCTTAACAAACACTTGAACAACATGTAAGGCCCACCTTCCTTCTTCAACTGGGGCAGCAACTGGCTCAATTGGCATTTCAGATGTGATCTCAAGAAGTTTTTAGCAAGCAGTTGAATAGTTACATAGCAAGTAATGCAAGGAGTTGCAGAGATGTTGTATAGTTTTATGTTTATGCAAAAAAAAAATTAAAATTATTTCTAATTAGTCCATTTCACACTGAGTGGCAGATAGAGATATATTTTGTTTAATCACTATCTAATACAGAAGCTTTGTGAAAGAAAAGGTTTATTTGTAGCATTGGGTGCGTTTCTCCTTTTTAAAGACTGTCTCTGCACGTATAGTGTCCTTTTTTTGTGAGCTGGGAATTGTAAAAAAATGTAAAGTAGAAAAGGAGGTGTTTCTTAGATGGAGGAGAAATACTGTAAAATTGTGTAAATGTCACTACTCATGTTTTTTCATGTTCTGTGTAGCATAGTGTAAAATAGGCTCTCCAGCAGTGTTATTCTGTGAATTGTAATTTAAAAAACAAGCCATGCATGGTCAGAGATATTATCTACAGGTCCTTTTGGTTGAGTTTTTGGTTTTGTTTGTTGTTTTCTCATTTTAGGTGAATTCATTCTATGTTAAATTTAATTGTCCATGAAACTGCATTTTTGTTTCTCTTTTATTTCATAAAGAACTTGAACTGTTCTTTTAAGATTTTATTGCACACAAAGCTCACCTACCATTTGTATTGATCCTACAGAAGTTGTGTCACATTTAGTGTAAACCAGGGGGATTTTCTTTTTATCTGCCTCTTCTCCCCCCTCTCCCCACTTTACTGTCTGGAAAGATCCAATTACACTTTTTTTTTCTTTTCCTGTGCCATGCAGGGTCATTATGGAAAACTGACCGCAGACCTGTGTCCAAAATTTCTTGGTATAAGTAGTTAAAAAGCTCACCTCTACAGCGTTATGTAAACACATCTTGCAATAAAGCTTTATAAAGCACTGTCTGGGCTGGTTCTTGTTTTGTTGATGAAGCCAGTCATGGGAACCTGGGTGGGAAATGTGTGTGGAGGGGGAGGGGGGTCATGGGTTGTTTTTCTCATATCCTCTAAGTACCTGCAAAGCCATCATGTGGACATCAAAACAGCGGCCATTAAACCAACTGGGTGGTCTGATTATGAAAAGCTGATCTTTTACGCCGAGCTTTTCCTAATCTTGAGTGACGAAAATGAAAATGTGTCTCTGGTTCTCAAGGTTTTCAGTAATTCAGCCCTACAAATCCTAAACATCCCTGGGTGCCTCTGGCTACCATTGGCTTGGAGTTGGTTCCTGCCTAAAAAATACTCTGTGTCCAGAGCACATTGTGTAAAAGTAGGAGATTTGTAGAAGCAAACATTAATAAAAGACTACCTACATGTGGGGGAGCATTTCACATTGCCTATGCATCAAGACATGAAACAGAGTGCCTGCCAAGGCTTCACTGCTGTAAAGGTGGTCAGTAAATGAGATATGCCTTTAACCTGGCTGAAATACATTCCATGTGTCACCATGGAATGTAATTTTCAAGTGGCCACCTATGAGCACACCTCGATAGGCAGTGGTTTTACAGTTTTTGCTGTTTGCTGGTGTCTGATTCTTTCTTTTATTGCTATTTCCCAGCATCTGAGAGAGACTGAGTTGACAAATGGGCCTCCCTGACCCTGCTGAAGGTGAGCTGTAGCACAGGGCCTCTCCTCTCACATCTGCTCTGCCTGCAGGTTCAGTGACTACAATGAGGAGGGGGGGGTCAAAGGGACATATAGAAACTCAAAATGCTCAGATTTCCACTGCTAGTCCTGCAAAAAGCTACTCACAAGTAATGGCTGTTTTGAGTTGCACACATAATAGGGTCAAAATGCATTATTCAAAGACAGCTGCATGTGTTTATAGTGGCACCCTGGAAAATAAGTAGGTTGACAAAGAGTCAGAGAAGAATTTTCACCTATGGTTTCTGAGACTGTAGGAGCTGATATAAAAGGCTAGGTATGTAAGCCTTCTTAGGGAAAAACACCACCTTCCTCCTTTTTAATTAGTTTTTAAAGCTATTTCAAATAAAAAAGGTGCCTTTTGGGATATGGCTGTATCCCTGAAAGAGCTGCTTAGCATTCCAGATGCACTGGTGTAAAGTCTAGAGGATGAAAGGCTACTAGCCAGAAATGTGGTAATGCTTTTTAAAATAAATATATAAACCAAGTTTATTGGCCAGACACTTTTCTTTTCTATCACAGCATATCCATTAGCAGTTCTAAATTCCAGATGTGCAATGACAATGCATACATATATTTTTCAGACCTGGTGCCCAGTCAGAACTCATATGTTGTCACAGAGAAGCCTCTGGCCTGTAGTCAGGGAACGAGTAAGTATGCAGATTATCCCTTGCACAGCTGGTTTATAGACCCCTCAGAACAGTCTGAGAACACACAACTGAAGACAAAAAATACTGTTTTTTCCTATTTTAACTTCTCCAAGTTTTCTGATGGGAATGCAGTTTGGAAAAGGGAAAGGGCTGTTCTCAAAGCTTTACCTCTTGCGAGTTTCTTTGCAGGAAATTAAGAATGACGCCTGTACTCCGTTAGGCAACTCTCTGGTGAGATAGACCTCTGCTGGGAAATCCCAAAAGGAGCACAGCCTATATGAACTGTCATGCCAGTGAAGGTCTCTCTGAATGGCTTTTCCTGAGTGATTTTTGAGCAGGAGCAGGATTCATCCATCTGTGGAGGAATTCTGCTCGAAAATGCTGATTTTCAGTTTCCAGGCGTCAAAATCCAGTTCTCCTCTCCAGCGCCCACCTCTCTTCCACAACTCCACCAAGCTTGCTCTCTTAATTGAGCCGAGTCCAGAGCCTTTAATTTCTTATTTATCTGGAAAACACCGTGGAGTGTGTGTATGTATAGAGGATGTGTACCAGCACTGAGGAGGGTGAGACCCTTTCAGTGTCCCAGACAGGACTCATGGGATCCCTGGGCTTATCCTGCTCCGTTATTTATGTTATAATGGGCAGAAATGCTTTATGCATGTGCCAAAATATTGCAAATAAGTTTTATAGCCCTCTCTTGGTGAGTGTTCAGATCTCTCTGCATAGAAAACAAATAAAATGACTAGTCTTGACTTTTATATGTATTTTCCTTTGTTTGTTCCATGCTTAAGATAATAAAAGAAGAACAACAGTTAATAAGCAACAAAGTGAAATCCACAGCACTTGAAACTGGACAAACTTGAAGCCAAAGGTGAGGTTAAAGCCATGTCATAGCCACCAGTAAACATTCTACTGGTTCCATCTCAAGGCAACCTTAGCCAAGCCTGTTTTGGAAGAACTCTGCATTTGGTTAACAGCAGTGGTTCTGAAATCTTATCCCTGATACAGGGAGCACAAAGGCCTTCCAGAACCAGGCAGGGCTCAGGTGAGGGGCCAACAGGTGGCAAAGGTTCTGGAGTATATCCAGCACCACAAAGGCATCTACATGGCTGCATGTGGAATATAAATGTTTGTCCTATAAATCTTGGAGTAACCTGTGAAAGCACATTTCTCACAGGTATTCAAAAGCTACAGCAGGGTGAAAATTCTCCTTTTTAATAAAGCAGTGAAATACTGAGACTCTTGAACGAGAGCTCAAAAAAAGGAATCCTTCTTCCATCCTTCCCCAAACTTCCTAAAAATGTACACAGGGAGGCTTAAATAATCTTGGCAAGATACAGCAAAGGAAAATTATTGTTAAAAAGAGGCCCTGGATATCATTTCAACAAACTTTTTCCCCACATAAACTTATGGAAAATTATTGACCTCATAGCAAAGTCAAGAAGAAAGAAACCTCTTTTTGAAAAATGGCAAGATACCCATTTGAACACGAACTAGACTGCATTCACATGGGTTTGTCTGGAACACCTCCCAGATACACTGCATTAATTATAATGAACAATAGATGTGCAGGTTAATAAATAAAAATCTAAATAATCACAGTGTCAACAGTGATGATCTAAATAAAACTAGCTGTGAGTATAATGATAAAGAAAGTGTATTAAAGATCAGGCAGTAGTGACCAAAGCCAAATGAAAACTTGATGCTATTGGCTCTGTGAGCAGTGGAAAGAACCTGATAGACTTCAGCAAGGTTGAATCAAGCCCCCAAAGATAACTATTAGCATGTCAAACTAGATGGAAAATGGAATTTCTTCTCTGAGAAAAAGGCCCTAAATCATTTTACCCTCACTAGTTACACAGGGGAATCTCTTTTAAGAACAGACAGCACACCATAGCCTGAAATCCAAGAGTGAATCCTTGTTTCCAAAGAAATTATCTCAAATGTGTTCAGATTACAAGCATGTGGGATGAAACACAGCATCCAAAATTATATAGTCTGGAAATTCCACGTATTTTTAGAAGCCAAAATACTGCAAAGCCTGAAAACAAAACAACCTAAAGTAGTCAATTGCAATTGTATTGGCTTTTTTACTATGGAATGTGAAAAACATTAAATTTCCTCATAGGAAAATTAGATTTTAGTAGAATCTCTATCACTGCTAAAAATTATTTATCATTTTTTACAGATATTGGTAGACAGGTTACTACACTAGTAAGTTTAAGCCTGGTTTTAAGAATGGTGAGAACTTTATGGCCATGCAATTTTGCTTCTTGTAATAGTTCCTTCTCCAAATCTACATCCTCCTTGCAATGTTGATTTACACCATCTTTAGGCTTTTTTACTTTCCTATGATGGGAATCAGTTAGTTGGCATGTACAGTGATGTGTTAATTGTTTATTATTTGATAATGGCCTATAGATCTTTCTAAGGGTAATCAGGATATCCATGAAGTTGTGATTACTTGATAGTAGTTAATTTGAGAGAAGGGCCTTTCCTTACAGTATGTAAAAGATAAATATTTTCATTTTCAAATACCTCTCAACAGCTTTATATAAACTTTGCAGGGAACACATCTGTGTTCATATTTATGCTTATAGCACATCACAAGTTGATTTTTTGATTATGCAAGTGGATTCTATAATCTGGTGACTTGTTATTTTGACTTCTGAACACATTTTTTCAAGCTGGAAAGGCAATGAGTGGTTTAACTTGCACAAAGTATTTATCAGTAAGGGAGATTGACAGTTCAGAAAGTAGCAAGGCTTGTTGCTCTCTGTATCTTTCAGAGCATGAGTTCTCCAAACAAGGATGAGGCAGAAGACCTGTTACCCTGAGATACGGATTTCCTGAAGAATGACCAGCAGTTTGTTACCTTTTCACTTCTACAGTCACAACTTATTACATGTTCAGACATCATAACCTCACAAGGTCCCAGTAAAGGGGAAACACTGAGGCACATGTGAAAATTCAGACTCCATCAAAGAGGGCTTCCTGCTGCAGAAAGGACACTGGGAGAGAAAGTAATCTGGGTGCAGAAACAAAAGTAACATCAACACCCAAATCAGGGAAAGCCTTAATGACAAAGACAAGGTTCTTATTTTGATATACAGGTGAACCCAGCAAAGAAAAGTGCATAAATGTGCAAGGTAGAAAGGCTGACTTTTATAGAAGTTCTATATTAAACTACATGAAAACAGGAAGAGGATGGACTTGTATCATACAGAGAGAAGGACAGTGTGTACAAGAGAGAAGATAAGGAAGAGGACATACATACCTTTCCTGACTGTTAAGTGGATTTGCCTTAAGTAAACTATCTAAAGCCTGTTTTAGGAGTTTGATGATTTCCAAGACTTCCTTTTTGCAGTAAGCACCAAAAAAAGAAGTGCAACATAAATGAGGTAAGGATCATAGAAATGAAGCATTCTAGGCCTCATTGCCTTCAGACAATCACAGATTACTTCTGTGTGCGGCAGCAAGGGCGTCACCTCTTTTTGGGCTATAGTAAAACCCCGACTGGGGTACGTGTGACTCCTGTTATCATTATCTATATTGAAGCAGCAGTGGACACAGAAATAACCAGAAATTCTCCTTGGTAAGGAATGCTTTTCCCTTTTCCTCACATCAAGGAGCCTTAGGGTTCTTTCAAGTAACATTTTGTACCCTTAGGATGGCTAAAAATGGATGCAGTGCTGTTAGAATTGGTGAGGGCAAGGACAAGAATAAGTTGTAGGCTGCTGACAAGATGCCAAAGAGCCTTTTAACCCCAGCAAGAGGGCACAGAGAGCCCTCTCATCTCAAGTGGGGTTGAATATTGTGGAGATGGCTGCAGTGTGCTTTATGTTGCACAAGACCTTGGTAAGAAGTATTTCAGGCAACAGCTGGGAGGATTTTGCAAATGTGTATCTTCCCTAAGGAAGCAGAAGTTAGAGTGGGATTATGTTGGTGGTTCTGAATGCTCAGCGAAATGTGCTATTGATCACTTCCCTTGCAGCCAGGGATCTCACCTGGAGTTTTCTGTCAGTCACTCTTTGTCCACCCTTATGAAGTTATCTCTCTTAATAAACCATTTGGGTCAGCAGATACCAGAGAAGTTTAATGCAATTCATCCCTAGCTGCCAAATCTGATCAGAGGAAATAGGAAGATGAGAGGCAAACAGCTCTGTGGTCTCCCCAGTCAGACTGTTAGCAGCTTAACTTTCTCCTTGGCAGTGAAAAGGGTGTAATTGTGGAGAGAAAGCTGGCTTGCTGCAATGTAGAAAATGTATATGTTTTCTGCATATAAGGACTACATTTTGCAGGAAACTCTAAAAAAACTTTACAGAAGGTATATTGTTTCTGACAACATTGCCATCTCTGCAGTATCCAGGAGTAGTTTTCTCGCAAAGTCAGAGTACAAAGAAAAGCAAAGCCCTTGAGAAGTGTTTCTAACTCCAGGTAGGTAATGGTTGTCTTTCTCCTTGATCAGCTTGAGGGTTCCAGTTACTCATTGTCCTATGTTTCTGTTATTTTTATTTTTTTCTTCACAGTAGGTTCCAGGAATTCATAGCATGTGATCTAAAAATTTCCTTGTGTGGTCTCTGACACCAGAGTGCTGACCCAGGAGTAAGAACAGGCTCCTCAGAGCAGAACCCTGGCAACATACCATTTGTCAACTAATATCACTGTGCTCCCTTTCTATATTCCCCTCCTTTCTGACTATGTTCTGTGATTACTGGCACAGACAAATGTAGAGATTCTGAAAAGGAGAATTTCAATATGAAAGAAGAAAACTCAGAATGTTAAAAGAGAAGATAAAATTTAGAATGGGAAAGAGGACAAGATGACACACAATGACACATTTTAGAATCCAGTCTACAAAATCAAAGTAACTATAACTGATTTGAAAATTCTTGATTAAAGTAAAACTAACGCTGTTTGGAAAGGTGACTGATTTTGGGAGGAAGGAGGGTACAAAACAATAGTTTTAAAAATCTGTTTCCATGTTTTTAAGCAAAATGTATGTCCTTAAAGTTTGAAAATAGATTAACTTTGAGTTTCTGGTAAATGTAAAAGAAAGTGTTAAGAATCTGGAAAAAAATCAAATAGTTTTTCAAAAAGTTTGAAACTTTTTACATTCTTTGTAGTAATTTTGACCCTGGGACCATTCTAATAACTCGAAGATACTAATGGGACAGAAAATAAACTTTCTGTCAAGTTATGGAGGTGATAGATTTGAAAGCCAAGCTGATCTTGATATAAGGTCATAAAGGAATATAAATTGCTCATGTAAAGGAATAATTACTTATTATCTATAGTATGCTTATTGGAATATCTTCATTGTGAAATTGAGACCTAGAAAACTGAAGTTGGAATAATAAAGGTCAAATTTAGCAGTCTATATTCACTGAAGTGTTGAAATCCATTAGAAAAATCAAGACAATCTGGAAGATTATAGGAAGCACGCATGCGTCAAAATGAGTATAATGTGCTACTGCTAATACCAATACTCATGATAAGACTTCAAGAACTCTCTAAGAAAAAGGTGTTTAAAACAAATTGCTCTGACATGATACTTTTGGACTGTGCAAATGGATGTATAATTTTTGAATAGGTGATGGACTAAATTTTGTAGGTATTTATACGTGCTCACCTCTGTTGACTTGGGAGACAGACAGAAAACAAAATTTGAGTTTCAATTACTACTTCTTTATTCTGATGTTGTAAGATTTTCTTTCACTTCTATGAGCTACAGGTTTAAGCTGAAATTTGACCTCACAGCACAAACCAATGGAGAAGAGACTTTCTTCCTTGTACTTTGAACAACATTAGACATCTTTGTGACTTGAAGCTCTAAATGCATTTCAGAGTAGACTGTAGTACCATTATAAACAGAATTGTTACTATAATACTTAGTCGTGGTTACTTATCCAGAGTTTGATGTTGAATCAGACCAAAGGATGCTTGCACTTAGTATGACTACAGTATAAAAAGGCACTTTGCTGCAGCCACGAGGAAAAGAGACAATCTTTCCTTGTTCCTATTATAAAATATGAATGTAATTTTGAGGGCACTGATGTCAGAAAATTTCTGGCTGTCAGTAAATGCTGTGTTATTCTTAAGTGGATTTTCAACTATAGATGCTTTTGTAGCATGTGATAGCAAATGACTTCTTAAAAAATAACATGGTCCTTAAGAGCAGCTCAGTCAACATTTTAAATGTTGCAACTAACCAATTCAGGGCTCTTAACTGAGAGGACTGTGGTTGCAGGATAACTGGCTTGTGACATGTGTTTTCAAAGTCTTCACTTATACTTGGCAGAAATTGCATTATCCACAGCTTTGGAAAGAACTTTTGGCTGAAGTTTCTGGCTGTGATAAACCTCATGAATATAGTTATGCCCAGAGGGTAATTGGAGTTGAAGGAGACCATGAGTATTTGGAGACTTCTTTTTTCAAATGATGATAGTGTTTTCTATCAGTCACCTCTGAAGTTTTAAAGTTGGTATATGAGGTTACAAAATATCACTGCCACTTGAAATGTGTGTCTTTTACATTAAGATGGACTGATTACTCCTGACCTGTCAGAGTAGTTGCAACTGTGGCAATTTCATTCTGTGTGTAAACAAGGTTTTTAGTATTTATTTATAGACCAGTTACATCTCAATACAATATGCCAATGACTGAGCACATAACTGTTTGCCCAGATGTTCATACAGTGTGTCTGAAATGAAGGGGAAAAAAAAACCAACAACGAAAACCCAAGAACAAACCAAGCCCCTCCCAAACAAACCACCAAATCCAGTAATTCTAGAAGGTGGTCCTGAAAACTTCCCCAGGGACTGTGGAAATAAACTGGACATTTGTACAGTAAATGTATATCACAATATACCGCACATTTGATTAGCTTTTCTACAAAGGCTTCTGAAATGCAAAGCCAATGCCACCCCTCACACAGGTGACACCTCGAATCATCTAGACCACCTGGAACAGCACCCAGTAGAGACATGCTGGAGCACTTAGGCAAGGCTTTAGGAAGCTGAAAGGCATCTACTGTTGAGTGGTAGTCTCTCTGTCTATGTTGTAGATCATATCTTGGCCCGGGACAAGCAGGATACCAAATTTTTCTGTGCTTACATGTGAGTAGCGCCCAAAAGTCTGAGGAAAGCAGGAAGTGTGTGTCTGAAGGAAAAGCTTAACCAGTGCCTTTAGAACATGAAGAGCCCAGCTCAGAACAGGTAATAATCACTTATCATAAATGAATGTTGTTCTTTTCACCTACCCAACCTCTAACACATGCCAGCAGATGATTTGCATGCATAAAAACACCTTTGTAAACAGGCATGAAGCACGTGGGTCTTAGCACTGTACAGGTAAGTAAGGCAGAGATAGTTCTTGACTTGAGAAGTTAAGAAACTTTGCATGATAGCAGAAAAACAAGTAACTACAGCTGCCTGCATTGTACCAGCAGAAAACAGTCCAGGATATGGGGAAGTGATGGTTCAATTCACTTGCAGGTTTACCACAGGACCTTCACCTGATGTGGTAGGGAATCTCACAGGGTCCGCACTCAAAGTGGGTAGTCAGCAGCTCCAGGTACCACTGATCACAAATACGGCTCTGTTATATTAATGCTGTGCTGTCAACATGTAGATCTATGTTTGCTTTGCCACTAATGTGGTGACTACTGCTGCAGTGACACCCTGGTCTTTTGGAATATGACATATCAGAAAGCCAGCTCTTAATGCATTGAAACTGATCTATTTACAAAATCACAGAATGGGGAAGGTTGGAAGGGACCACTGTTGGTATCAATTGTATTAAAGTGAAATTAAATGCATTTTAAAGAGTTAAATGCCCTTCAGAATTCCTAATATAGATTATATCTGCTTAGTTACTTTTGTAATCCAATCTTGTTTTCTCATCTGTAGTTTCTTTAAATGAACTTATTTCCTACAAGTTAACTTGATTCCTACAGCACACATTAATTATATCACTGTTCTTGAATCCTTCCAGTTGGGCCAATAACATATTCATTTTTCCATTTAGTTTGTGGGGAATTAACACGAGCCTGCTGGAGTCCACTGGATTATCTGCCTTGCTTTCCCTGACTCCTGCACAGTGTCTGGATTCTTGAATCCTGCTGGTTTTCAAAGTATTATTAGAAGTTCATTCCCCTAGATTAAAGATCCCCCAGCAAAAATTTTCAGAACTTTTGCATTAAACATACTCAGGTCTGATGATTTTATCTTAGTTTCTCTCTTATTGAATAATGCTTAGCAGAGTGCTTACAGTGCCTGCTTTTCTCTTATGAGTGTCTTGTTCTGCTTCTTTTCAAATGCAGAATAGAAATATGAATGCCATACTTCTGTCTTTTCTCCATTAGCATTCCTACACTAACAGTTTTACTGCTAATGAGTTACCCTACCGCAAAATTTAATGACTAGTATATTCAAATTTCTTCTTAACATTTATAGATCTGCCAGTCATCACTTCTGTTTCTACCATCATCTTATTTTTCAGTTGACATTTGCCACCTTACAGATTTCACTTTACCATTAAAAAAATTATGAGCTTTTAGCCAAAGTGATCTTCTTTCCTCATTGGAAAATCAGGAAACCTAATTGTCTAATCACCAGCTCTCACAGAACTCTAAGTTTTCATTCACAGTTTTCTCTCTAAACTTTCTATTTCACTTTATTTCTTCTTTCACATTTTTCAGACTTAAATACCAAAAATAATCTTACATGGAGTGTTCTCCCTGTATATATAAGCTGATTATGATCACAGTGATTTTGTATATTTTTATCTGTTATTAAAAGTTAGAAACAAAACATTGAAGGTGTTAGAGAGTTATAGAAGCAAACAAGGACTCAGTTATATTGAACATCCAAAAAAATTTGCTGTTTTAAATAATGAGCATGCCAAGGTTCTTGAAAAAATTCCTATACTTATCCATTATGAGATTTATTGGGGAAAATTTAAATTGTAAAAATGTCATTAATCACGGTACACTTTTTCTCGATATGACTCCAGATAAATACTGTGTGTTATAAACACTGTAACTACCCATTCTTCAGTCCAGTCAATTTACAAGCCTGGCAGTTAGATTCATACACTTTGTGACCCTATTGACTTGAGGAGAAGGTGAAGTATAGAAATAAAAGCTTATAAGATACATGGAGTATCAGTCTGTCCTTACAGAACAGTCAAATTGTCTTCAATGATTCTTGTTTGCTGACAGAGGAAGGCATGGTTAGAATCATGCTAAAACCAAGTTTCTATTTCTGTGTACCAGTCCTGTGTAAGTCAGAGCTGCACTTTGCTGATGCAGTCAATAAAAGCTTGATGCTCTTGCCATTGCTTGAAAAATGCTACTGCAGAACTTACCACCAAGGTGAAACTTCTGCTTCTGTGCACTGAATAACAGGTTGTTGGACCCAACCTGCTGGGTATGGCCCAGGTTTGCCCATGCTGAAACTCACGTGCACTAGGAAAGGCATCTGCTCTCAGTCCTCTACCCAGGGACCTCCAGACTTGAAAGCCTCATGCTGGAGCTCTATACCTGATGTAAATTTTGGAATTTAACTTTGAATATTTCATATTTAAGCCAAAATGTTTTTATATTTATCACAAGCAATGTTCTTCCAGACAACCACTTGTTTCCAAGCCTGATCACACCTTACCTAGGTGACATTGGGCTCTCTGCTCCCACCCCTTCTCGTCATCTCCTTTTTTCCTATTGCTCCCTTCCTTCCTCCCTCCCTTCTTTTACTCTTTTCCAGCTTTTGGCTGCTGGGAGAGGTAACTAACACATCTTGCCTTCAGCTGGGAGATAAGAGAAGCATCTTTTTCTCATGGGGACATTGGTGCAGCAGGTGGGATGCGTGCAAGGGACACCAGCCAGTTCACACAGACACCTCTCCAGAGAGGCACATGCTCCAGCTTCTTGCCAGACTGCAAGCTCTCTCTTGACACTACTCCATTTTCCTTTCTCACTATTTAATTGCAGTTTGAAGTGCTTGAAAGAAAGTGGGTTCCTTGGCTTCTAAGCAAGCTAGGCATCTTGGTCTGCATTCACTTCATGACAGCCTTTAATAAGTTGGCTCATAAACTGATTGCTTTTGTACCTTTTGTTTTCACTGCACACTTGCTCAGAATCAACCAAACAGAAAATCAGCACCTCTAACCACCAGACTGGGAACCCGTATTCTGTCTCACATACCCTTGACCACACTGACTTCCCAAAACATTGTACCAAGATGGTAATAATCTGTTGACTTCAGATCCCTTCTCCCACCCATTAAGATTGGGATTTTCAGCTCATGGCTCTCAGAGGAGTTATCTACCTCCTTGATATGACACAAGGAATATTTCAGAGAGGACTATGCTTTTTCTCACTGTTTCCATGGTTGCCACAGCAGACTGGGAGCACCTTACTGCTGCAATGGCAAAAAAACCTCCCAGCTTTACATCTCAGGAGCTAGATGCTCTAGAAGGCTCAAGTCCATGCAGAATAAAGAATATTTCCAATCTGTGACAGCCTTTGAGATCTTCTGTGGCTGTTGCATGAACATTACCTTAAATTTACTGAAATACTAACCAGCTCTGCCACTTGGTACATTTAGCCATAGCTGAGGTTGGATTGCCCTTCCTTCATTTGCTCTGGATGAAGCTACAAGCCAAGCAGAAGGTTGCTGTCTTTGGCCTTCCTCCCTCTCTTTTTCTCTTTGTTACCTTGGAGGCTGGTATTGCAAGAACCATGCAATACACTGAGATCTGAATTAAAGAGCTGTCACTGTAAGAGTGTCATCTTGTTCCTTCTCATTTTAGCACTTCCCAGTGCACTGTGCACTCTAAGGGTGTCCTTGGCCCAGGATATTCCAGTCTAGTGTCGGGAACAAAGCTTGAACCATCTGTATCTAAAAGCCTTGAGTATTTGAGGGAAAAGCCTTTCATCTTGAAAGCTAGAGAGACTAAATAAACTTCTTTAAGCCACTTAATCAACAGAGAGGGGATGTGGGAGATTAATGGGGTTACAGAACTGCATCGTATTTGGAGGGGGCAGCTTTAGGACAGGAGCGAGTAACATTAGTGGACTCAAGAATTAATGCTAAAACCATATTCAGCTAGGATGATCTCCAGGGTATTTTTCCTGATCCTTTTTATTACTTTGTTTTTGAAATTGTTTTCTGATATTATTTATTGTCTCAAATATCACATTCTCATCTCTGGAAGGAGAAAGGTTGCCCAGTCTTTCATCTTCCTCTGGTTGTATTTCTTTGCCTCATTACACATTTGTTTTTATGAAGTATTTGATCATATTTTCCAGAAATTATTTAAGGTCTGGGTATCTTTCTAATAGATATTTTTTAGTTCAGCCAAGAAGCTATGGGCTTAAGGCCCATCTCTACAATGACAGAAATCTCTCAAGTTAACTATTGTGATGGATCTTGAGTGGGACATAATAATGTATAAAAACACTTCTGACCTTATTATAGGGTAGTCACTGTATGAGTACATTGATTAAGTCTAAAAAGAGGCTGTAAGGAAACAATGACTCAAGATAAGCCATTCCACAGGAATAGGATAATAGGAGACCAATTGGCTCCGCCAGCACTGGCGTGATTTCCTGCTGAGACTATTGGACTGGTTTTGTCTAGAAGGGCAGCAGCCCAAGAACTGACAAAAACAAAACGCGTCCCTCTTTCCAGAGAGGAGCTGGCTATTAGAGAGGGAAATCAGGCTGATCTCAAGACCCACAAGACCCCATATGTAGAAAGAAGGACTGTTATGAGCAGATGGCAAGATGAACATGAACACGGTACGATATAAAATAAATGCACATGCACTTTTGCTGGTTCTAAAACAATTTGTGGGGTTTCTTTTTTTTCTGTTATAGCTAAGAGAGCATTATGCAGGTCTCTAATTTGCTGTGACCCATAAGCCAGTTCCTAGGGTTTGTATAATTTTCTGTCTCCTCCTTTAGCAAGCCTTGTGTGTGATGAAGGGGGTATTTTCTGCAGCACACTAGCAAATTAAAGGAGTTTCTGGAACAGCAGAACTGTGCTGTGACTCTCATTTGGTGATTTGTGGTCTCATTAGTGTCATGATCCACTCCCTCTCCTGTCACTGAAGGAAGCATTTCCTGGGAGATTTTTCACTTCCCTTTCCTGTTTGTATGGATATACAAACTCAGAATTGCTCATATACACCATTTGTAAACTTATGTTTCTCAAGTATTAGGGAACTTAACCCCCAGGGACCATGTGGACCATGTTTTTCGGACTGCGGTTGTCCGCTGTCTATGCTGAGTGTAGAAAAAGCTCTGTTGGTACAATTCATTTTTGTGCAGCCTAGAAGGTGTCACCTCAGCCTCCCACTAAACTCCACCTAAAAGATGGTCTGTCTCTACATATAAGATGAAAATTTGGAAGTTTAAATATTTTAATTGGTTTCTATTTTAGTAAGGTAATTCCTCTGTCAGGTTGCTTTAGTTACCACCAAAAGTTACCCAAATAACACAAGTATTTAATTACACTTTTGCTGTAAGTTATACATGGTATAGTGATATTTTGGGCCTATGTGCTCCTTGCATTAAAGCTTGGGTCTGCTACAGGTGTGTACAGATGTTTGGTGTCTACCTCATTACAAGCTGTGGGAGAGACATTATTGTTTTCATGGGGATGTCTGAGGGGTCCTGAAGGTATAACTCCTGCCTGCATCTGCTTCTTTGACAAGCTTTGATCAGATTCAAAATCTGGATGCTTTTTTTTCCCAATTGCTAAGAGAAAGCCCAACCTCTGACCCCTGACCTACACCATGTGCATGATCTAGACTTATTTAAATTTTCACATCTGCAATCTTCCCTGCAATACAGTGCACCCATTCCTGTAGTAGAACAGTGAAAAAATTCAGTGTGCCCCTCAGAACCCAGCTGGAGAGAAAAGTACCAAGCATCTTTTCAGCAGTAACCACTGTAATAGGAAGTTGGGGCTTCACAAATTGCCATTTTATTATTTACTGTTCAAGTGCAAGCCTACAACTATCTTCTGGTTTTATGCTAAGGCTGTAGAGAATCTTGAGTGCCTGAAGTCTTGGAACAGTACGTATGTGGGACCTTTCCAAGAATCCTGTTTATTTACAGTTGTGGTGCTCTGACTGGGGATTGATAATCTTCAGAAAACTCTATCCCATCCTTTTGATGGTTTTATTGAAACTCTCACTCAAAGAAGCAAAAAATACCAAGAAAAGAATGCTAAAATTGAAAGTGTGTGTATATACTTTTCCAAATGTACAGTTCTATTACAATGTTCTTCTTCTGCTTTTTTTATAGTAATGGCAGAAAATTAATGTAAAAGTTGATTTAGCTTTCCATCACTTGTATACCTGGTCTGAAAGATGACCTTGCAATTTCCTCAAAGAAGAGATGGATGATCTCTGTGCAATTTCATATTAGTTTTTCTGCTATAATCTGGCTTTTGGGAAACAGAATTGCCTACACTAGACTTGCCCAGTTAGCTAGAATTGTCTATACTGCAAATGTCTAGTGTTACTCTGAATCGTTGGACAGCAGAGACTGTTGACAAACACACAAGGTGAGTTTTGCCGTGTTAGCAGCTCACAGACAAAGACTTATTTATATTGATAATATTGACAGGGACCATAGGCAGAAGCTCTGAAGAAAAGTGTGCTTGAGCCAAACCATCTGAGAAGACTGGATAACTGAGGTATGGCAAATGTGTCCACAGATGATCCTGCTTAATGCTACCTGTCCTTTGTGTGAGTATGTTAATATATCATGTAAAATTAGTTGATGTTTTGAAGATGGGATGTAACTTCAGCAACAGAAGGGAGATCCTCACTCCATGACTGCTGGTCTGTATGAAATCTAGGGCGCAAATATAGACGTGTCTCTTTTCTTATATTGGGCTCTACATGAATAACGTCCATGATTTCCCCTTGTTTTTCATAGTTCATTCATACCTCAAACTATAGTATTTTCTTTTCTGACAGTAAGCGATATGTTATTTTCCAGTGCATATAAATTATTTGACAAGCCTATATGCCTGATACTTTTCTTCAGTTCAGCTTTAATCAGAGAGCTCTAGCATTCTGAATAGAGAACATACTGTTGTTTACAGTAGGTGCTTAAGTACATGTGTGTAGATGCAAAGTTATGCACACACACATCGGTGTTACCATCCTGTTGTTGATGCAGTATCATTCCAGTGAGATAAATTATAGGCTTCTTACTGCTAGAATTTTTCCTTATTTCTGCCATGATCAAATCTGGCCTTTCAGACATTCGTCTGCTTTATGTTTTTACACTATGGCTGCTACTAAGATGAAGGTGAGTCTGCTTCATTTTTAAGAGGTCCTGAGGAAAACCATAAAACCATGTTTCTGCATAGCTGATAACATATACTGTCGTCCAGCTCCTCCACAAGTCCCTCACCTGGAGGCAAATTTTGGCATTTTCATACTTCTGTTTTACTCTTAAAACTTTATTGCATGCAAAGGGGCCTTGTTATAATTTATTCTCATGATAAAGTAGAAACGAGAGACTCATATCATTAAACATTTGTCAAATACCTTTCCACAATATGACACTTTCTATTTTACCCAATGCCTGGGTCTTGCAGAGATCTAGGAAAAATTGATCATACAAACACACACACAGAGACACAGAGAGAGAGAGTCTGACTATGGTGCTCAAGGATTACCAGCTACATATGTGCAGTATGGAGAAACAGGCGCTGTAGTCACCCCATTCAACATATGCGAGGCTGTGCCAGGTGGGTGGACAAGAATTCCTTGAAGCAAAAACTTTTTAAAATTTGCATAGACCAAAGTTTTTCTGAGCATTTCTGGAATTCCTACACTAAGATTTCCTACTGCAATGTGTTCTTCCCCCTTAGGGAAATCCCTACAGGATTCTTGGTGGCAAAGATGTATTACATCAGGTATGTAGTTTTCATGGTTGCCTTGCAAATTTCTGAACAAGAAACTTCAGCCAGACTGATTTTGCCAACTGGTTTCAGTCCCTTTACCCCGACCTGTAAAACAAAGATAAAGCAGAAACTTGTCATAAGACTTACTGAATTGGGACACCTTGTCATTCGTCATTCCACCACAAGGTCTTTCTCTAAATGCTTTCTATATATTCTTGCAAGAGTGTCCCCAGGGTGTCCATGAACAACCTGAATTCACCACCATCCTTGGTACCTTCCTCTTACAAGTATCTTCTTCAGCCCACTGACAACGTCATTCATTGATAAATGATATCTCTCTCCAGTTGATTTAATTATCCTCTTCAGACTTCTCAATTTCATTTTCTAGGAACTGCTCAACTTATTATGTCTCTTTTTAATGCTACAGATCTTTCATTTTATTGGACATGTACTTTGAAATTTCGGACTTACAACAGTAATCTTAAGAAAGATGAATTAAAATAAGGGGGAAAATTGGGTTGCAGCAAACCAATATGTTTTCCTAACACACCATGACACACCTACCTTATAAATTGACAAGGTTAGGAATTCTTGGCTTAGTCTGGTGAATAGCTTCTCTTTGTGAAAAATTATCTCTCTGACCACTTCTGTCACACTTTTTTCTTCTACAAAACCCTTCTCAATTTTATAGGATGCATCATTGCTCTGAATTTTTTAGTGATTACTGATAAATCATTAATTTTCTTTAAACAAGTATAACAGTGGTCAGGCAACTTGCATGTCTTCAATGGTTTTTTTTTCTGTTAGGATTTGGCCATAAAATATGTTGTAGAGCATAGAGAAAAAATTGTACACATCAAAGGTTTGGTGTTTTTTTAAAAAGTTAGGAGAATCATAGAATTATAGAAATATAAAAAGGCCTTGGTTGGAAGGGACCTTAAAGATCATCAAGTTCCAACCCTCCTGCCATGGGTAGGGACACCTTCCACTAGGCCAGGCTGCTCAAAGCTCCGTTCACCCTGGCCTTGAACACTTACAGGAACGGAGCAGCTACAACTTCTCTGGGCAATCTTTTTCAATGTCTCACCACTCTCACAGTGAAAAATTCCTTCAGTTTAAAACCATTCTCCCTTGCTCTGTCATTCTCTACCTGTGCAAAAAAGTCACTCTCCTTCATTTTATAAGCCCCTCTTTAGGTACCGAAATGCTGCTATGGGGTCTCCCTGGAGCCTGCTCTTCTTCGACACTGTTGAAGGCCTTGCAGAAGTCCAGGCAGGTGACACTGGTTGGTCTTCCCTTGTTGACAGTCACAAAATGAATCCTAATGCTGTAGGCAGATATTTCTGGAATGACAGGAGAGTTTTCATAGATATATCCACAATATGAAAGGCATCCTCATAACAGATTTAAAGTAGTTAGCATGCAGACATGTTTTTATGTGACCACTTATGGATACTATGCTGTAAATGTTATTTTTTTCTATTTTTCTACATAAGGCAATATTAAGAGGATAGTTAAAGTCAGATTTCAAAACTATCAGTTGTCTGACTTTTTTGTGGCTTAAAGAGAAAGAAATATAACTACCTGTATGTTTACTGTATGGGTTGCAGAACATCTGGTGAACAGCTGTTTTCTAAAGACAAAATTATTCAGATAATCTCACTGAATAGTTTTAGGGTTCTGTCTAGCAACAAATGGCAGAAATGACCTTATTATGGCTCATACCTAATGACAACCAAAATGTCTCTTCTTTTTGTTTTGGTTCTTTTTTTAAGTACTTAACACCCAAAAATATGTAGTGGGGCACATTTCCCAGGCATCTTCACAGCATTAACACTTGCAATCCTGCTGCCTGTAAAAGCTGCTCTGAGGTCCATTTGCAAAATGGATTGTTTCTGATTAAGGACCCACATTCCCTTTGGTTGCTTGCCATGAAGGGAAACAGCAGGTCACAAGTTATGTGCAAAATTGGTAATAAACCCATGCAAAGGAAATAAATACACTGCAGCATGTTGCCAGCAGTTTCTGGAACGTTGCTCAGCACTTGCATATCGTATCTTCAGAGCTCTGAGGAATAAACATTTGGGTGAATGATGCTCAGGGACATCTCAGCACACTTGTTCTATCATCTGCACTATTTCTTTAAAATCAGAGAAAATCTGAAGAATACTCTTAAAAAATCTCTGTCCCATTTAACCTCCTGTGTGCTTTTTCCTGAATTTGAAGGCAGAAAATTTTGGGTAGAAGACAGAAGTATTTGGCAAGCTCTCACCTTGTTGATACTTTCATAACAGATACGAGAGCAGCGGTAGTCGCATGGAGCTGATAGTTGAAGTGGAGAGAAAAAAGATGGAGGTGCAGTTTAAATTGCACCTGAAGTACTGTTTTGTAGAAGTAAGACATCAGATGAGCAGTCGATTAGCAAACAAATTTGTCAAATTTCATCTCCATATATTTTGTGTGTGTGTACCCTGTTCCAGGCTGGCATGAAGCAAATTGGGATGCAGCAGAAGTAACTCAGATAATTGTATGTTGTCATACAGAAAACTGATTGAGTTTATGGAAGCATGATGCAAAAAGTTTTTCAAAATAGAAAAGAACCATCTTGTTTAATGTTCTACCCCACTGCATGATCTGTCTTGCCTGAACCATTCCTGGCACAGCTGTATCTAGTCTGTTCTCATGTCCCCAGCGATGTCACAGCCTCCCCAGTTAAGTCTTCCCAGAGCTTTGTTAGTTTCACTTGTGGAGTTGTGCCAAAGACTACCTTACATTGTTATATTTTTATTTACTGTAGAGATGAAAATGTGCATGCCCCTAAGTATCTGAAAACTACTCTCCTTAACTAAGGAACCCCACCTTTTTTTCTCACGGGCTATGCCATCAAGGAAAAGAACACAAAAAAGAGTGTTGGTGGAAGCTCTGGAAATCTTCACTAAATAAGCCCTACTATTTTGTGCTGTAAATCGTCTGTATGTTGCACTTGATGAGGTGAAGACTCATTCAAAGTCTGTCTCTCACATACAATCTGATACACATTGCATGTAAACATCTCTTCGAACAGATTCATATCCTATTATACAGATGACTTGTAGGTCTACTTTTTTGTTAAGATATGTTTAGAAAATGAACAAAGTTTGTCCGATAAAGTTTAAAAAACCCCAAAACATAGGGCATATGGCTCCGTATGTGTCTCCGATCTCCAAAGGCAGGGATGTGCTGTAAATGCTTCATTGACTCTATGCCAGATTCTCATGTTGAATCTTCCCATATGTAGCAATGTGATGACAAGCCCAAAAGAACCCTGGGTTCACTTGTTTGGAAACATTTTTTCTTTTGAATGCTACCTCAAGAAACTAAGGTAATTAGATGTCAGAAGAAACAGTACACTACAAAAATGCACACACAAAAATTGCAGTCCATTTTTATTAACTTCTAGACAGTGCTGCAATTAAATGGGTATTGTAAGCATACTAAAGTATGAACTGCATGAGGAAGAATGAAGACTTCAGCAGAATTGGCTATTAATGCCAAATTAAAGTCCATTTTTTTCCTATTTCTTTTGATATACTTAGGACTGAAGAACTTTTAGTCTCTCCTCCAGTTTTCCTCATTCCTGTTGGGAATCAAACTCCAAAGTTACACAACTTTTTTGGGTTTTTTTCCAGTGGTTTAAATTCCTTTTACCTCTCTGATGAAAGATTCTTGAGAGTTAAGACATGTCAGTGCATGTGAGTGATGCAGATAAACAAGTCTTCACTTCTGTAGTAGAGACTATAGCTAAAGAGCTTTAAAGAAAAATAACATCAGATATTATGAAGGAAATATTTCCTCTTTTACAGTAACTCCATGTGGATGGAACATCAAAAATATTTTCAGAGATGGATTACATTTTTATTTTACTTTTGTCTAAAGTAAATAGGAGATGTAGATGAGCACTGGAAACAACCATAGTAAGCTACTAGACTAAGAAGAAGAAAGGTCCTACTGACTGAAGAAGAAAAGTCCTACTGATGTTTGGCTTGGCCTTGAAGAATAGTATTTAAATTAGTATTAATAGATTGCACAGCAGAGCAATATCTTCACTCTGTTGAAGGGACATTTTTCCCACACAGTCATGTGCTTCAGGGCTCAGCCATTTGTATGTGCTGTCTCCTCTGCCATCCCACTACCAGCAGAACTAGAATGACAATATTTGAAGTTCACAGTCACATTTTTTTTACTATGACAACCCCATCTGAAAAGTTGCTTGCACAGCAACATAACAAAGGAAGTATTTGCAAAAAGTGTTCATCCAGAAGACAACTCATTTCAGAGATGCTTTGAACAAATTTTGGGTCATGGAGTTGCCCTGCTTTCTTTCCTACATTCAGTAAAGGTTGTCATGGGCCATTCTACTATGCCAGCATGTCAGGAGTGTCATTTTAAAAGAATTAAAAAATTCCACCTGTAAATCCTGATTTTAAGTGCTAAGAATAGCGTGAGAAAATAAGTATTTACTGAATGTCATGAGCAGTTAAATTAATGTCAGTAAAGGCCCATGTCCCTCAAGTGACACAGGTCACTTCTGTAACCACATAGAAGATGGCCCAGATGCTTCCTACCACTCCATTTCCTGCTGTTATCTTTAAGACAAACTTGCCATGATGGGAACAAACCTACTTATATTTTGTTGAAATTGTCATTCTTAAAGGAGTAAAAAACCCAAATCTTCTTTAAGATCATATTTGCTTTGGAAAAAATGTATGTTTTTTTCTGTGATTATTATATAGTGTATTTTAAAGGACTCCTATAGTCTTCTTCATTTGAAGCCATATGTGTGAAAAAGGGATGAGAACCAGCAGCAGCCATCACCAAAACTTGACAGATAATCCCTGTGTATTTATATTCATTCAGAGTCTATGAGAAGCTCAAGCATACTCTGCCATTAGAGATATCCAAAGTCATTATTCACCATGGGTCACATCAGGTTTCACACTCATCACAGTTTTATCACAGACCTGACATTTTTTTCAATCATGATAAAGAAAAACTCTTTAAAATAGCAAAACTTAAGTTATGCTTGCATTATCTCCCCCTTCTTGAGAAAGAAAATACTAGCAAGACATAAGGAACAAATTTTCATCCTTAGTTGAGTTAGGGATGTTTTAACAGTTCAAGTTTTCAAACTTCCTAAGCTCAGTATGTAAGCCCTGACTCTAGTGAAGGAGAAGAAAAGCTTGTGTGACGCCAATGGCAGGGCTTTCATTTCTCCCTGCCTCCCTTCTCGGGGTATTTTTAGGCTGCTTTAACCTGATGCCAACAGTATATTGTAGTTGTATACACCTTTCCTGGCAGTCTTCTCCCTATGGTCTCTACATAAAGAAGGATGCACAGCTGAAGAGCACATCAAATACATGACATTCATTTACATGATTTACACAACCAGCTTTCCTGCACTAGAGATGCAGACACATGTCTGCAGGAGGAAAGTTTCTACTCAGGTGGAATACAGATTTGGATGCCAGAAAGCTTGGGTCAATAAATGAGATAGATAGTCTTCATTTGAAATGTGTTGAGGAGTGCATATCTCACATATTCTAAGTTGCCCATCCCCAGGATGTTTGGAGGGGGAGGATAAATTTTCAACTGAAATATTCAAGAGAAGTGTGGAATTAGAAAATGCTTAACATGCTAAATGTATTCTTATTCAGTTTTAAGAACATATCCAAATGATTTCTTTTCTCTCTGCATCAGCTTCAAGCTGGCCTTAGGTTAATATGGGAAATGAAAGAGCATTGTTCTCCTTGTGATGCAGGAGTTTTTTTCAGGTGAAAACACAAAAATTAATCCTGAATATACATGGTTTTTAGACAACCTGAACTTTGTTGAATGTTAAAGATGTCTGGAACTGGGATTCAAAGAAGCACAGTAAAAGCATTTTGTAATTGCACATTGTAGTCCCTGTACTGAAAACAGCATCTGTCATGAAACGGGTATTTTCTGGGGTACCTCAGCTTTACTACCTTAAATGATATGCAGCCGAGTTCATGTTTTTGCTAGGAGGAGAAAATAAATGTTTCTCCAGGTCTGTCTAGATCCATACTTTTTGTTCACAGCAGACAAAATCTGGCATCTTGCCTGTGGTTAGAACATAAAACTTTTCCCGTTACATTTTTTATAACATAGCAAAAAAATACTTCTTATTACAAGGAATTCAGAGTTGTAACTTAAGAAAAATAAATGAAACCCACAGAAGTGCAAAATTAAAAATTATAAAACCACAGAGAACAAAACAAAAAATCTGAGAAACATACATCTTCACTAGGGACAGATACCAAGAGGGACAAGAAGTACTGATATACTGTGTGCATACGTGTATTAAAAGATGCTTATCCCTTAACAAAAGGAAGCAAGTTAGATTTATAGTTGTTGGATTTGGGGTTTTCACTATTCTTTTTTTAATTGAATAAATATATATTTATTTATAATATATATTCTTTTTTTATTTTTTATCATTCATTTACATTATAGTAGGACTTCTCGATCAATCATCTTTATTTTGCTCTGTTGACTTCAGCATTTTTGATTCCGCCATATTTTAACCCCATGGACATCCAGGGAACAAATTGGAACTAGAAAGCTATTGTCTTTCCTTTATGCTTTTGTCCCTCCCTGGAAGAAACTGATTCAAGTTATAGGAGATGCCTGCATTTACTGAATCCACTGAGTAGATCCACTCTAGCAATTCTTCCTAACTGAGGAGATGAATTGGCAGGGTGATGGTAGGCCAGGTCCAGTGTGCTACTCTGACTTTCCAGGCTCTGCAACTTTGGTCCTACATGGGTGTAGGAGAGAGCTCTCACACCTACCCTACAGCAAATGCAGGTGCAAGAGGCAGAGTCTTTGCTGCCTCTCACTTACACAGCGTGTAGCTCTATGTGTAGACAGGGGAGTGAGGTAAACAAATGTGTTTGCCCTGGTAGTGATTTATACTAAGGAATCTGCTTCAGTGGCTGCAGCTGAAAGGAAGGCTGCGGGTTATCTCTGCTTGAAGCCATTTAAAGATAAGGATAGCCTTTGGGTCCGGCTGAAGTGCAATTACATTTTGTCTGTCTGTTTCTCTGCTCTCCATTTTCTCATTGGGTGATTATTTTTTTTTCCTTTCACATCTCACCACAGTGGCACAGAGAAATATTTGTCCTATTTTTCAACTCATGGTTAGAAAGTATGGGGTATACTGGCTCCCTGTAACACATTGGCGACAGAGCCAAGCACTGCATAAATCTGGAATCCCAGGCCAGCTTTTAATACACAAATCTTTGTCGCACTTGGAAGGAGACCGCATTGCTGATACTGTCTCTGCTGCAGCATCAGTGGGGATTATGGATAGCCACAACCTCTGTCATTCACTCTGAGTATATGTGAAATGTGGCATAGAATAAGAAGAGTTACATGGAGGGAAGTTGCTTTGTCCCATAATTCTGATCTATATTGCTTCATTAAAATACAAGTAGCTGAAAATTAATGTTAAAAATGCATTTTCATGTTTCTAATATACATGCTGATTATTGCTGTGCTGATAAGATATTCACACTCTTTACCAGAAGATATAACTTCAGCAGCTGAAAGTTAAGAAGTCCAGGAATTTGTTATTTAAGGGTTTTTTTTTTCACTCAGTAACCCTATTCAATATTGCATCATGCTTATTTCATTCCTAAAGCTGAGAACAATCCTGCAATATGACTTTCTATTTTTCCCTCCCTCTTTGTGGCATTTCAGGATGATTTGAGACACACATATATATATTTCCCCTACCCAGGCATTTTATATAGTCTCTGCAATAAAAGCCATAAGACTTTCAAAATATTAAACCAAAAGACATTTTTGGAAAAAGAAGTTGACTTATGTCCTGTATTATATACTTTCACAATATTCAGCAGCAAGAAACTGACCTTTGATCATACTTCCAGATGAAATATTTTTGTTACTCTTTTTTTACCATATGAAGTATTAATTGAACAATGATGCTCGAAAAATGTGCATATGGAGACAGTTAGATCCACCCATGTTATTGTAAAGCGACTTGTTTGATGTTTCATATTGTTCAGCAGAAGAACATCATTAGAATATCCTGTCTGGCAAGAAAGGCTATCATGTTGAAAAGAAACCTTGGCCTCAGATTTTTTTTTTAATTTTCCCTTTATTTTCAATCTAAATCTGAAAGTCCCCAGATATGCTGCTGAACCGTGGATCAGGCTGGATTCAGAAAACTCTGTAGCTTCATAGGGACCAGACTGTCTGTGTCCAGAGGGCAAAGCAGGCTCTACTGCCTCTTCTCTCCAGGGCTCCCCCCATTCCTGCCCAGGGCCAGCTCTCCTCTATGGCATTAACCCTTGCTAATGATGCCGCAGCAGGGCTGGTCTCCACAGCCCTGCCCAGACCAATTAACAAATTGGTGAAGAAGAAATAGGCAGCAAATGATTATTGTATTGTGAATGCCTCAAAAAATTACAAATAGGGACGGTGCTGAGCTAGTATAAACAACACAGACCCGATGCACACTATGTCTGGATCTGATTGGCACTGGCTCACTGATACCATGCAGACATAGCTGAGATGCAGCAATATGGCCTTATGCATCCAGTAGAGAACATTTTGGCACTTCTGAAGTAGTGTAACAGGGTGGTGTAACACAGCATTTGTAAATGTCTCTTTCTAAGGGAGGTTACTGAAAGTCAGAAGGGAATTCTACCAATTTTATATAGAGGAGGAAGTCCCTTCCCATCACAGAATGACAAATTTGAATGTTCCAAACATCAGACAAGAAAAGATGCTGTTACTCCAGACATGCTGTGAATTGGTCAGGTTGCCTTGCTCTGCATCTGCCGCTCCATGATGATGGGCCAGCTCTGGGAAAGGTCATGTTGACCCCACAGGTAATACTGCTGTGAGTGATATAGGGATATGTGCCCGGCTTGCCTCCACCCTTGGAGGTTTCCCCACCTTATGAAGGGGGTAATGACTTCATTGCAATGCCTGTCCACCTGCTATTCTTTCTCAGAGCAGATCACATTACATAGATGCTTTGAATACCTTTAAGGCAGCAAGAAACTTCCACTCTGTTCACTTCTTAGCATATTTGCCCCACACTGGAAAAAGTAATAGAATTTTATGCTGTACAGTTTTAATTGTTTTGTTTGTTTGTTTCCTGATTATTCAATGTAATTTATAATAGATGTTTATATCATCTCCTCTATATGTTTATTAACCATTTTACCTGTAATGAACATTTTGCCAAGGTGAGTGAGCCACTGTCAATATTTTGGCAGAAGATAAGTCTTGTGGAAACACTCAGAGGAAACATTGATGAACACAGCACTATGCTCCACTTGCAAATCAGCTCGAATATTTTGGCATTGGCTTGCTGAGAACTGCACCCTGAATATGGAAAACACACCATGATTTGTTTTTCAAATGTGGAATCTCAAATTGAATTTTTTTTAAAGACAATTACTATTTTAATGTTATATTTCAATCTTTTTCACAAAGCAGGTTTCAAAAAAGAAAGAGGAGGGGGGGAGAGGCAAGGGAGGTTGAAGCCCACATTACAGCTTTTCCAAAAATTTTTATAGGCTTTGTGGATTATCTTCTATTACAATTACTGCACTTGGGAAGGATATCTTGGCTATAACTTATATAAATCCAATCTTTCACAGTTTAATAAACTGAGGGTAGTCACTGGGATGGCTCAAAAACATACTCACCAATGGTGTTTGACAGACATCTTAATATTTATCCAGTTCCCTTGGTACATTGGCCTGTGTACAGACCACATCCCAGCTTATAACATTTAGGCTAGTGCCTATTTTGGATGTGGTCAGGGCATATATTTATATGGTTTGCCTGAGAAACAGAGTACTTTTTAGAAAAAAGCAAGTTTCCAGATATGTATCTTTGCCACTGGCTGGCAATTGAGCCAATGCACGTGATATTGAAATGAAGTCTGATGATTTCTCAGGTTAATGAAGTGGAAAGGGTCCAAATTGCCCCAGTAAAAGCTTCTTGGCAGACATGGAAATGAAAAATCTGTGTTACCCTCTGCTGCAGTCAGTGTTGACTCAAGAAATGGCTAGAGTAGACTACTGCCTGGTACAGAAGCCCATGGATCACTGCAACCTGCCTTATCCTTCTAGGCCTAACAACCTTCTACTGTGGCCCTAAAAAAGAAGGTGTCTCCATTTGCAGGAGCAGCAACTGCCCTTGCCTCCAACCCCACCAACAGCAGAAAAAGAATCTGTTTTATCTGAGGATCCCTGTCATTTCCCCAAAGTTCAGCTTTCCTTCAAAACTGGGGGTAAGGGGCACTGCGCAGGAAGAAGGAAAGGAAAGTTGCCTCTGGAGACCTGATAGAGTTGATGGTGTGGGAGGCTGAATCCTAACGATCTGTCAGGGTCCTTTTTATGAGGAATAACGGAGAAGTGTTGAGCTGAGGGGAAGACTCCCAGTTGTCATCTCTAAGCAGGAGACTCCCAATCATCAGCCCTTGATTGTCCCATCCTATCTCAGAGATACTATCTCCCATCAGATTCCATCACCCCTTTCCACATAGAACATCTACTCTCCCTCCTGCAGATACTACCCACCCACCTCTCTCTCCCCTCTTTCCTGGACAAAATGCCACGTTTCTGCTGCCACGAAACTGAGTTGCTCCCTTTCTGGCATGGAAACCCTCAGACAACTCCATCTTATACACTTTACTCATAAGTCAATCAACCATGCATACAGTATACACATCATCCCCGATATTATTTTAGCCATAAACTTTCCATCTGTTTTATCAGGTTTTACAGATTTCAGCATTGACTGATACAATCCCTGAAGATTCAAAAGTCAGTGGGAGCTCTCAAGAGCTTAATGTTTCTGTTTCCCATATTATGTACTGAATTCTTGCATTCAGCCCTTCTTCCTTTTGTTTCTTCTGTTTTTGCTGGAATAGATTAGGAATTAAAAACTTTCTCATTTCAGACTAATTGTACTTAAATTTGACTTTGGTCTTTTCAGTCATCAGAAGAGCAGTGTGCAAATACACCTCATCTCACATTTATTCTGATCGGATGCAATATATAATGCATGTGGCTTATTTCATGTAGGTGAATCTGCAGTATCTTCTGCTGGATCTGACCCAATTTAAGTTTCCTATTTCCAAAGGTGCCAGAACAGCAGGGTTCTAATTCTCAGGTAAGACTACAAACCATGTAAGGAAAGTACTTTATTCCACTTCTCCTCCACCACAGATATGGAAACGCATAAAAATCTGCCTACACTTAAATGTATTTCAAAATTTTGTTAGACATAAAGTCACCCTTCTTTCCTTCTCCATCATTTTTGGTCAGACTAGAAACAAAGTCCTCCAACACTGATCACTGAAAAAAAATATTTTCATGCTTCTTTTCTTGCAAGTAGTCACTAGAAGTTTGTGACTTGCATGGTCAAGAAGTAACTGGCCAAGACAACTTGCTAATTTCAGGATACCTTTACTAGGCAAATCTCTGAATTTTTGAAAAAGAAATTATCCCTGAGAACTACATAAGGCACATTGCATCTCTCCTGACTCCTTTAAACTCTTTAAGCTCTTCTGGAACACACTTGTTGTTTAATAATGAAATATTTTTTTAATAATAGAAGGCTTCAGACATTGCTATGATACTCCGTTGTTACATACTGCAGATCCATTGTAACTAGTTGGACCATGGAGTTATAAAGCTTAAATACAGCTGACGAACTGTGCCCTAATTTTGTGTAGATTATGTTTTTAGAAGAGATAATGTTCAGCTGCTGGTTGTCTTTTAAAGCTGCGCTCAAACCTCAAAAACTAACAGTAAATAATAGTGCTCTCTATCATAATTTATTATTTTACGTATTCACAGAAGCAGATATATTTTTTCTAAAAGGCTAAGCAATAGTGGATGAGGATTAAGGCCTGTTAATTTGGCAAAAGCACCACATGTTTGAGATGCTGAGCTAGAGTATATGCAACTTTGCCTGTCAGTGGCAGAAAAACCAAGACTTGATGCTTATTAGAGCTCACAGTATTTTTGTTGATGATGATGAATAAAGAGGCTTCAATTCATATATAACACTGGGCTTGTGCAGCTCTCTGTATGCACCAAATTGATGGCAACAATGAGGCTGTTTTAGCTCTCAGCTTGAAGCAAGGATCTGTGACAAAACCAGCCAAAATGCCTGTTTGCCCAGGGAAAAGGACAGTAACTGGCACCAACCATAGAAGTAGTTCTCCTGGTCCTGGGTTTGTGACAGACCTATTTCCTCTTTAAATGGGGGGCATTGACTGGGAAGCTCTATTTCACAGTTCATGGTTAGAGGGTTCATTAGATCTTTGAGTAAGCAAATGGAAAATATTTGAATCAGAAGGAAATGAAGGGCAATAAAAAAGGAATCTCACCACACCTTTCATCTGAGTAGCTGCTCACAGTAGAACCATATATGAAGGAGACTCTCTTCCAAGTGAAAAATCCCATGTATTTCTTTCATAAAACCACCAATCCTTAATAAGGCCTTACCCTGGCCTTCTTCATTGCAGGAATAGATACAGGAGCATAAACTGAGGCGAAAGCAAACCATCTGGTGAGAAAGAAGGCATTTTGCCTCGGAAGACAGTATTAGCACTGTCTTTTGAAGGCAAACAAGGTTGCCAAGTTGCCAACAAGATCACAGGCCCATGACTTAACCATAGCTCTTGTCCCACACAGCCACACATGAAAGGCTGAAAGTCTTTATGTTTTTTAAGCTACAAACAATACTTTATAGCCTAAAATTACATTATTTTGCCATATGAATCACTTAGTTTCCTAAGTCTTCATCGTTACAATGGCACTGCTACTACAGCAGGGAATCAGACATACAGCTACTGCTGTTTTTAAACAGGAAATTAGCTCCCAGCTCCTCACCCATCACTTTAATAATTTGCTGGTTTTTGTTTTAGGATTTTCAATATAACTTTAGAATTAAAGAGATTGCTCTCTAATAAGTTGGTAGGTGACTGCACCACTTGACAGACATCAGTGTTAATGTACATGGTTAAATGTTTTACCTTCCATTCTGTAAACTTATCCCAGATCTTGGAACGTTTCCTCACTGCTGCCTAGATACTGTAACGATGATGGACTTTTTCCTTTGTAAAGATAGATTTCCCAATAAAAGTGGGGTTTTCTCCTCTTTTATAGTCGTCTTTAAAACATTCTTTGATGCAAAATATTGCCGACACTACACATCATCTCAGTAAATGGTTCTTGTTCTGAGACTTCTTTGAAGACTCTCAGTGGCCTCTTTTGATATTAAAGTATGCCACTAGGACTATTAAATTACTGTCCCACCTGTTTCCTATACTGTGTTATGTACCCTGAAAGCTCTGCCAGAAACATGAACAAGGTTACTGTGCTATCAATAAAAGGTCTTGAAATGATATGGCAACGCATCCACAGATTTTGTTTTGATATGTTTACAGATGCCTTTTTCTATGCTATTATTAGAGGGGGTTTTGTTTAGTAAACTAGAAGGGTAGGAGAGCTGCATGTATCTGCATGTTACAAACAGTGAAAATATACAAATATGAAAGTTGCAGCACTTCTCTATAGCCATGCTTTGTTCTAGGTGAATGGTAAGCCTTCTCAAGTATGGCAGGGCAGCTTGTTATAGCCATCATGGACAAATTGTTTTCATCAACATAATTTCAGGGGCAAATGGTTATTCCCTGTGTTAATCACCAAGTTCTGCCAAGTATTATCTGGCTGGGTCCCAAATTGCATAATTAGACCTCTGACCATCCATGAATTCTAATCCACAAAGTGGTGAACATGATAACATCTAATCATGATACCAAACAGTATTTTCAGTCAAGTATTCATAAACTAGTTTCCATTCTGCAAAGAAGAGAGAGCAGAGACAAGCTTTACTTTTACTGAGATAAACCTGTTTTCTGGAAAAGCTAAAGAACCTTTCCTTTTTAGCTCTCTGATGCTTTGCCTTTCAGAGAGTTGCTCATCTTCTCCAAAGATTTTCCCAATGTAGTTTGAATAGGCCAAATTTTGCTACTGATCTCATTATGCAATTCTTCAGCTGAGAACAAGTTTGTGCCTCTCTAAACATGAACAGAATCTGTCCCAAAATTATGTCTGGGGGCAAAAACCCTCAAACAACCTGAATGTCAAAAGGAACCAGAATAAGTACTGCCGTTGCCATAGTAACACATTAACTGTAAAGACATGTCTAGCCCTCTAAAAGCCTAAATGCATCCATATGCAACAGCTTACACATACATATGTGATTTAAAGGATTCTTGGTATTTTTCTTGGTATAATTACATGTCTGCAATTGGAGATTTTTTAGTGTTTAGTTTCACTAACGAAAACCAAACATGCTAGGAAATGGCACATAAATTGCCTTCACCACATGATACCACTAAGAGTATAACTAGGTCCTAATTTAGGTCACATAAGGTAAAAGGAAGATAGGAGTGTCATCTCATGAGCTTTCCTGCAAATATTTTGACTACAGCAGAGAGAGCCTGGGAAAATCTGTTTGGTGAACATGCAAAATATTGTAGCAGATAAAGCTTGCCAGGCTCAAGAACTTAGGGAATCAACAGTTATCTCCAGAGAAAGCAGGAGAGAGGATAACTCTTAATCAGAAACCAAGGATGGGAGACAGAGCAAGAAGAAAAAAAGCACACAATACTCTGATCTAACACACTGGCTGGTCCCTCCATGAGTCATATTTCAGAGGACTAACAATGGAGTTAATCTACCTGACACCTTCTTTAAAGACAGAATGTCAGTGGCCCATATACAAATATACATATTTGTTATGAAGGCATCTAATTTTTAAACAACCGAAAAGAGAGGTTACTGGGAAAATCAAATGCTTTTTTCCTACAAAGCAAAAACAGTCTGTAAAAGCTTTATTTCACAGGAAGCTCTAATCTTCATCCAAAACAAGTATTTTCTATATTTATTCTTTTCTGGGTCAGGAGTAGATTCTCTGAACTTTTCCACAGCTGAGAATAAATGGGAGTAGATGCTACTTTCATTTTCTCATAACTTTTCTAAATGCTTGATGCTCTGTAGTTCTCATTACACAGCTCAAGTCCTTTCCATTTGATTCAGCATGGCCTGTGAGCCTGGATTCACTTAATGGTAATTACACAAGTGGTCGGAGTGCTCAGTCAGCACAAATAGGCAGCAGACTCGTGGCAACCTGGAGGCATGCGGCATATGGAAATGCAGACTTGGCACACAGCACCACAGCAGGCACTCCAGTGTTGTGGAGATAGAGAAAAAGTGGTTTGTGTTCCATGCCTGCAGTAGGATACACTCTCATGCCACCTGCCCTCATTGTCGTCAGTAAACTCCATTTGCTGTGCTTCACAGCATATTGATCTCCCATCTCGGTCCAAACTTATTCTCTCCTTCGCTACAAAAGTTCTGCATATTAGCTTATTCCCTCTGTCAATGCTATTTCTACATATGCTTCTTCTTCTTCCTCCATCCTTCTTTTATTCACTTCTCATCTGCTTCCTTCTTTTATTAATTTCTCACCTGCTCCCTTCTGCAGCACTTGCCCTCTTCCCAGTTCTCCCCTTGTACACAGGCTCTCTGGAAGGGGATGAGTCCAAAGCAAGCTGGCCACAACTCAGCTGGCACCAAACCTGGGCCCAAAACTCTATAGCTGTCCCCCAGACCCTGTGCTCCTATAAACACATCCCTTTCTTACAGCACTTCCTAAGAGTATTGTTTTCCAGAGTCACCTGTAGATGCAGATTTCAAAATCTTCATCTTATATATCTATTAGATGGATGTATTGAACTTGAAAATAAAGTTGATTAACTAGTTCTTAATTTGCTGTAGAGTTTTCAAAGATACACAACAGAATATCATACAAAATGTCATGCATACCTTCCAAAGAGTATTTTGGCATGTGTTTGCATCCTTCTCATACTGATCAAAGACTTTGTGTGCTTTGGCCTTTGCCTGTCTGCATGTGTTGATGCTGTGTTGTGATTGAATTCCCATTCACAGGTAAACTGTACAAGTTCACTGTAATTACTTTCCTCTGAGTCCTACTTTTGGGGCTCAAAAGCAGCTGAAAATCTTTAATATTTTCTTCAGTGGTAGCTGTAGGAGTGTCTGACAGCTTGTCAGTTTCCCCAAAGCTTGAATATGTGCACTATAGTGTAGATTTTCCACTATTTCTTCAAAGCTGGGGAGAGGGAGGCTGGACGTTCTGATGTGTTTGTCTGTGTTTCTTCTGCTGCCTGTTGACCTGCATTGCCCCACATAACAACCCTGCTCAGCTTTGGTCACATTTGGAGAGTAGGTAGTGCACCTGGATTTTTCAAGAAACTCTTCTCTGAGCTGGCTTACAAGTGTTTTCAAGATTGATTCCTCTTCCCAGTGACTTGGATATGATTACTCAAGTACTTGTATATATGATGCAGTGTTGGACACTTGTTTTTTCTTAAGGGTCAAGTATTCTTAGGCAGTGGGTAAGGCTTCCTCCTGCTGTCTGGACATTATGGCAACATGATAGATATGAGCACTTGTAAATCTGCTTGTGTAGTCTGTTTTTTGGAGTTTCCTGCTAGCCACTGTGCAGAAATTGCCCTATATTGATGTTTCCACACACATGCTGATTTTATCATGCTGCAAGTCTAATTTTCCTTTCTTGCCACCATATTTTCATGCCACAGGGCTAATTGGATAAAATAACCAATTTTTCAGTTCCTCCCTGTTTGTAAGCTCTGGCACTGCCAGTATCAGTAGCTTGTAGCGAGGGTGTTTTGGGCATTTGGGACTGACTTCTGAACAATGTTCTCCTAACAGTTGCTTTTTCATATAATTTCTTCTGCTTGAAGGATTCCAGTACCATTTTTATTCCGTAAACACCATTGTAGAAAATAGTACTGTTCTAGTCTGGACATGCCTGTTGCACTCTGGGGAATATTTTATATCTTAGTGCTGATTTCTCCCAGGCCTATGTCCTCATTTTTGTGTTCTCATCTTCCTTTGCTTCTGGTCCTGATTTATTTTAAAAACTATTTGTTTTTTCTACTTTGCACTGCACTCCTGCCAGCTACAAGTAAAACCCCACTTTCTGAAACCCATATCACCCCTCAGCATCCTGCATTTTTCTCCTTTTGTGAGCTTTGACACTGTTACTGTAGCCAAAGTTACATGATCAAAAAGCAAAACATTTATCAATATCACCCTTTAAAAAACTTGTAGGTGTTAGTTTTTGTTTCATTTGCTCTGAACTGTTGTTTTGTTTCCATGTGTTTTTTCTTGCAATTTCATGCTTTTTCTGTGCTACTTGATGAATCCCAACCAGATCCATGGCTGGACTTTAAATGTGTTTTGTTCACAGACCTATCTCCACATCCAGTGGTCAGTTTCCAATGCCTCTTTGAGTTTCCACGTCTTTTGTCCCTGTCTTCATAAATTAATTCCACTTTCACTGTTTGATAATTTCGTAAGACAGGTCTCAGCCATTTAGCTTAGGGTGGCTGTTCTCTTGCTTGTTCAGTTTTTTGACCTTTAGTGTCTAATGACATTTTTAATTTCTTACACATTTTTTGCAAATCTTATGGATTTCCCATGGCTTCTCTAACATCTCTTGTCCACTACACATAATCCTGTCAGTGTTCATAATTTCATTTTGTTTCTTTTCTAAGTCTGTGTCAGAAATTCAGAATTCTTCCATCAGGATCTAAAAAATATCCAATTTATAAACTACAGTCCTTCATGAGATTTGGTTGTGGATTTGTGATGTTACCATGACAACCATTTCTCTCATTTATTTCATAAACGTTCTTCTGTGACATTCTGCTATCCATTCATTTCCACAGCATTTCTACATTCTAATTTTATGAAACTGCTGAGTTTGTATGCTTCTCATGCTGCACTCATTTTTCAAGAATACAGGGATGACATAAGCCAAAGTAAAATACTCAGGGTTTACGTCTCCTCTTACATACACCACTACTTATTCCCAAATCCCTGTTCTAAGTAGTAGTAGTTTTAAATAATTAGTCCTTTGGAAAAATATAAGTAAGATGTTCTAGGTGTTGAGGAATACACCTGGTGCAGGTAGATTGGTTTGCAAGCTGCAGATTGAGATGCAGATTGAACTCCGTGTGGCAGTCCAAGTCAAGAGGCTGTGAACTGCCAATATTTTGGATAATAAAGGGCACAAAGATGGGTAGTGCCAGCCAGGTGAATTAAAAGTGTTCATCTTGCCTCTTTCAGGGTTCTCTGTATAGAGAGAGGCTCGCCTTCTTATTTAGTATCATACTTAAGTTCCTCCTAATGAAAGGCTGATGGATCATAACTACCCAGAAAGGGTTTAAAGCTAATGTTGAACGATCAAAGGCAAAATGCCTCATTGCGTCTCATATCCCACACAAAACCTCCTCTTGTAGGACCACAAGGCATTGAGGGTTGTGCAGTCACCATACCTGTAAAGACAAAAACATACAAAGCGTGATTTTTATGGAGGTTGTTCTTGTGCAACTCACCCACTTGGCATGTAAAAGGAGGACACAACCCAGGCTGCTCCCAGACTTTACTTACCAGCACCCTCAACCTGATGCTGCAGTAACTGCTGCTTACCCAAGCAAGGACTGCTATAGCAGTCCTCTGGCTATTTTAAACTAAATAGCCTTGAAGAGACAATATTTGAGATGAGAAAAGATAGTCCAAGATGAGAACGGTTTTGTTGTCACCAGGCCTGTGTGAAAGAGGAAAAGAATTTAGTCATGAAATACTCTTGAGCTTTCACCTTGGAAGCAACCCATTCTGTCCTGAGTCATCTGAACTTGCCTGATTTGATGCTTTTCTTCAAAAACGGCCCTAATAATGAGAGACATCATGATGGAAGACAGTATCTGTAGAGGGTTGGTGTGTTTTAAATAGCTGCTTTAGAAGGAAAAAAAATCCAGCCTGGAGATGGTGTGATTTTATTTAATGTTTTCAAAATAGTTTTAAGACTTTTTGATCTAGATATTTTTCTTCTTTTTGTTTTTCTTTTTCCTTCTAGCTGTACAAGTGTCTTATGATTTTTGGCAGGTGTTCTGGGCTTGTTTTTTAGCACAAACTCTAGACAATGAGCTTGTGAGTTCAGAACCATTTGCTTGTCTTTGCTGGGATCTCTGGCTTGCACCTCGTTCCAGCACTACTTTTGGTGCCATACAGAACTTGCTGGCTAGTTTGAAATGATGACACAGAACACACTGTGTGCTTAGGGGAGAGTCATTCCAACTGTCCAGGCAGGAAAATTAGGCTGAAAAATTGACAAAACCAGATCTAACCTGCAGCTGAATGCTCGTGGCCAGATCTTTGGATAGATTAAATCATCATTAGGTCATTCATGTTAATGGAAGAATGTGCTGATTGACCCACTGAAGATTTTAACTGGCCTGTGTATGTGACTGTTGAAATGAAGAGGACTTTCCAATGAGTGATGTGATTTTGAGTCACTTGTTTAGTACATTTTTTCTTTTATTCCATTTTTACTGTCTGTCCTTTACTTACCAGCACACAGTTGCCCCCACCCTTGGCCCACTCAAAACAGATCTTCTTCACAGTGCTTGATTAACCTCTGAAAGTCACTGCTGTAAGATACTACTGAGTCTTCTAGAACTAATATGGTTTCAGTATTATAACCAGCCAGAACGAAAATACTCTGTAGTACTCTGTACTTCAGGGAACAGCAATGGAGCATTGAGCAGGCTTTTCTGCCTGCTGCATTTGAAATTTATTTCTGTCTAAAGATTTTGCTATGATTCAGCCTGCCACAGAAATTTTTATATTTCTATATTTTGATACGTTTATACAATGTGCCTTTGCCAACTAAGTAGCAGAACAGTATTCAGTCTTTATGTAAAGACTTTTTATTCATATATCAAAATACTTTCCATATAAAATATATGAATATAGAAGTAAAGACTTAAAGGAAAAACTCAATCCTTTTGGTGTTACAGATCACCAAAATAAAATACAGGTTTCTTAAACTAATGTAATTACTTTTTCAATTTGTCACGCTTGAAGACTGACTTGCAAAATTCATGTGTATTCTTAATTAACTTTGCTGTGAAAAATCAAACTCAATCTAAGACAGAAATTTTTCAAGAATAATTAATAGTCTTACATACTGCTAATGGTAATTAATACATTATTACATACCTGGAATGTATTTTGGAAACATGAATAGTTCCAACAGAAAGGTCTAGTGAGGGAATAGTAAGAGGTCTCGTTGAGAAAATTGTATGTTAGACTAACAGGCTTTTTTCCAAGAGTGGTTGGAGGGACTTTAGAAAGTAAAACCAGGGGTTAGTAGACTTTTGGGAGTCTACAGACTACTGGTAATAAAGCCACAAGCTGTAACTAAGAACAATCAGTCTGTCAGTCGTACCATTATATTTGCTATACAGCAAAATGCAGTTCCACTGAAAAATGTGTAAGGATCTGCAAATCAAACAGGACTGAAAGGTCCTGCTCTAAACAGACAGTATGTTCCTGCTCTACAACTGGCACAGAACTTGAAAGAGCCCTTATTCAAAATCCAAAACATGGTTGCCAAATGCTCTATGAGTTTGAAAATGTAACTGAAGAAATTTGTGTCAGAAGACCCCCTGAAGGTTACAGAGTACAAAGAAAGAAGCAGTCAGCTTTAACCGGTGGAGGCAGAGAAGTTGTGCTGGTGAGTAGCAGCTCATGGCTGTCCTGTTCTTGTGCTCCTTTCTTTAGGCATACCCTGGATGGCACTGCCAGGGATGGGGTACTGGAAAAGAAAGATTTCTGGTCTGCCCTGATAGAACTGTTCCTATACTGCCCGTCTTCATGAGCGGGCACAGCCACTGTAGAGTCTTATTGCACAGGAAGCCGTATCACTAGTTGCCCGCTCTGGGTGTTGGGTTCTGGTCTGCTTTTTTGTAACATCATGTCCTATCCCTTTTATTTCAAAGACCGGAGAACCAATCAGTGTTGTCTGCTTGTGGATCCGTAAGATCTTTTTGACTCTGTTAATTTCAGAGAGCCTGAAAAGTTGGATAAAAGGAACAATTCTGGTGAAGAGTTTTCAAATGATTCTGCATGCAGTGTCTACCAAATCAGGAAAGCTGACTGCAGGCCCCTCAGAAAAATATGCTTGGCCTCTGAAAATAGATCTTTATAGAGGTGACAACTGATGCTCTCATCTGAGGTAATCCCTTTTGTCACTGAAGCTGTTCCTCCACATTGGGCAATAAGTCAGAAAGTCACTGTCTCTGGACTATTTGCTGAGCTTTAGTCTAGACTCAGAATCAAATGTCTCTAGTTTCTGCGCAGCTCTCATAAAAGTAATTTCCTAGAACAATAAATAACTAGTCCAGGGTCTCAGATACTTTAAAAGCTACATTTATTGTTACAGTTGGACAAATACAGCACATTTTTAATGTAAATAACCCTATAAAGTTTTAAATGGTGCACGGGTCAATCTCACACTCTTTAACATTCATTTCTTTGGAAACATAAAAGTGATGGAGTTCTAGCAGCACTTACGTTTGTGGGAACAAATTTTTGATGTCATATTACTAACATATTAGGGTTCATGAAAACTAGACTTCATATGTAACTACTCAGATCAGAAGGGCTTTTGGTTCACATCCTACTCCAACTCTACATTTGTTTGTACATCCCAACCATACCCAGAACTGTAAAAATCTTGCGTTACCCCAAAGTACACATAACTACCTAATAAGAACTTCAAAGCTTTAGGAAATTTCAAAAAATACCACTTAAAGGACTTAGATATGTAAAGATTGGCTAAGACACTTAGTCTAAAGTGTGTAGATTCTAAAAACCTTCAGTAGGTGTTTATGTATTAAAGTCTGTCTGTGCTCAGGCTTCTGATATAAAGCACCACAGGTGCCCAGAAAGCTACCTGCCGAATTAATAACTGGTCTCTGAAAGAAAAAGAGTGACTCTCCTCTGGTTTTCTGAAGTATAGCCTCACACACCAGTCTTCTAGAGACCACAATTCATTACAGAATCAAAAGCAGAAAATATCAACCCACCAAAGGAAGGACTTAAGGCTTGCTGCTGCCTGACTGCCTTTTTATGGGTTTTTTTATTGATTGATTTTTTATTTATTTTCTTGACCTGAAGCTCCCAATTCTGGGCAATATGTGAAGAGTTCCAGCACCTAGCTTTAACTGCAGGTTCTGCTTGAGGGTACTCTTGTATCACATGCCATAGCCCCCATGCTTCTTTATGGGCTTGAATCTCTGTACTTTCTGCATCTTGGGGAGCTAAGTGCCTGTGTTCATCCAAGACTCCTGCAAAGTGTCTTTCTGAATCTTTAGCACCTCATTATTCTGGAATATATGATTAGCAACCTTGCCTCTATTTGGTACTCACAAATAGATCTAAGAGATCATCTTCCTACCTCACAGAGTTTTTTCACTTCTTCATTATTTTAGCCTTTTAGGAGTTCAGCTGGATTAATCTGAAAAATAAAGAAGGAATCTACTTTCACTGAATACAGAAACAAAGTTCTCTTCACTGTATGTGAGTAACCATTTTATCAAACAGTTGTGGGGAAAAAATAAGGACTAAGCTATGAACACATTTAAAGAGCAAAGTGAATGAGGCGTACACATGAATTGCAATGGGTTGTAAGGATCAAAGTGCAGTTTTTGTAATGTCTTCTAAATGTGCTGCAGACATTCTTAGCTGCCTGCAAACATCAGATAAGAGCCTACATAAGGATGGTGAAAAGAAGAATAATAGCCACATTTAGAGGATTTGCATGCCTAGATTAATAACTCACAGCTAGAAGTTGATCTGTAAGCAAGCAATATTTAGTAGGTGTGAGAAAGAAATTCCAATCATGTCTTGAACTGGAACATAGTTCAAATCCATGAAAAGAAATCAATGACTCAGTACCATCAGCTTAGAAAAGAAATGTAATGAAGCACTGAAGTTCAAAGAAATCTCTAGGCCATATTGAAGAGATCAGACAGAGCCAGAAAGAGGTAATACAGCTTGAAGGAACTTCATTGTTAACAGGTGAGCCACAGCTACCATCTGACATTCTGAAGATAAGCAGTAAAGTAGCAGCCATTCTCTCCAAACTGAGAATAAATATATGTTTTTGTTCAATTTGGAGTGGTACCATAATTAAATAACATTGAATTCAAATAGATCCTAAAGGTACTTACAGATGGATTTACCACATATAACACATACTCTGAACACATAGTTCAGAATAACTATACAAAAATGACTGCTTACAGGAAGAAAAGTCTGCATTAAAGCCAGGAAAACTATCAGATGTGCCACAATAGTAGAAAGACAATAGAGTTCTTGTTATTCAACCATGTACTTAATTTGCAGAAGACTTGTAAAAGAAATAAATAAGCATTAACTTTTCCATTCAGTTGAAGTATAAACTCTGGCACAGATGGGTTTGTCTAGTTTCTCTCATCAGCAATTCTGTCCCCCTTGAGATCCATGGCTTATCACAAGCTCAATGCAACAGGGTTTTTTTGCAGGAGCTCCTTAGTAAATTACCAGCAGGAAAAACACTGATTTTACCCTGGTTATTCAATGGTTGTCATGAACCATGAACTGCTCTGGGACATGCAAGCTAATATTACCTTCCCTAATCTCATTTGGCCTCAGCATGAGGCACCTCAGCCAACAGCTATTCTTTTCTGTCAGGAAGAGATTGATTGAAATGACAAATTGCAAATAAAAGTTTAAAGATTTTTCCTTTTAAATGGGACCAAACCAAGCACTGTGGGGAGATTTTTCCCTTTGATCTATTGGAATAGTCATTGGAAAGAAAAAGCACAATACTCCGAACTCAACATGTTGCTCCAAATCACCATAACAGTATAAGAAGATATTGGCAGAATCTGTTTTGCTCCTGTAAAACAACATCCAAAGAGTGAAATCTTGACAATACTTGTTTACATTTTTCAGTAGAAATTTGATTTGCCAAAAATTGCACTACAGAAGAAAATGCCTCAGTAACTGAAAATTTAGGCTTGGGTTCATTTAATGATTTCTCCTGTCCTTCAGATGCCATTTTTAATTACCTCCATTCCTTATATTTTTACTTAATTTCTAAGAATATTTTACAATTCTATTCATTTTACTGGCTAGGGTAAGGAACAAAGAAAGCCACGGAGGGCAATGAATCTAAGGGGACATTAAATTTGCTCATTGATTTTCTGCAAATGCGTCAGTCTCCAAGTCTTTTGCCACACTGAAGATGGCTGGCTGTCTGCAAGCTTCCTCAAAATAAGACTGGAAAATCAACTGGCAAGAAGCAGGAGAGGGGATGATGAGTGATAAAAGGCTCAGAGGTTGTAAGGTAGATGGCTTACATTTTTACAAAATGCAGTCTGGCTTAAAGGCAGCCTTGCTTGGAAATACAGAGTATAGGAAGAGATGTCTTTATCCTCACACACACACAGACACCCCTCTACATATGTACAAAACTAGGTTTTCATACCAAAGCACATCAGCATTCAGCTCTGATAGCAACGGGGTGAAGCAAACCTTGGACTTCTCCTCACAGGGCTTGCAAATCATTTGGAGGCCAGCATTAAAGAGAACTTTGTTAAGCACAGTATGCTAAGAAAGCATTGCCACTAGATGAGAGCATGATACAGCTACAGTGAGCCATTTGAATCAGGTATCACTTTTTCCATGTGCAATGCAAGATTTTCCAAGTCAATGTCTGGAATTCAAACCCAAACACGTCTGAATCTCAGATGAGACTTTTATCTGGAGGAAAAATACTCCAATGAGAAAAGTTTTCAAACTAAGAAGAGGGCAGACATAAAAATCAGTAATGATTTACCTTCAGTCTCAATTCCACATTGGCTTATTTGCCAGGATGGCAGAGCCTGCAGTGTATCAGTGCAAGCTCTCCTCAACAAAATGACAAAAAAAAGGACAAATATGCCATGAAAATATTGAACACACAAAATTCTTTTAGCACCTGTGCCTGTTCTTTTGCAGCTTTCTGTGGCTGAATTCCATAAAGAATACGGAGTGCTGTTGGCCCTGATCATCATAAGCTCTAAAACCTGACAGTTGACTGGCTTCGTTACAGGACCTCAGTGTTTGGAAGGTGATCAGCACAGCACAGAACACACGCTAGAGTTCAACCTGCTAAAACAGCCTCAAAGAGTTCGAGAGAATTTCCCAGCGAGGGACTGCAGCACGGAAAACTCTCCCATAGAGAGCTTAGGCATTTGGTCAGGAGATACTAGCAGAGAGAGAGGTCACTGTATTCCTCAGTCTTGCTGTAAGTTTGTTGCAAGGCTTGTTAAGGAAACAGAAAAGGTTGCATAGGTTTTGCTGAGGTTTTTGCAGCATTTGTCTTTTTCCATAATAAATTGGAAGGAGGCTTTCAAAAAAAATCAAGTGTTCTTTTCTCCTCTACAAAGTTGTAAAAAGACTGCATGGACAAAGGAAAAGTCCAAAGTCAACAGAAGGTAGAATGAAATGAGAATGAGCTGAAAAATGATTCCCAAATTCCATCTGCAAGCTGAAATTGTACAATACCTCAACCTCCTGCTTTCTTGATGTTTGAGATCTTGTAGATAAGAATAAGGGTAAGAGCTTAGTTAAGTGGGGTAAAGCTCCTTCATGTTCTCCACTGTATGAGTGTAAAGGGAAGAGGCTTCTCCTTGGAGCCAGTTACTGATTCCAGACAGCAGGGTTCATTCTTTGGCACCCATCCAGAGTATGTCAACCAAACAAGTTAAAAGAGAGAAAAATCTAATGCTGTCTTCTAGAGGACAAAAGGCTTTTCTTGGAAACATAGCAAGGCAAAGGCCACCTGGGGCACCACAAACAGACCCAGTCCCATTAATGTTCCCCAGTTTCCAGAAGATAAATCATTCTGTGGCTATAATCACACCTCCCCACTTCAGGGATCTTAGATGCCAAAATTAGTAGTCTAAGGACTTCCTAGGTGGTGTTTGCAGTTGATGAGAAAAGAGGGCATAAAATGAGCTCCCTCTCTGCTGCCTTTCTCTGGCAGACCTTTCACCTTTCTCCATTGACTACAGAAGGATCATAGATGATGAGTTCATTGATTTCTATCAAGCTTAGACAAGCTTCTCTTCTCCTGCTACTCTGTGCAATGAAGACTGAAAGAAATTCCAGCTGAGAGAGTGAAATGAATATGCAGTTTCATAAACATTTCCACACACTTAACACCTTCTTTCTTCCCCACTCCTCAGTTTCTCAAGGGTACTATGGAAGTTGTTTTTTTAAGGAAAACATATAAATTTTCTCTTCCAGCAGACTGTCCTGACTTAACACCTTCTTCTGCAGGCTCTGGGAGGGGAAATGCAGAGATTTCTCAAAATGTCACTTTTTCTGACTGAAGAACTTTTGCTCACAGCTGAGCACAGCTGTTGCCCACAGGACTGCTGTATGCGAGATTCTATAAACAATTTCAGGTTGCAGTAAACTGTGAGTCTTATTATTTGATAAATCATTTTAAAACATGTAATGCATAGCTTTACTGTAATGCATAAATACAAGGGTTGGAATTAGAGCAGAATTTTCAAACTTTGTTCTGCATTTTCTGCCTGTTAACAGTCCTTGCTTTGCTTTAGTGTTCATTTCATTTGGAATAGAAAGTTCTGTATCCTGATTTTTAGCCCCAAATTCACAGTTGACAGTTCTTTCTCCCCCAGATCACTTAAAATCCCCATCAGATTAGTTTAAAATCAAGATACTTTAAAAAAAATAACATCACATTATCTTTTCATCTGTGTTCCTAATTTCCAAGCACTTAATGAGCCTTTCTCAGTTGGAATAGGTGGCAATTTCCCAAGTATGTTCTATGCTGGCTGTACTCCCAGGTGTCTGGGGTGTTAGGATTCAGAAAGACTCAGCAAGGACAAGTTAATGGATAGGAATATAATGAGATAAAGAAAAAGGGTTTCTAGCATGCTGTAGACTATCTGTTGGATACAACACATTCTACACATTTCATATGACAAAAGATAAAACAGATCTGAGTTTCTGAAAGCTGTTACATGTTTAGGACAACATCAGACTTTTTATGATCAGTATCTGTTGGTATTGAAAAAGATGGTGCATAAAAGGAAAAACAAATTTCAAAACCAAAGGGCTGCTGAGGGAATTTGATAGCAAATCTCTTTGAAGTTTGATTTTTTTTCAGGGATCCCTCCTTGGTGAGATGAATAAGGGCTGATAACATTAAAAAATGCCTGGCTAGCTAATGTCATCTCTTGTTATGTCATTCAAGCATCAAAGAATGTTCTCTGAGACATCCTAGAAAAAAATGAAGAATATAAATCATTCTTTGTCATCCTTGTAGTGCACTGTATATCTCATTTCTGAAGATGAAACTGCTAGATGCTTTACCCAAATTCACTGACTGATTTTCAACAATCTGGTATACAGAGGAAGAGCCTCAGAGAAGATCCTGGTACAGAAGAACAGCTGCAAGTGTAAGTGCAAGTCTAAGATCTGTAGATCTTAGAGATTTCTATCAATCACATTATTACTTAGTGTATTCGAGAACTTAGCCTCTTTGATAAGTATCAAGGCAAGTTGGTAGCAGCTTGCATGTAGAATTGAAAAGCAACCAGTCATTTGGCAGTGAAATGTTCAGACCACCTGAGAATGGGTCTTAAAAAGCTTTGTTGCATTTATACTTAAGGTAAAACTGAATAGGAAGAATACAGCACATCTTTTCCAATATTGTAACAGATGCCTATGAGGCATTTCCAATGTTTAGAAAGACAGCCTAAAGTTATATGAAAGTAAGTAAAAATGAGTTCTTTTAAGACAGTTAGCATCCTCTTTTTTTTCATCTTTCTTTTCAAGTTGGTGCTTTCAAAGTCTCAGTAGTTTCACTGCCAGGGACCTGAGAACATCTCCTCCATCCTGAGTGTTTGGCATCCTGGGCTCAGAGATGTCCAGCCTTAAACCAGTGCTGTAAGAAGCTGCAGTGGGGGCCTGCCCCTCTTTCAGCTGGTGCTTGTTCAAGGGCTCAGGCTCTTGCTCTCTGCCTGAGCCACATTGCTGGTTCACCAGTGCCCACTCTTGTACCTCCCTGATTTTGGCCCTGATCCTTACCCACTGTCCTGACTTTCTGGCTTGACCTTGAAGCTGTCCCATCCCTATGGACTTTCCTGGTGATTTGGACTGCCAGGTGAAGCTGGTCATAATTGCGCACCTACTCTATGCGATAGGAGATGAGCTGGGAGCCAAGAGTCACACCAAGGCAGACAGAGACGGTGACTGTACCTACACAGGCACAGATCCACAGCAGTCAAACAAAAGGAACAGAGCAGGTCTGGTATTGGCAAGATCTAATACTCAGCATCTTTTTTTTTTACTTCAAACATGACTAGCATTGCCTTCTGGCTTCCTCTATGGCAAGGAAATACAACTTCTAATGGATGATGCTGACCAAAAGAGAAGTTTGCAACATGTAAAATCTCATCTATATGCAGCACTGGTTCTTAGATCAGGTCATTGTACAGACTTTTGACCTGCTGGACTCCTTTAACTTTCACATGAGAACATGTCTTGTGGAGCGGCAAAAATAATCGTGATAATTTACAAAAGACACAGACATTGCATCATTTCCTATTGGGGTCAGAGTTAGCCATAATGATTCATGGTTAATATGAAGCCATAGAAACTCAGAGAGACACATATGCTATATGAGATATGGCAGCCAACTTGGTAGCAGGACAGACTGTTTGGAAAATTCCATATTATTTCTTTCTCCCACATGAAGCCCCCAGTGTAACAGACTGATGTTTAAGATGTCTGTCCTAGACACATAAAACTATATCAGAAGAGATGTAGATGCTTCAGGTCTCTCTCTTTGTATGACTACTGGTTTCCAAGGTAGTTGCCTTCCCCTGGAATTATAAAGGCATTATAAAGCCATTTGTCTGTGACACAGAGCAGAAAGTGCATGCTGAAGCTACTTTCTGCATGTTTATTCCCATAAACACATTCACATCCTCATTCCAGTAATTTTACTTCACTTGGGACACTTCTGAAGTGCCCTGGAAAACACTAGAGCCCTCTTTTTACACTCTCAGTTAGAACTGGGCCCAATAGCAGATACTTTTCCACTGGGATGAAGCAATTCTTCCTTGTCCCAACACAAGACTTTCTACTAAATGGCCAAAAGTACCCTCTGTCATTAGAAAAATACCATACAACTGTTCTGTAGTACTCTACAGTGCTCTTTCTGGGCCTCAATATAAAACTGGAAAATATCTTTGAGTTTAACCTTAGAAGAATTTTATAAAAATATAAATCACAAGGACAGCATTTCTCTACTCCACTTCTTTTCATATTGAATGTTTACGATCCACACAGGATAAAGAGCTGCATCTACATACTCAATAGAAAGACGTTTCAGTCACTGTCTGGCTTCCATAGACCTTTTAGTGTTGAGAGCATGTTTTCTTTCTGCGGAATGAAAAGAACAACCTAAAATGTCAGCTTGATAAGCAGAGTGAAAGAGATTGTTACCTGTGTTATTTTTATACATATGTATCTATGCTAAATTAGCTCTGGTAGACTAAAATCCAATTTTGCTCTTGGCATATCATCATTTCCCTATCTGCAGCATGTGCAGGATTGAGTCTTTTTGTAAAATAACAAGAAGAGTCAAAAAAGCTGCAACAGTCTTTGCCCATCAGTGTTATTTCATTATTAACTTGGCCCTGTCTGATCTTTACAGCTATAGTGTTGAGATTGATTCTTTTGTCATCCTTTATTTACTTCCCCAACAGTAGTTACTCATTACCAGAAATTACATATTGTGGGCAGATGAAGAATCCAGATATTATTGTGGATTTTATTTTGCCAGGACGGATATCTGATTTTACCTTTTGCTCCTTTCCTTGTTTGTTTGAAAGCCCTTCTGATACCCTTTCTTGCAGGTATTACGACTTTGCAACAGCAATTTCATGCACAATGCCAGCTTCTGGGGTCAGCTGAAAAGAAGCTGAATGCTATGAGACAAGGCCATCTCTGAAAAAAACAGATGTATAGCTGAACTCTCTGCTTAAACAGTTCAGGAGCAGCCATTTTAGGAGCTGATCTTGTTCAGATTATAATTAGGAGAGAATTTTACTGCTAATTTTTGGGAAGAAAAATTATCCCTGTACAGCCTAGTTTCAGAACTTGGGAAATTTACTTTCTGATTTAAAGATGTTTCAGAGGAGCCTTATTATGAAGGATGGGCATAGAGGAACTTCTTCAATAATCTTATTAATCTCTAATTCTGTTCTTTCTTTCATGGGCTCTGCAACAGCACGATACATCAGTTTTCTGTCACAGAGCATCCATATCTGTATTGCAAGGCTATCATTACTGTAAAACAGAAACAAATTAACACTTCACATTACATTCCAGAGGGCATCCGAGTCAATAAATCATCTTATTTTGAGCTGTATGTGCTTGAAAACATCTTACCTGCTGTTTACTAAGCAGTGCTGATGACTATTCATTGATAATACTTTATCCCAAATAATGAGTACTGGTACAGCAGGCTAATACTTTGATATTATTTGTTCCATCCTTCCTCTTTTCCAAGTTCTAATGACATTGCTGCAAGATGAATCCATGCTCTTCCAGAGTAAAGCAATTCTGCAATGATCCTTAAGTCCCATTGATTTTGACAGAGCTATTTACACCTATGGACACATGCTTGAGTATCGTGCTAAATTAATACTTTAAGCCACTACACTCACTCATTGCTTTCTTTTATTCTTGCATTAAAAATTAAAACCTCTTAAATCTGATATTTGAGCATAATTTTTATGGCACTGACATCTGAGACAGCTTCTATTGTAAATGTATCATTAAGCAATTCAGTGGCTGGGGTGTTATGCAGTTATCCTACACAGTTAATAGGTTTATTCAGCTGGTATGACAACCCACGCATTGCGCAGTACTAACTTCACTGCTGCTGAGTGATTATCATAAATCATTCATCTCTACCACTCTCTAAACGACAAACAACTCATCTCCAAGATAATGTTCTGAATCAGGGGTGAGAAGCTGAAATTCTTCACTCTATCCAGGTGTATCTGGAAATATTTATAGCAAGGTACACCTGGAAAGAGGTTCTACAGTGATATGTAAGGAATGACTAATGTAAATACTAATCCTTCTAATACAATCTGATAAGAATGCATAAACTAGTTGAACAATAATGTCTTGAAAATTGCTATTATTAATAACATATACATTATGTTGGCAAAACAATAAGAATGCAATTTTGAACTTTACAGATTTGTTTTAGCTCAGAAATGGGTGTAACCACAGGTAAGTGCTATTGAACTTGTCGTATGATGAGTGAATCTAAGATACAGAGACGTCCCTTTGTACCCAAAAGTGTTTTTAGTTTTCCTGATTTCCAACACAAGAATATTGAAACAGTTCCTCTGTGCTCTCAAGTCCTCATTTTGGCAATCAAAGCAGAATAATGGGTGCCTTGAGGAGCACCCACCTCTCTTCCAAACAACAAGGAATCCTGAAGAGATGGTGTGGTCAGATGTCTTCTGATTCATAACAAGACAATAATTTCTGGATATTTTATCTTACAGTGGGTGCCAAATTTTGCCTTGTTTTAGTAGAAAATACATTATCCCAAAATTAAACTATCACAATGTATTTTGGTTTATGTAAATTAGCTAAGATAGTTGATTTACAGCTTTGGTTTTTGTTCTGGTAGCTCTCTCTAGTGAAACTGAGTCAGCAGCAGCAGCCTCAAGAGCAAAGCTATCAAACTTTTCATTACAAAATTCCTTTTTAATGAAAAATTTACTTCTCATTTTTCCATTTTCTTTCAATTTTCACAGAAATAAAGTTAATTTGAATGTCAGGAAGATTTTGTCCTCTTTTTTTCCTCCTTAAATAAGACAGTATTGTCTACCATCTTTCCTGTATTCCTTCATTTTTATACACTCTTCTTTGTGCCAGGAATTTTTCAGCACTTCCATACCTTTGAAAAAATATGTGAGTGTAGATCTGATAACTGCTTCAGAATTGGAGCAATTTTGAATAGTTGTAGAATAGCAAAGAAGAAAAGGAGTTGGGGAAAAAAAGCGGCAACCCAAAATAAACCTTGAACTTTGCTCATTTTTTACACTGAAAGGAAAAATAACTATTTGAATATTCTCTTCTGAAAGGTCACAAACATGTGGATGGAAAAACAAAAATCTCCACTCTTAAGCCTTCAAAATCAGAGACACTTCAGAATGACAATACATATTACAAAGTTTTTTTCCATTATTTGAACGAGGTCAGGACTAAGTGTTCAGTTCTGGACAAAACCCACGTCAACCACTGCAGCGGTGTTTAATAGTTAGAGAGCTTGTATGAATCATACTATGATTTATACCTTATGTGCAGGGAAGTTAATAGAATGCTGGGACAATTGTCAGGGAACTGGGACTATATCTTTTGTGTAGTTTGCCAGCAGGACTTTAGAGTTTGGATGATGTGTTAAAACACCATTACTTTAAATCACAGAGATACAGCAGAAAGCTGGAGAGTCCCTATCCAAGAAAAATGTTGCCCAACCAAATACTAATGAAAAAATAGTATTTTTTGTATTCAGTCCCAAAATGTCTTAGTTTAATTAGTACCAGTTCATGCAAGATGGGCCATTGTTAAACCTGGCATTTAGATTTTCTCAAGTTGTGCAGTTTTTGAAATCCAGAACCAGATCTGAATTACACAGTGCAAGCCTAATAAAATAAGCACAGGTGAAGTCAATGAACCTTACAGAAATCAGTGGAAGTTTTATTATGTGCTCCAGTGGAGAAAGGATTTCACTCCAAGATGCACTTGGAATCAGAGAGCGTCACTGTGTTAAAGTTATGCAAAACTATAACTGTACATGACTGTGAATTGGTCCACAATCAGAGAAATGGATGAAGCATGAAAAATCCTATTAACTTTGTATTTAAAATCCAAAGAATATGTGTGTAGACTTCATCTGTTACACCCTGGCTTTTCTAGATGAATGAAGACCAGGATTAAATCAAACTAAATTTCAGAAAGCTACATGTATATGCAATGGCAGGAATGCCTCTAATCATGCATTTTCATTGCCAAAAAGATTCTGGAGTTCTGACATTTCAGAAGGGACATCAGGTAGTAGCATAAGGATGGAACAAATAGGACAAACTGAAAACTCCTACAAATGTATTATAATAATACAGTTGCAGTTATTTATCATTATTCCTGTTAGAAATTCACAGAAAAAAAATTTGATCACAATATATAACACACACACCTCCCCCAAATTATTTTTAAAAAAAATCCATGGAAAAATGTGAACAAAACAGTCTAGAAATCAAAACAAGCTGAGTCTGGCTTTTGGTGCAAATAACTTTGTCTGAAATCATCTTTCTGTCTTGTAAATAATAAACGTATTTCTATCACTTGCAGGATTTTGATTCCTGTTGATACAAAGCTATAACAGCAAGCCATGTGTGACTTCAATAAGACATGATAATATTCTGTCAGATCATCGGTTGGACCTTTACACTGGAAATACCTGGCTCTCTCACTGTGTGAGAAATCATGCCAAGGCATGAAAATAATTGTGATTCTTTTAAAGAGAACAGTTGTTTAAAATATCCTATCCTGGTTTATAGGCCAACCATCCAAAAATAATTATAATACTTTGGAGCTATTGGAAGGCAAATAAGCTGAAAGCATGTTTATTTTTAAACGATATACTATACTAAAAGCATTGCACATCTCAGTGACTTTGACACATTCCTGTTTACTTTGAGTAATGCCTTCTGCAAATCACTTTGTACAAGCTAATCGATGTGATGTTTTGAAATCAGTCAGAGCAGTGAACCTGTAGACAGCTTTACACTGTCTGAGTGTCCATTTAACAACATTTTGTGACAAATCATCTTGTGCCAAATCATTTTTCAGGCACACAATGATTCATCCTATTTACCTAGCTCAGCGTAATGGCTAACAACCTGTAGTAACACCGTGCAGAACTGCAGCTGTTGTAATCAGCATGTGATGGTACCCTGTCTGTGACAGAGTGTTAGTGTGGAGCTGTGTCACTCACTGCCTGATGTCTGCCCAAAATCATGGTTCAGGTATCTGCCCAGCTCTAACCAATTAGACAATTCTGGTTTGCACTACAAAAACAAAGTGTGAGAGACTGAAATGTTAAAGGTTAGTGACTCAAACAACTGTCCATTTGCAAAAGCAGCACGTGCTTTGCTGAGGCCAGTTGTGCACCCCATAACCGAAAGGGAGGAGAGTTTTGAGGGTGTGGTGGCAAAACCTCTAACCTGCAGAAGAACAGCCCAGGTGCTGAGGGGTTGTGCACCCACCACTGGAGAATGATCAGGACAAACTTACCTTTCCTTAACAAGCTGTTTTTTTGAGCCAGAGAACAATAATGGCTGAGAAGAAGCAGATCCTGTGAGGTGAGATATCGCTTTTTGTCATGCCCATGTTGTCCCTTACATGACTGGCTCAGCTGTAGAAACCCTCCTCTAGGGGTCGTATTGGGGCATTCACACATAGGCCCGAAAGTATTCATCCCTTCTGATCGGGCATAACAGCAGTTACGCTGGTGTGAGAAGCAGCAGGTATGCCATAAGTGTCATGAACTATCAAAGACCCCCAAAGTGCCCCCAGACTCATTTCTGGAGCTGTCCACCAGACTGCACGTGATTCACAGTGTTACAACAATCAGTGTAAAACTTCTTCCGGGGGAGGTACCTGGGTGTTTCCACCTGGACCTGAATGCATATTAATCCATTCAGGTTTGCGTTTCATGGGCTTCCCCCACCCCCAATGGATCAAGACTGCAACCATCACTTCAACCAACACGCACTGAAATTGCAACAACCGAGTCTCATCACTGGATCCACAGGTGGTGATATCCTTCCTCTCTGCTACCCCTTCCCTTCCCTTCCCTTCCCTTCCCTTCCCTNTATACTTTTATATTATTTTATTTCTATATATAATAACCAAAAGGGTTACATACCTCATTGCCATTGCAGCCAAATTGTTCTCAAATAAACCTGCCATGTACATATATACACATACAAGGATGTAAACACCAGTCATTCAGTGTCCTAATCCACCCCAAGGGGTCTATTAAAAAAACCTCAGTTACACTGCCTCAGGGGAGGGTTGCAACACAAAGAAGTATAGATAATTATCACAGGGGAGGTCTTACCTGAAAGCACTGCTAAATATGCTAGGAAAAACAGGTAATGCACAATTTCCTTCTTCCTAACATCAAAGAAACGCTGGCTGCAAAATATAGCTAAAACCTCTCCTCTTTCACACTCACGGAAATTACTTCATTTTGGTTGTGGTTTCTTACACTGAAATAAAACTAGTAGGAAGTGGAGAAATAAGTTCTTTGTGCATTAAAAATACAGTGAGCTAAATCCAGCTTTTCCTTGTACAGTCAGGCACAAAATAAATGATACAAGTCATATAAGCAACCTTAGCAGGATCTGGCACATGTAAAACCACATTCATATGTGAGCAATGTGTTTCAGCAGAACAAATTCTGTTACTACCCTGTGTGTACATCTTCCTTTGACAAAGATGGGATATGTTCACTGAAAGTAGAGCATATAATAGAAATTTTCCTCCATAAAAGGTAGTTCTTTTTCACTTCAATTTAGTCTCAGTGAAATTAATGAAGATTGCACATAAGCAAGTGATGGAATAATTTGTCTGCAGCATCACAAGGAGGAATATCTTGTGATTGAGAGAGAAAGAGGATTAACACTCCCAGTCAAAACACAGCATTTAATTTAAAACAGATACAATTTTTTAAGTATGTTCAAATTTTGAGGGTTTTCCTTGCTGATTTTCTAGACAAAAATGCAGCTAAGGATATTTGCAAGAACAATTACTCAACCCTCGATTACCAAATTATACAGTTTCAACTGAGACCTAATGCAGAATTCACTTACTAAGAGTAAGAAAGTACTCCTGCAAGAGGTCTTTGAGCCACACTTTATCCATTCAGGTACATAAACTCTTAGGATCGAGGATAGGATATAACTCTCGAATTGACTGGTCTGGTCTAACAGTAGTGTAAAATCTATGCTTTTGAGTTTCAAGCTTACAGATATATCTTGTAGTGTACATCACAACAATCTTGAGTACTACTAGCAGCAATGGAGGAGCAAGTGTGAGCCTCTAAAATGATGCTGTCTTTCAGGAATGAACTGCAGGCCTTCGTAATGTTGGCATCAGTAATTTTTTTAACAGAGGAGGTCATACTCTGAGGGATTAAATAACTGTGGTTGTTAAAAGAGTGACTTATTTAAAATTACTTAGGGTTTCAAATGTAAATGAGTGGGAATTAGTCTGCCAGGTGGTTTGTGCAATGTGAGTTATTTAGGTTACAGAAGTTTAGTATAATTTCAGTTTTTATGACAAAAACTACTGTGCCAGATGCATACAGGCCAGGATTTGCCAGACTTGAAGAGTGGTTACAGTGTGGTGATAACAGAATGCTTTGCAGAGAGAGGAAATTAATAGGAAGTGTTTATTTATGGTTCATTGTAATACAGAAAATAGGAGGGATTTACTAAAGTTATCAGAAACTCAAAAAGGAAGAAAGTTTTAACAGAGAGTAAAATTAAACTCAAATACATTGATACAGGATAATTGTTAGCATCAAAATAAAATTGGATTTAGCAAGGAATTAAAAAAAAATCAATGAAAAAATCCATCAAACACAAGGATATAGCTTCAGATACAAAATATTTTGTTAATGAAATTGTATTTTCATACACTATTTTAACAAAGAAAACATATTTTCTATTTGTGACGAGATTATAGTTGTTCCTAAAATTGCTTCACACTAAATATAGATATTTTTGTATCATACATTTTTATAGATCACTATTTTTTAAAATCTAACAGAAAATATTTCTTAAAATTGGCTTCTGGAAAGAGTTTTTTTCCTTTCTTATTTTATTCATTTTTGCTACTGAGCATAAAGAGAAAAACATTTCTGCATGCTGATTTTTTTTCATTTTATTCTCTGTTTTCTTAGTTTTGGTTTGGTTTAGGATTATTGACCATTTTTTCTAGCAATTTGATTTTTTTCCCTAAAAAAATTGCAAAACCTACCACAAGCAAGGAAACAGAGGTGGGTTGGCTCTTTTTTTTAGAAAACTGAAGAAAATCACAGTGGAAAAGAAATATAATGGTACTGATGGAAGGGGAAAACCCTAGAGGACCATTCCTAACTGCAGCTGGAAGAGAGGTGCCGAAATCATAACTCAATCACTCGTTGACAGAGGAGAGAAAAGACAGACACTGACAAAAAAGAATTCCCAGTGAAGATGATAAAAGCCTGTGGCTGATGGGGTCCTGAGCTCAGCCTCTCAGCCTTTAAACTTCTCGCACTGTTGCTAGTCATTAGTAAACAGATTGCTCAGAAAAGGCAGAGGAGGAACATGACAAGAACAGGGCTGTGGGAGCCAGAAGCACCATGATTAATGATGTTCTGCAGACATGCAAAAGCAAACATACTCTGCATTCACAGCATCAAACTCGGCTGCAGTCTAACAGTGATTCCTTAATTGCTCTCTGGGCATGTGGCACATGGCTCTTCTGAAAATCATTTTGCACTAAAATTCCTGGTAAACCTTTTATCTAGACCAGCATGAACTACGCAGTGAAGCTTGTGCTGGGGAAAGAAAGAAAGAAAGAGCTTTGAATAAAATGGTTGGAGAAGTAGTGAAGAAGGGTTGCTCTAGAACAAAGACTAAACACCGTGTTGTAGTTATCTGCACCACTTGAATTGCTTGGAGAGTAGAGATGTGAAAGAAAAGTGAACTTCACATATGCTCTGTGTGAGGCCACCTTCCTGACAGGGAAAATTTGCCCCCAGCAAGAGCAAAGTTTCTCCTGAGGCAAGTGTGAAGGGTAAGGCAGGGCAGAACCTGAGGTGCTCTCCTGATTCCCCAGCCAACCTACCTGCTTCTCTGATACTGAACCGCAGCAACACCACTGCAGCGCTAGGTAGAAGCAATGTCTGGTTTGCTGCCCCAGGGTTGGCAGAAAGTATAAAAAAAGGCTTAGTTTTACATTTACACTCACCCCAAACCAGAAACTTAAAAAAAAATAAAAATCACATTTTTGCTGTCCTTTCGGCAGTCACATGCCACCTAGTCTGTTGACAGTTGGTGTTCCTGGCAGAAAAGGAACTTTGCTATTTACCTGTCATGATCTTTGCTAGCATGGCTACCTCACTGCAGTTTTATGGCATCTGGGTGGCTCCTTTTTGAAGAATAAATTGATAGCCCTATCACACAGCCTTCTAATTAGGAACCAGTTTTACCTTTCAGTAGTCTAGCTCTTGGAGTTCCCCCTACCCCAAGATGCAATTCCAGTGAAGAAGTTCAACACAAACTGCTAAAATATTCTGTAAACAATCTACATGCAGAATGGTTTGTCAATAAATTAATCTTTCAGCTGAATGGGTATTTATTATATATCTTCAACAATTACAGCCCTGGTTAAAGAATAATCTTTCGAAACTGCTGTTTTCAGAAGAGGTTTGCTTGGAAGCCCTTGGTTTTCTTCTCGGATATTTTGTCCAAAGATTGCTTTCAGGGTCTCTATTCTATTGTTTCACCATGGATGCTTTTCCCTGGACTAGCTTTTCCCTTCCTTAGTTTTGCATTGCTCTTCCCAAGACACAAAGGTTATGAGAGTCTCTGAGGTCTCATCACAGAAGTGATACCCCCTACCCCGATGGGATTGGCTATGGCTGGAATGGGATGGAGGAAGGAAATTCATCTCTACCAGAAGGTGAGGCTGAATGCTCCCCAGGGAATTTGTGAACACAGGTAGCTGCAGGCAGCAGATGTGGTCTCTCTCATTACCGCTAGATGGGAGCTGCTCATTTCTCTGCTTTTCTGAGGCAGGTGCCTTGTTTTGGCATCTGCTTTCCTCTTAGACTGAACAGGCACTCAGAGTTGAATTTCCAGGCACGCTGCAAGATCTGCCCAAGCTTTGGGAGAGCCGTGACAGGGCCTGAAATTTACTGGTGAAGGTAATTAGAGTTTGGGATTGATTTAATCTTGGTCTGGTTGGTTTCTTATACTCGTTTGTGAGAAAATAAAATGGATTTTTTCTTCTATGCTGATTTTGTTTAGCAGTATAGAAAAGCACTTATAACCTAGAAAAGATCCATTTTCTTATTGATGGCAAAAGGCAAATAATTGATAAAATTATTAAAAATTGATAGAATTGGTAAAATTGAAAAAATTACAATCTATAAACCAAGATTTGCAGGACAAAATGAAATACCAACCCGTCTTGCTATAGACATCAACTTTCCATGCAGCACTCCTTAATGAACACAAAACCCGGTGGCTAAATCTAACATGCCAAACAATAAATGGGAGCTGCAACCAGAGGTTCTACCTGGATAACACTTAGTGGCACACAAAGCATTTAACTGAAATGTGTCATCAGAAACCTTCATTTACCCCACACACATACACAGAGTAAAAGACATTTGTGAAACAAATAAGGGTAGAAATGGGAAGATTTATTCTGGAGACTCTTGAAAGCCTAACAGGAAAGCAGATTTTATTCTTATCAGCTGGTAAAACAGTAGCAAAATAATAATCTTGTTTTGCCTGTCTTGCATTTTACTCTTTCTTTTTGTTTCTAAGATGATACCAGCTCTGACTTCTGTGCAACTTCTTTCATTTGTTTCTCAGTCCATTCTCTTCCCAGAAGTTCTTTCACTGGCAGCTACCCTTATGTCACTTTTAATTTCAAAGTTGACATTTAAAATCTGTTCTGTGGCACCAAAACAGTTAGTGGCATGTTGACTGCTGTTTCTCCTGGCTGTTTGTACTCTATCACATAAATTTTACAGTCCAAATAGAAAATGTGGAGCTAAGTGAATCCTTTTACTGCAGACTGGAAGAAATACATACACAATGAAATACATATACAATGTTACTGTGACAATATATACTGTAATATTAAAGCGATATGTTAAACTGAGAATAGTTTGTAATCAAGACCAAAGGCAAATGTCAAAAATCAGTGAATATTTGTTGTATGTAATTTGAACTTTTGGAAAGTATTTCTTAGATTATGCACAACGCAATTGAGAAATCGAAAATACAACCACTCAAATCAATAAGGGCTCATATGAAAAGATTGCTCCTACTTCCTTTGCAAAAGCAAAAGCCATCAGCAAAAGCCAAGGCAGTTCTCAGTGTGCCTCAGTGTACAGTTCATTGCACAGCAGTCCTCACAGCATCACGTGCCTATCCACATCCAGATCACAATAGTAACCAGGAGTGTAGGGACAGGTCCAGCAACATTAGTTGAATTCCATTTTATCTTAAATCTGGTTTTAAGCATTTAAGCTTGCCAGTGACTGCATGCTGGTATCAGTGAGACAGTTGTGGGCTGTGCAAACTGGAGGTGACCTCCAAACACCACTGTAGGACTGCTATACAGTGGCAGTGTTCTCCTGAGGTCACTGATGGTATATTTATATAATACAATAAAGCTGAGAATTACCTTTGTTATAAATAAGGAACCCATATCATGAGTTTATGAGTTAAAAAGGGAGGGGAAAGGACTGTAGACCTCAGTCTGGCCTTACTATGCTGGAAACAGATTAAAATTTCACTTACAATGTGGACATTCCACATTCTGCCACAAACCATTTGTGGCAAAATATGGTTTCATTGGTTTATCAACCCTATAGTAAGACTAAAACCATTTTTCTATGCATCTATACTATGCTATAGGTCACACTGTTCTATAAGATTTCCAGCCTTTTTTGACTGTTAATCTAATTCCTGAGTTAGGGTGAAAATAGTCATGTTTCAGTACCTGAGTGATTCCCAGTCCAAGCAGTAAATTGGTCTGTGGCTGGTAAATTTTCTGCTTCATAAGATCAAAGTTTGTGGGTAGAGAGGGCAGAATCGATTTTCTGGTATTTTTCATGTTGAATGAGAGATGACCCTCAGGAACTTTTAGCAAGCCCTTTCAAGTCTTGAGACTTAAAAGACAGATCGAGAATGGTAAGGAGTAAATGCCATGATGGCCAACAGCAAAGACAGACTCATCAAAATAAGCACATTTGGCCACCATGCATTGAAACCTGAGATGGATACCTGCAGTAAAATGAGGTGCTTGCCATATGGGTATAGCAGAGGTTAACTCAGGACAGTTTTCTGTGGTGTGTGGTTAGGCTCAATGCACATAGCAAGATTTGGAGAAAAAACCAACCAACCAACCAACACAAGTTTGCAGTCATTGGAAGGGTGTGATTTCAGGTAATTTTCAGTACAATTCACATACTATATAATGGCAAGCATTGATTGTTTGGGGTGAGCCAAATTTCTTGATGATAATATATGAAACTGTTGGCATAGTCCTGGTACCTTACAACACCAATGAAAGTGACAGAACTCAGGCTCCTTCCTTATAACAGCAGCAATACAGGCAGTTCTGGCAATCAATACTTCCTTGTCCTGCCAAGTTCTTCTGACACCATTTCATATTCATGATGCCCAGATGACTTTCTTGAGCTTTTTGGAATATCCAGGGTGGGAAAGGGTGCTGGAAAACCAGTCTGTTGAGTACATGTAAACTGATACCTGTCTCAACATGAATTACTTGTTTTAGCTGATTAATTGTTGTATTTTGAGAACTATATAACTCTAAAGTTTTGTTTCCTGTTATTAGGACATGTATTTATCTACAGGAAATCTCATCTACCTGTGCCACGAGGACTGTCTTCAAACATACAACTGATAATCCTTCTTTCTTAGAATGCTTTGAGCAATTCCAAAATATCAGACAGTAACCAAGAACTATACAATGAGGAATTACTTCTACATTATTTAATTATGACCTTTTATTTTTTTTTAATATCAGTCCTGAAAAGAGATTGGAGAATTATGAGGAAATTAGTTCTGAATTGTTGATGATCAGTACCATTATTCTGTGCAAGCTGAAAATGGGAGGAACTGCTTAAATTTCCATCATGGATATAAGGCTTCCCTGGGGGGGACATTCTTTCTGCCATTTTTCTACCGGGACCACAGTGAAGTTTTCTTCAAGCACTTCATAGCAGTGGAGCTCTTTTCTGCAAAGAAAAACAGCTTATATGTATCTTAACAGTGTGAATCATTCATGTGCACCCATTTCTTGATCATACAGAAGAATACTGCAGACTATAGTGTTATAAACACTTCACTGAAACTGTACATTTTCTTCAAGGAGTGTTAAAAAATTGGATTTATACCTATACTATGAAACTTAGTGAAGGAATTTCAGTACATAATGATTACACGACAAGTTCCTTACTTAAAAGGACTATGCAGGTCTTGAATATCTTCCAGAGTCTGATTTTTAAATGAGTTTTGATAACCCACCTTGAAGATAAGAATGTATTATATGATTTTTTTTTATTTTATTTTTTGCACTGCACAGTACTGCCATTGTTAGGTATCTATCATAAGGTCAACACAACAGGGTGCAAGAATTCAGGAAATGTCTGGAATTTAGATGCAATTCTTTAATACAGCTTCTGGAAAGGTCAAGCACTGAAGATGCTTCTGCTGAATTCCTTACTCATGGATTAGGAAATAGGGTTGAAGATGTAATACTTGATGACAATCTTGGCTGTGATTACCATAAGAGGATAGAGATTACGACCCCTTCAAGGTTGGTAAGATGGGGCTATGTGCTATTCCGGCTAACCTCAGTCCCCAGGAAGTTTATGGAAAAAATCCTCCTAGAACATACATCCAGGAACATGAAGGTCTAGCATATAATGTCCCACAGTATCTTTCTAGGAACTCTGTGAGACGTAAGACTAGAGAAGCAGACTACTCGGTGGTGAACAATGGCTGGATCACCAGACTCCAAGGTTTGTCATCAAAGATCAAATGATGGGCAGTCATTAGGTGTGCCCCACTGGAGGGACCTAGTTAATACCTAATGGTCTGGGCAAGGAGTCAGCAGGTACCCTCGGTGAGTTTGCAGTTAACAGCACACCGGGGGGCAGATGGGGAGGTGGGGAAAGGCAGTCATTGCACTGGTGGGTAGGGCAGCCTTTTGGATGGGCCTCAAAGGGCTGCCAGAAATGTCACGAAGCTCCAGAGAGACAAGTGCAGAGTTGTGGGACTCTTTTATGGAGCTGCTGTGGACTGCTGAGGCTGTGGAGCATTGGCTGAGGAGAAGCCTTGCTGGAAAGGACTTTCAAATCCTAGAGGCAAAAAGTGGAACAGGCATGAATAGTGAGGATGGAGGATCATCCCATACTGGGCAGTATTGCTGCACCACGGCCAGGTCAAGGGAAGGGGTTTTTTCCCTCTGCTTGGCACTTGTAAGACTATGCCTGGAGAATTGTGTCTGGTTTGGGGTTCTTCAGAACAACGAGAAAATTAAAAAACTGGGGAAGCTTCACAAAGGGACACACAAATGATTAAGATGAGATACAAATAGGGAAAAAGGACCTGTGTTTCTTTGTCTTGATGAAAAGAAAGATACAGAAGGATCTAATTTCAGTCTTCAGTCACAGAGAAGGCAGCTCCATGCTCTTTTGGAGGTGTGCAGGGAGAGCCAGAAAAGCTACAAATGAATTGCAGGAAAAATAAGCATATAGGAATGAAACTGCATCTGCTATTTCTAAACCACTAGTGACACCTAGTTTCCAAGAAAATTACTGGTAGCTACTGGTAGGTTCCACTGCAACTTAGAAAAATGCATCAGATTGCACTTACAATGCTACAGGTTTGGAGATTTGAAAGCTCTGCATAGCATAACCCCAAATGAATAGACCTTGACCATAAAAACATGTGCATTAAACCTCTGCTCCAATAAAGGACACACAACTTACAGGTGTAGCCTCTCAGTAGAAAGCACTGACACTGTAACTTATGAGATGCTTCCATGTCTGTGTCTGCGCTGTCAGGCTAAATCATTGCCTTTTCATTGAGGACTGGCTGATTGTCTACACACTGTACATATTGATGTGCACTCAGACAACTCTGGGGTAGTACCATCTGGATCCTCAGGTAGGAAACCTTGGACTTCTGGTGGGACCAGCTTACTGACATGCAAGTCCTCTTCTCACAGGGAGTAGAGATGCAATTGAATCAAGTCTGGTATGACCTGGTCTGCTATACAGTACTCCAAAGACATTAGAGTACTGGGAAGGCCATGAGCCTCCTTTCCCTCACACTGTCCACAGTTCAAGTTAAAACAAAAGCAAAAGAAATGGCCGCTCTGGGTGCTGGAGGACTTTCCAGGAAAAGGTCAGATTCTCCTTCCTGAGACAGGAGCAAACACCTGGAAAATGTGTTGATTTGGAAATTATGTTTCTTGGGGACATAAAGTTTCAGGTATGTGACACAGCTCACAGTTTGTGACAGCCATAAGAGCAGAAAAATTAGATGATGCCTGCCTGTGGGGAGCCAGTTTCCCACTGCACTGCACTGCTACAGTACTCTCAGCTACAGCACCCTTACCTACCTTCAAAACTTTCCTGTTCCCCTCTCACCATTTGACAAGAGAAATAAGAATCCCATTTTCATAGAAATGAGGGGCTTTTACTCTAACTAGGCAGCAGCTGTGGCCAGATAGGGCGGGATAGGAGAGTCACCTAGCAATAACACATATGGTGGCTTTGGACCACTACCAGACCATGACAGCCTGTTTGGTTACCACTTTATAAACCACAGATGTCTGAAGAAACATGGACTTTCCATTGTGTTCACAGCTGACTCCAAGACACAGCTGCTTATCCATCACCACATCTGGCTTGGTTTTGAGTCAGATATGGCAAAATGATGGCACAGGAAACAAATGCAGGAGAGGACCATGTCATTAACAATGACTGGCAAAATTACTGTGCTTATGTCATGTTCCTGAAGATGTTGCAAGAGCAAACTAAGAGCTCCCACTTCCCGCACAATCTTTCTTTCTTCATAAACTCTCTTCATTTATTATTCTTTCAGCAAAAAGTGGGCTCAAAAATACAGTTTTGGCAAGAAAAATAATCATTGGGAATAGCCACCTAGTGCTCTGGCAATTCTAAGACATTTCTTCCCTCAGGAAGAGAGAAGAGCAAGTGTGCATGAAAAAAGAAACATGGATTTAATTTACGGACCCCAATACATTTGAGGAAACTGTGGCTACTAAAGTAATTGATGTTTTTGACAACATAACTGAGGGCTAATATGTGGAGGATATGGCTGACAGCTGTATAGTAGCAATTCTAGTATCAGACCTTTCCACCCCACTCTGCCTGCTCACTGCTCAGTATGAGTTTGGGGGTAAGCACACTCCAGAAGACAAGTACCCTCTGTACTGAGGGATCACATTGACATTCAAGTTAACTTGAGGTGCTCTACATCATAAGTGAGTAATGTTGTGTTGCTGGACAACCTATCATGCTATGTGGAGCCAAGCACGCTACGCCCTACAGTGCGGATATGTACTCGAACCTGTACAAGTACGAACCAAGCTGAACAAAGACATTGCAAATGTCAATACTACAGCATACAGACATAGTCTGGAGCATTCCTCCACCATCCTCCTGCCCAAAGCAGGGTCACATGTGAGGTCAGATGAGGGTGGTGAGAATTTTATACAGTCTATTCTTGATAATATTTGAGGATAGAGACTGCAAAACCTTTCTGGGCAACCTGTTCCACTGTCTGACTGTCCCTACATTGAAAAATCTTTTTTGTTCTATCTGGTTGGAACTTCCATTTCAGTTTATCATCTTTATTTGTAGCCTTTCATCACGTGTGTCCATGAATTGCCCCATTTTTTTCAGTTACCTCCTTGTAGCTAATGGAAAGGCACCCTTAGGTTGAACTAAAGCCTTCACTTCTCCAGGTCATGCAAACCCAGTTTCCTCTGTCTCCACATTTGGTTCCTGTGTTCCAAATATCTGACTCTCTTGGTGGCCTTCTGCTGGACTTACTCAAGCATATAAATATTTTTCCTATACTAGGGGAGAGACCAAAACTGAGTGCACTGTTCCAGATGTGGTTGAACGAGTGTGGAGCAAAGGTGAATAAGAGCTTTCCTCAGCCCTCTGGCTGTGCTTGTGGTAGCACAGCACACTATGCTGGCAGCAACCATCTCCAAAACCATGAGCTGAGTACACAGTAACAAAAATACAGTGTCTGCTTCTTACAGGTAAATTACAGGCTTACAGGCTTCTGGGACATCATGTCCTCTACTAGACCACAAAGGTGAACCAGCCCATTCCCTATGATTTAAAGTAAAATTTAAATTTGCATTTTCAGTAATTTTAAGAAGGTTCTTCACACAGTATGTCAATACAGTGTAGTGTTTTCCTTTTCCTTGAAAGATAACATTATTTATTGTCAAGAATGTGCTTTATTAGTTTTATGCTGTGACTAAGAGCTATATGCACTCTAGGGCACATACTAATGATCCATTAATATATTGCTCAAATGTTTAGAATTACTCAGCCTAATGATTCCTGCCTTTCTGAACACCTGAGTTAATACATACCCTGGAGTGCTTTCTTGCTTAGTTACAGCACTCTCTACTATGGAAAACTGGGACTTGATTGCATCCATATATTAATCACAGTGTATGTTTACATAATATGACTTCACTTAATAATGATGAAGAAGCCGGATGTACATAACTGTCTGGCTAAATGCCTGACTTAGGAAAAAAGGAAGGCTTTCTACAAACATCTTTACATCTCCACAGAGGGCCAAAGAAATCACAGAAATGCTAGAGATATTTGTTTTTAGATTGTACAATCTATCTTTCTCCATAATATATGGGAATGCCTTTCTGGATCATGTATACATATCTCAGAGAGTGGTTTTTGTTAATCTCCTAAGTAGCAAATAATTTCTGCCTTTAATGAATTACACTAGAAGGTGAAGTGCTTAGTGGCAGGAGCTCATGTAAAAGCACTATTAATCAACCTGAGATTTTTGGCTCCAGTACGCAGCTCCTGTAAGTTACTTCAGAGGGGTTTTTCCTTCCATTTAAGCTTTCTTTTGTTCTCAGCCCGCAGGACTTCACAATGATACAACTATTTATTTTTTTCATACATGCATTTATTTATTTATAATTTCTGACAGGATACACCCTCTTGTTATTCAGGTAACAAATGGGGTTTGGTGTTTCTGAAGAAATTACCCAGCTGAATTACCATCACTCAGTCAATAATCACTTCAGCCGTATTTCAGGGTCTTCTTTTGGGTATCTCCATTTTTCATGTTCTTATTGGGATAAGGAAGTAGGATCACTTACACAGAATTGGGTTGTGAGGTGCAAAGCATATTGTGACAGATAAAAAAATATTATCAAGTATGAAACTTCAGACACTGTTACACTGGATGGACCAGACACTTGGAACAGTAAAAAAGAACTGATCTGCTAGTGTTGTATTTTTGAGATCCAGGTACCGATTGGTATGACTAACACAAATTCTCAGACAGGAAACAAAACTAGAGAAATCACATTTTTCCTTTAATTTTTGCATCTCCTGGGTGAGACTGCGTGAGAAAGAACTACAAAACAAATATTAAAATGAGAAAAGGCCATCTTTATACCCAGAAAGATCTAGTCTTTTCTGGTGCAAGAGCTGGTTTCAACTCAAATCACACACAGCTGGTGAGCAATGTTTAGTAAACCAGTAAACCAGTATATACATGGATTGTTTTACTGCTCTGTGTAGTGGTGTAAAATAAGAGTTCCTAAAAAAAATCCAGTGAAGCATAGAATATTGCTAAGGATAAATAAATCATCCAGTTACCTCTCTAAGCTTCAAGAGAAAATGACTTCTAAAGGTGACAGCTGTTTGGAGGGAGTGCTCTGGAGGAAACAATTAAAGTTAAAAATTACTCTAAGACATGTTCATATCAACAAAACATGCAACGAGATATGTAGGCTCAGTGAACAGCAAAGTAGTCAGATGGTGTATATTTTTAATGTAGCCTATAGCTCTTGGATTTGGCAGGCAGTGCTGTTCTGTAGAGCAATAGCAGCTGATTCACGCTGAACTACAAGATCACTGGAGTACAGGCAAGCCAGTTTCACCAGGGCTTTGCCCATTTTGCCTCTCTTGGCACTGTTAGCCAACACAAACTGCCACCGATGCCATTCTTTTGGCCCTGCCTGAAAGGTGAGAGACACTCAGTATAGACAATCTGTCCTGATGCTGATCACATTTTGAATTTTGCTTTTTCTTACCTGTTTCAGAGAAAATATCTAAACCGATATGAAACCTTTAAAATGCTTAGTGATAGCAAATTATGTTCCTGTATTGTGGCAGCTTCATTTTGATCATGCCTTCAAGAGTACTGGAAGCTAAGCCAGCAAGATTTGCTGCAGAGCAGTCCAAGAAGCAGGGCTCAGTGTTGTGATGATCAGGGGGAGTGGTTCAGGCAGAGAAAGAGTACATGTACAGGTTTGTGCCTTGGCATAGTTGCTTTTGAGAGAAGCCTATAGTAGAATCAAGATGTAGCACCTCAGTAGAAGCAAGCTTTCTCTTTGAATTACAACTGGATAATAGAAATGTGAAATATTTGGCAAGGGAAAAAACAAAAAAAGCCCAAAAAGCTAAGATGTGGACTGAGGTGTTGTTTTGGTTTGACTTTTTTTACCATTCCCACAATGCACCATAAGCATTGCTATTTCAGATATAGATGAGCTTAAATGCTTCCTTGGATTCCTTCAAGGTAACAGATATTAAAACTTCCAATTACTACAGTTAAACTCCCTTCTTATGAAAGGTTTTATGTGGATGTCCTTGGGTGCGGGGTAAAGAAACAAAAACTCTGTGACCTGCACATGAAGTAAACATGCTGTACAGCTTCTTGGTGACTGCCATTATATCTTTGAACTGCCTAGAGCTTCCCAGTCCCATGTTCTACAAACACATCAACCAAGTAATTTATTCACAGTCACTGTCTTACACTTGCATGCATCTCCGTTCATCCATAGCGGGAGAACAAGGCAGACTACCCAGACAGAAGGGAAGCTGTGCAGAACTTTGTTCTTAGGAATTCAGAGGGAAGATGCTGTTACGGTTTGGACACAGGAATGAGTGGAAGAAAATTTGCCATCTGTTGGCAGCTCCGCTCCTGTGGGTGTGGGTGATTTTTTTAAAGGCAGGTGAATAACATATGAATTGTTTCTGAAGGAATGCTGAGGCTTTCCAAGCTCTACAACAAATGAGCCCTCCATGGTGCACACTTCCTCTCTGAGAGTCACTTTGCTTTGAGTAAGTCTCATGGCAAACTTCCATTCACTGACTGAATAAAACATTAGGTTACTGATGTAAACACTTATTATTACAAATTTAAAATGTGCTATAAAGATTTATGGGGAAAATGAAATTTCCATTTTGCTGTATAGTATATTATACAGCATATAATACACAGAAGATAAATCTCTCAGTACTTAAATATATTTATTGACAGGGAAAAACTATCATAGGATTTATTCTTTTTTTTTTGTAAAATATTCTGATAATCTGGGATGGAAGATGCAGAAGAAACAGTTATAAACATTTCTACAAACATTACTAAAATTCTCTATTAATGTCCTTTTTTCCCCTTTTTTTTAACATGTAAATTTTACTGTTTGTTGCTCTTTACTTTATAGCCTAGTCCTATATGTGACAGAAATATTTATTTTTCCACAGTTGCTCACAGGTTTCTCCTGGAACATCAGAATACATATGCCTCCAAGTACTGGTATTTGGATGTTGGTTACTAGATTAACATTCATATTTCATTTTTCTAATGCATGCATCCATGTTAGCTAACTCTCTTAATTTTACTTCACTGGCCAGTTCTACTTAATGTCAGAGTGTCCTCTGCTGTACATAGCAAAAATAGCAGTATGTTACAGGTTCTTCCATTCATGGTGATCAAAACGCAGTGAATAAGAGACTCTGTAGGGATCTGTGCAGCTTCTCACTTAAATTTCTCTGTTAAAAGCAAAATCCTTTCTAGTTCCCCCCAAATCACTCATGCTACAGATTATTTTGTACATAGAATTCACATTAAAACCTCCTAACACTCCCACCTCACCCTCATAAAAGTTTTATGTTTAAAGGGAAGATTTCACTAAGAATAAATATTAGGAAAACTGCCTAAAAACAGGCCTATGGGACACCTTCTCTGAATGTCAGACATAAAAAAGAGAGAAAACTTTATAATTTTTTTTAAATAAAGGCTGGAAGGACTGGCCGATACCCCAGGGTGTTGTGTAGCCCTTCAGAAGGACCTCAACAGGATGGAAAGATGGGCAGAGAGGAACCTTCTGAAATTCAACAAAGGCAAATATAGGGCCCTGCAGCTGGGGTGGAATAACCTCAGGTACCAGCACAGGCTGGGGGCCAACCTGCTGGAAAGCAGCTCTGAGGAGAAGGACCTGGGGCACCTGGTGGGCAACAAGCTGTCCATGAGCCAGCAGTGAGGCCCTGTAGCCAAGGCCAATGGTATCCTGGGGTGCATTAGTAAGAGCATTGCCAGCAGGTCAAGGGAAGTGATCCTGCTCCTCTACTCAGCTCTAATGAGGCCACATCTGGAGTTCTGTGTCCAGTTCTGGGCTCCTCAGGACATGAGAGACATGGAGATCCTGGAGCAGGTCCAGCAGAGGGCTATGATGATTAAGGGACTGGAGGATCACCCTTATGAGGGAAGGCCGAAGGAACCGGGCCTCTTCAGCATCAAGAAGAGATGACTGAAAGGGGACCTCATCAATGTCTGTAACTGAAGGAAGGATATGGAGAGGGTGGAGACAGGCTCTTCTCAGTGGTGCCAAGCAATAGGACACGAAGCAACGGGCACAAAGTGATGCACAGAAGTTCCATTTGAACATTAGGAAGAACTTCTTCAAGTGTGGGTGACTGTGCACTAGAACAGGCTTCCCAGAGAGGCACGTACTGTCCCACTCCGGAGACATTCCAAAGCCACCAGGACACGCTCCTGTGTCACCTGCTGTGGGTGGCCCTGCCTTGGCAGCTGGGGCGAACTGGAAGACCTCCAGAGGTCCCTTCCAACCCTGGGGATTCGTGGCCTGCTCTGTGACATGAACATGCAGGGCTGGCCCATTTCCCAGGGCACGCCACTGTGGGACCAGCGTGGGATCACTGTGACACCGCTGTGTGACACTGCTGTGTGACACGGCTGTGTGACATGGTTCTGTGTCACGGCTGTGTGACACCATGCTGTGACACAGCTTTGTGACCCCACTGTGTGATGCTGCTGTGTGACATGGCTCTGTGACCCTGCTGTGTGACACAGCTGTGTTACATAGCTCTGTGTGACACTGTGCTGTGACATGGCTGTGTGACATGACCCTGTGTGACACGGCCCTGTGTGACACGGCCCTGTGTGACCCTGCTGTGTGACACTGCCCTGTGTGCGTCCCCGTTGGGTGACACAGCCCTGTGTGTGTCCCCGCTGTGTCCCCACGCTGTGACAGGGCCCCGTGTGTCCCCCCGCCGGAAGTGAGTGCCCGCGGGCCGGGCCGGGGGCGGGGCCGCGCGGTCGG